>VWZK01014981.1:423957-434843 GCA_013396935.1 Baryphthengus martii | reverse complement strand
GCTGCGAGTTCCCCCGCCCCGTCTCTCTCTGCAGGGGCGGGCTCTGGCTTTGGGTGAAAGGCAAGAGTGGGAAAGCCCCGGGGCGGGAGGAGGGGGAGAGTGGCCCAACTTGGAACTGCCTGAGCTCTNAGCTCTGCTACTGGCGTGTGCTTGGGGGGGTACTGGAGGGGGGGTACCGTGGAGCATCACCCCGGAGATGTTCAGGCTGGCAACCTTTTCTCTTCTCTCACCTCCTCTCCCGCAGGGCCTGGCCATGTCTCCCTTCGGAAGCCTCTTTCCCTACCCCTACACCTACATGGCGNNCAGCCGCCGCCTCCAGCGCCGCCTCCAGCTCGGTGCACCGGCACCCGTTCCTCAATGCCGTCCGGCCCCGGCTCCGCTACAGCCCCTATCCGCTGCCCGTCCCCCTGCCCGATGGCAGCAGCCTCCTCACCACCGCCCTGCCCGGCCTGGCCGCTGGCGCCGGCGAGGGCAAAGCCGGGGGGTTGACCACCAGCCCCGGTTCCGTACCCCTGGACTCCGCCTCAGACCTCACCAGCCGCTCGTCCACCCTCTCCTCCGGTTCCGTTTCCCTCTCCCCCAAACTGGGAGCAGACAAGGAGGCGGCCACCAGCGAACTGCAAAACATCCAGCGTCTGGTCAGTGGGCTCGATCCCAAGCAGGACAGATCCCGCAGTGGCTCCCCATAACCCCCCGGCCTCCGGGACCTCATTTCAAATCAGTCTCGCAGTGCACTTTGTTTGAAAGAAACCACATCCTCCACCCGCGAGTTGTTTTTTTTACCCCCTCTTTTTCTTCTTCTTATTTTTTTTTTTTAAAAAAAAAAAAAAAAAATCCCCCAGCGTTGTGTGCACGCTTATCAGCAAAAGAGTAGCTGGAGAAGCAGGGGTTTGAGGGTAGGTAGAGGGTCGGGGATGGAGGAGCAGAGCCAAGGTGGGAAAGCTTGGTCGGAGGCTGCTCACAGGGAGCAGGCTGGCCCGTCCGGGTCACCGTCGGAGTTGTGGCATCCTCCTGTCTATTTTTTTTTTTTTTCTTAAACTGTGTAAAACCAGAAACAAAAGGAAAAAAAAACAACAAACAAACTAAAACAAAAATAAAACAAAAAAAAAATCAAACAAATGTATGAATAAAAATTAATCAAGAGAAGTGATTTTTTTTCTTTCCGAAAGAAAAGTAACTAACTCATATATCGGTTCTTCAACAGTTGTTTCCTGGACGGGTTGTTAACGATAACCCCCTTAGTCAATATTAAGGGAAGCTGTGTGTTTAAAATATTATTGTGATGTCTGAGAGGCTTTTTCTGCATGTTCCATAGTAGTCTGCTTTTTTTTTGGGGGGGTGGGGTGGTATTTTTTTATTTCGGTGGGGTTTTGTTGTTTATTTTTAATGCTCGTTTCAAATCCCAGGGAAAAAATATTATTATTAATAATAAAAACAAAAGTAAGAGCCTCGTCACTCTACCTGAAACATCCTCCCTGTAGCAACAATAAGAAGTGTAGTTGGAAAGAAAAAAAGTGAATTTATTTTATGTAAAACCTCTGTAGCTTGACTGTAGGTTTATCACAGCTTTCCCTCTTTAATTGTATATGCAATAACAAGGTTTAAACATACTGAGAAGAGAAAAGCAGACACTATTATTAAAACAAAGTATTTATGTAATTATTTGATAACTCGTGTAAATACGTGGAATATGAATACTCAAAATTAAACTTTAATTTATTGACATTGTACATATCTCTGTAAATACGACTGCAGCTGTCTTTTTTTTTTTTTTTCCTTCTGTTTTTATTTTTAGTCGTTTTCATTTCAAGTTCGTAATTCCTTTAAACATACACCCCGACCCAGAGGGGAAATACTCCTGTTTCTGAGGGCTCACTTTTTAAATGGGAGTTCATCCCGGAAAACTTGACCTCGTCCTTTTGTCAAGGAGCCGAATACAAAAGGCAAAGCAGAAACAAACAATATTAATTAAAGACCTTTAAACGAAAAATAAAAGAGAGAAAATAAAAAGCAGTGTGCCATGGTAACTTTTAATCCTCAATTCCTTCAGTGTTCAAAGTGCTATTTTCCATATAAAATGTCAACAACAACAAAATTATATGCGTTAATACACGACCACAGGCTTCTCCAGTGGCTTGAGAGAAAAAAAGTAAATATGAAGATTCTAGGATTTTCTTTACGTTGTATTATTTTTTCCTCATTTCCTTGGTGTGTCAAAAAAACAACCCCACGATGGAGTTTTACTACTGTGCTTATTGTTGTCTATGTTTGAGTGAGTGCGTATTTTCTTGACTTGAAAGTCAGGTGCTCAGAGCTGGTTCAAAGAAAAAAAAATGAAGGTATATTTTGTGTTATATAAATGTTGAGAAGTTCTTGCTATTTTTTTTCCTGTATTTTTTTTTTTTCCCTTTAAAAAGTCACTGAAGTTTCAATAAATTTTTATGGAAATGTCTTGGGCGTCCTGTGAAATGCCTTGACCCCAACCCTCCCCAAAATGCCTAGGAGGGTGGAGGGGTTGAAAGATATATATCCCTCTTCTGCCTTTCTCCTCCAACCCCCGGCCCCTTCCCGATATTCAGATATTTCTCCTGGAAGGAGCTAGTACAAACCAGGCGGGATGGTGTCTTTGGAATTGGTGGCTGCGAAGTATGAGTTTTAAGCAAACTGTTTAATGTACCTTTTCTGTCTTCATCCCTCTTGCTTTAAAAGCCGATCCAGAGGCTACTAAGTCACCTCTTTTAATGGAACAATATTAAGTGGCATTTGAAAAGTTAATGAGAAAGGCTCAGCTATGCTTTTATCTGTCATAAATTAATAACGCAAAAGTGAAGAATTAGAGAATAGATCGGTTAAATTTTAATGCAGAACCCTCCTCCAGAGTTTCCAGGTAAAGTACTCAGGAGTTGATGGTGTTGCTGGGCTCGTTTTCCCTCCCGTCCGGGCAGAGGAATTGGCTTTTCCAGTTATCACCTGGAAATACATGGTTGGTGGGTTTGGTTTTTGTTGTTGTTGTTGCTCTTGCTGTTCGTTATTTTGCTTTGTTTTGTTTTCCTCCCTTAGAATCGCCCCTTCTCGCTCTTGAGCTGATGATATGTGGAGATTAAGCTAGAAAATGGCTGAAACGGGGACAAGCATCCAGGCTGCATGCTAGACCAGTGGCCTGGGAGGTCACTGAGAAGAGAGCTGAGGAGAACTGGCAGCCTCTGCTTGTATCTCTGCCAGTTCATGAGCACATCCGTTAGCAGAACGTATATATTTCTCCTTGTTAAAGATATTTTTTCTGTTTCTCCCTCCCTTCAACATTTAGTGGCCCGTGATTCATCCTCTGCCAGTAATAAATATTATAGGGATGTACTTCCAGCCCGTATCCTGTTTTATACCCTGCCTGCCCCTCGTCCCGCAGCCCCCGGCTCCTGCGCCGCCGAGATAGAAGTTTAGTGGGTGAAAGAGACGATAAAGCGTTTTCCCCTCGAATTTTTAACAAGACCCCAGCGCCCTCTCCCCTCCCCCCCGCACATCAAACTCTGCTCAAGTCCCCTTCATGGGGGAGGACGGGATCCTTCCCGTTTCAGCTCGTGTGTGTGTATTTTAAATCCACGGGAAAAGCTTTGGGTTGAGCAGGACTTTTTCTGTTTCCACCCCTCCCCCTCCGGATGGCCCAAGGTAATGACTGCTGGAAATGTCACTTTAGCTGATGCTCCTTTGAGCTGGCCTGGGCAAGAAGGGTTTTTTAGGGATAGAGGAAGCGTTGGGTCTGGCAAAAGAAATATAAAAAACCCCACTCCAGAACCAGGCAGGGACTGCCGACAGCCAGCTTTCGAGCTGCAGTCCCACAGCCGGGTTCACCCGAACCCTCGGCACCAGTGGGAGCTGGAGCCACTCCAGAATCGAGGACTCGGCCCCGGGGACAGCGGAGCAGAGCGACAGGGCCGAACGCTGCCAGCCCCTCCGGGCTGTAAAGCCAGCCTTCGTTTCAACTTTCGCCTCTGCTCTGAGCTCCGGCCTTAGAAGTAGCGCAGAGGCACCTTCTGCTCTGTTACAGACACCCCTCAGCCCACTCTCTCTCATTCATTTGGTTTCAGGAATGATGAGGGAACCTCTAGTCACCGCCTCCCCCAAGCTGCTGGTCCCCCAAATCTCTTTTACAGAAGAAGAGCGGTTTATGGTCTGTGTGGGGGCGGGCAAAGATTTTCGCGGCTGGTGAGGAAATTCACTGCTGATGTTCAGAGGAAAGCAAACACACTGCCCTCTCCAAATCCCCCCACCCCTGCCTCGATTTCCTTGCTGGCCCAGGAGCCCGGTAGCCGTTCCACAAGCCAGACGGGCACCTCAGTCCCGGGCGCCGCAGAACCCTAGTGTACCCGTTTTAATTTTTTTAAAAGGCTGAGGGTGCAGTCTGATTGATTTAACACACATACACACAACCCCCCCCACACACACACACACCCGCCCCTTTCCACGGGCCTAACGCTGACCTCTTCGCCATGCCCTTGCAAGAAATCCGTGTACCACAGGTGTAACTCTGACTTGCAAATGACTTTATCTCTTGTGTATCTTATTTGTATATAGTAACGTTAATGAGTAACTCTTGTGGCGCTTGTGGATGGAGGTAAACAGCGAACAATCTTTCTGGATTATCCTGTCTATTACTCACCTGGCGCCTGTCTTGATATCCTCAATGGTTTTATGGCTGATGCAGGCGACCCGGCGCTGGGTGTGGGGGGGTGTCCGGCGGCGGGGGGGGTGTGTGTGGGGGTGTCCGGCGAGGCGCCGGCGCCATCTCTCGGGCAGCCCCCGCAGTGCGGAGCGGCTCCCGAGGGAACCCACGGCCCATGGGAGGGGAGCACGGCCCCCACAGTGACTCCGCGGGTGGGTAGGGGAGCCGGTATCCACCCACGCCCCCCGCCCAACCCCAGGTCGGGCAGCGCAGAGGAGCTCGCAGCAGGTTTTACTGTGAGCGGACCTGGGATTTACTCACAGGAGTTTTAGCCCCGAGTGCAAAGTCTCTGGGAAAGCAGGGCTAGGGCCTCACTGTCAGTCCCAAAAGGGAGGGAGGGGGCACCCAGACTTCTCTACGGGGCCCTGCGGTGCAGTCCCCGCCGCTGTCGCCGCCGTTCGGCCACGCTCCGCTATTAGTTAATTATTGATTGATTACAAGTGAAAATTTATGACCCTCTTCCCCCCACCCCCAGCCTCCCGGTCCCCTCGCACGCACACACGCTCCTGCCCTCTGCAAACACTCCGAGCGAGGCAGGAGGCGTGTTGTTGTTTTTGGCCTTGACAGCTTCCAGGAATATGAAATATTTAAGCCCTTCGATCGATCTCCCGTACCCTGACCGCCCTTGTTTTTATTTTTTATTTTTTTTCTTTCTCTCCCCTCTTTCATGTCCCGGCTCGAGGGGGGTCCAGAGGCGGCCTGGCCCCTCCCCGCAAACAGCCGGCGTAAGGGCTCGGAGCACGCCAGGCCTCGCAGATCAAAAGGACCTCTCCGGCCTCCACACAAGGGAGGAGAGAGAGGGGGAGAAAAGAAAAAAAAGAGTTGATTTTTTTTAATGACTGTTCGTAAAAGTCTTGGAAGTAAGGACTGTCCCGCCTCCTCTCTCGCCGCGGCCTTCACGATTGCACCAGGAAACAATTTTGGAAAGGCAGAGAAGGGGCTCGGGAGAATGGAAGGGAAACAAAAAAACGGAAAAAAATTAAAACCATAGAGGAGCTGCTTGAAATTTAGCAGCTGTGTGTCTGCAGGAGCGCCACGCTAGTCCCAGGTGGGAGCCGAGCAGCGGGGTTTCCGCGCCCTGAGTGGGCAGCGGGGCTCGGGCCGCGCTCGGATGTGCCCCCCCCAAATACCGTCGCAGGAACGGGGCCAAAACGAGCCCCAAGCTCCTCAGTGTACCCGTGGGTGTGCGGAGGGTGCAGGTCCTGCTGTCGAGAAACCCCCTACGAGGGGAGCTGCAAACCGGGCACCGGAGCGCGTTGCCCTGACCAGGGCTGAGGGAATGACGGACCGTCCGTCCGTCGGATCGGTTGTTTGTTGTCTCGGGAGGGTAAATGGTCTGATGTGGCGATTGCCTTGAGGCGCTGGTGCTTGACACGGCGGAGCCGAGCAGCCGTGGCACCCTGCAGAGACCGCTCCACTCCTTTCTGCTTCTCCGGGTTCTTGTCACCCTGGCCCCGGGGCGGGCTGGACTGGGAGGGGGGTAGCGGGGCGGGCGGATCCGTGCTGGAGGCGCCGGGACGGCGGCGTTGGGGTAAGCTTGGCGCGGGGGAGGGGGGCGAAACCAAGCCGGCAAAATACCTCCCTTCTTCGGCACCTACAGCAAAGAACCCCCCATCCCGAGGGGCACGCTGGCACCCCCGAGCCCTTACGCTCTTACAGACCGTGGCAGCCCCACACAGGGACATTCCAGCCCGTGGAGCTGAGGACTCACATGGCCTTATCGCCCTGACCTGCCGACCTCTCCCCGCAGCCAGCCCCTCCGCGCATCCATCTCCCGAGCGAGGCAGAGACGGCCCTTTCCACCTGAACCTTTTGGGAGACGAAAAAACCCAGCGGCTTCCAGGGAGCCAGCTCGGGAGGGTGATGTATGGGGTTGGTTTGGTTTTTTTGTCATTTATTTTTCATTTCCAACCAGCCCCGAAATTTCCACGTGCTTCTACCCAACCCCCGCATTATTAATGAACAATTAAGGCGTGTAAAAACACGGTGAGAAGAAACCCTTAGGTTGAAGTGGCCGTTCAAGGAACGACTGCAGCTTCTGGCTCCAGCTCCCCGCCCCGACGCCGAGGGCAAGGGCAGCCCCGAGGCCAGGCCGGGTGAGGGGCTCTGCGGAGCTGAGGAGTTGCGCCCTCCTCATCTGCCACCGCTCCTCCGCGGGAGCTCAGCCCGCGAATGGTTTTCTAACACCACCTTTGGTCTTTCCCTTTTCTAATCCACTTAAAAAAAATTATTATAAAAAAAAAAAGTTATTTCATTATTCCGGAGAAAATAGTTGGGGTTTTTTTGGTGGGTTTCTTTTTCTTTTTTTTTTTTTTTTTTTTTTTTTTTGCAACGCTTTCATCTAAAACGTAGTTCGGCCTCTAGCACAGGTAACCGCGGCCGTAATTCCTACTGAATTTCACGCTGGTCTCACCAAACTCGGCTTCCACTCATTCACCCCGAATAAAGCTCTTCCTAGAGAAGGCATTGAAAAAAATCCCAACGCAAAGCCTTGATGGTAAGCGGGCTGGGCTGTGCGGAGCCCGACCCGACCCCATGGACACCCAGACCCCCTCCCCTCCTGGGACAGCCTCTCTTTGCCTCCTTTTCCGAAGTCCTTTCAAGTTTTATTTCCTTGCCAGCCGCCAAAGCGCCTCTGACAAAATAAAGTTAGTAAGGAAATTAGCTGGACAGAAAAAAAGCCACTGGTGCTTTTTACCCCTCGGATCTGCTCTCTGCAGTGAAGGTACGAGCGGAGGGGTTCCGAGAAAGGGGGTGACTGGCCGAGGAGCTTGGGGGTTGGTCTGGGTTGGGGCATCCCACCTATTGAACCGAAAGATCGGCGAAATAAGGAGCTTTTCTTGGGCCGGGAGGAAGCGGCAGGGAGTGGGCAGGATTTTGCTCATAGCTTTTGTGCATAACGTGGAGTCACAATTCTGGTCCCTCGCAGCTAAGCGGTTCCCTGACGCAGCCCCCCGCGACCGCTCTGCGCCAGGGCGCTCCTCGGAAAATTTGTCACCACGGTCTTTTGGCAGGATTGTTTCCCTTCTGTCATGAAAAATTTCCTAGGCGCTCTTGCATTTATTTTTTCACAGTTTTCTTGAATTACTATTATTATTATTTTAGCTTTTCTTAGCTGTCCATTCATGGCTTTCCCTGTGAATTTTAGAGGCGCTTTTTTCACTCCTCCGCTGTCCTCAGTCTCATTTCAGCCGGTTTCCATTTTCCCCGATTCCGAGCTAAAAAAAAAAATCAAACGGAAAAAGAACGGGCTAAATCCTACATACAAATATAAGACGGGTCAGGAGGCTTCCCCGTTCCGCTTGCTGGAGCGGGTGGGGGTAGGGGCTACCCCTTGGAAAAGTGAAAAGCTTGTTTTAATGGGCGGTCATTGCTAAATCTCACCTTAGGGCCAAAGCGACTCGCGACCCATTGCCCTCCTTACGATGTATTTATTTGTCTCAGTGGCACCAGCCGTCAGTCATTAGTGGGGGGGTTAACCCGAGAGCCGCACCACGGTGGCGGTGGTGGTCTTGTGGCTCGTTGGTTTGTTTTAGATATGATTTCCCTACAGGAATCTGCCCAGAAGCGGAGGAATAACCTGTGCCGGGAGGGCTCCCTGGTGAAATGAGGAGGGGGAAGGCTCGTGGGAGCGCAGCGAGCCACGACCCCTCCGAAAATGCGACTATTTCGGTGTGAAAAAGTGGGGCTTTGGTTTGCACCCCAAAGGATTCGATCCCGGAAAAAACCGAAGGCTTGGGCCAGCAGAGATCGTGTTTAATGAACCTCGCGATGCTTTCCAATATTGTTCACAATTACAGAGGGGAAAAAAACCAACAGAAACAACCAAAAAGAAACTTCCACATACCCACCCCCCCAGCCAACAAATCACAAAACAGAAGCCCAAGTGCAAAAGGGCAGCCCCCCGAGTCGGCGGGCAGCCGGACGAGCTATCGCAGTTCCCGGCATGGAGCGGGGACCGAAGGATGCATCCAGGCAGAAGCTCCTTCCACCCACACGCCAACGGCTGAGTTTACAGACACGGATTTCTACTGTTGAAGACATACCAAGTCGACAGCTCCAGAGCCTCTCCGTAGCTGTATATTACTTTATTTAGATGTGGCTCTCTCCGTGTATAATATGTATGAAGCGATAAGCAGCGCTACACATTTCCAATATTTATATGGCTCAAATACATGTACAGATATGTGTTGTTAGATAAAGATAATGCAAAGAGATGGGGCTGTGTGCGCTTTCTTTTCACTTCGCACAAGAAATGTGCGGCATGGGACACCAGACACGGTGTGTCCCGGCCCCCGCAGCCAGCACTCAAGCCCTCCCCGGCCCCAGCTTTCCCAGGCTCTGTCCCGCCTGGCTGAGCACAACTCTCGAGCTGGGGCCGGGAGGCTCTCACTAGTGGTTTTGGCATCTGTGTCTCGGTCATCTTTGCATTATCTTCGCTATCGCATGTCCTGGGTGAATTAATCTCTGCAAACAACAGTTCTCCAAGCAGTCCGGGCTCTCTCACCAGTCCCGGGGCGGCTGGGTAGGGGGGAGGTTGTCCCCTAACTATCGTCCCTCGAAAAGTGGGGAGCATGGGGGAGCAATCCCCGCTACGCCGCCGGCCCACCGTCCCGGTGCTTGTGTTCACACCCCTTTTACAGCTGGCTTTCTGGTTTGTTCCTTCTGTCAAATATTTAACTGGGGGCGGGGTGGAGAATAGAGATAGACTATACATTTAATCCTTCCTTTCCCCCTAGCTCAGCATCCCGCGGCTCCAAACTTCTGCTGTCAAGAGGATGGACCGACGGTGTGAGATTGCTTCCCTTGCTCCCGGCTTGCCCCCGAGTGCAGCCCCCGCTGACTCTGGGCAGAGCAGTACAGGGAGGCAGCTCCGTCCCCGCTTCACGTGGTCCTAAAAAATCCTGAAACCGCCAAATAATGAAATTAGGGATTCAGGAAATCATGGCAGGACCTGGATTCCACGTGCCAGCAGCCCGCAAGTGTAGTAGGAGGAGAGGAGAGTGCCTTGCTGCTGGAGATTACCCACCGCGGCCGGGGTGGCTGTACTCGGGGTGACGAGTCGGGACCGTTCCCATTCCCGCGGCCGTTCCCGTCGCTCAGCCGCTCCTGGAGCTCCACCTGGTGGTCTTATTTCGGCAGCACCGACAGGGCATGACTTCTAAGGGTCCCCCGCAGCCCCCGACCCACCCCAGGAAGCATCTCGCTAAGGCTGGCAGGTGGTTGGGGTGTGTGTGTGTGTGTGTGTAGAGGATCCCCGAGTGCCGGGGCAAGAGAAACGCTGAGGATTCAAGTAGCTACACTAAGAAGGAAAATCGCTGAATCAAAAATGTTCTTGAGTTCGAGGAAGAGGAGCCTATTCTGGAAATTCTATGTGCCCAACCTCCCTCTGTTAACTTATAATCGTGGGGGCGGGGCTGAGAATGTGTGTGCCAGAATTCCATCAACACTGACATGACAGCTTCTGGTGATTTCAGTGAAGTCCAAACGAGAATCCTGGTGTTGGGCATTTTGAGGGAAGTGGCATTAGGCTGGGCATTTTTGTAGGAAACCTCCCAGGATTTTACAGGTGTGTGTATAGCTGCTCACTGAGAGCATGTAGGCTCATAAAATGAACCATCACCTTCCCCTGCCTGCACCCGTGGGCTGGTTTGTGTGGCACAGGCCTCCCTTGCCTTGTCTCTTTGGGTTTCTGTTGCCCTCCCTCACATATCCACATGAGCACATCTACTGAGCTCTTTCGCTTCTGTTTTCTTCTTTTCTTGGATGTCTGCCTCACCACTTGCTCACTCATATGTTTATAAATGCACAGAAACACAAAACTAATCCTTTTACATTTTGTTTCATCTTTTTATTCATACTCTTTCAACTTTTCTTACAAACACATGTAGATATTCTTCATAAGCATTTTGTCTTATTATATACTTACTCCTATTTTCTGTCTTTTCCTTTATTCTACACCAGAAGCTGCCATTTTTCATGAAAACACTATGCTCTGGGCTAGGGATCAATTTGCTTTGGTGGAACTGGAGGACACTAAAATGTGAGAACAAGGATGTAAAAGCAGGAAGACATGCATCAAACTTCAGGGTAAACAATGGGAATGATATTGATTGCTTTTTAATGTACAGTGGTTATACAATGGGGAAAAAAGCCTTCCCCGGGGGGG
>VWZK01014981.1:340037-423947 GCA_013396935.1 Baryphthengus martii | reverse complement strand
GGGGGGGGGGGGGGGGGGGGGGGGGAAAAGACACTCACCTCACTTCAGAAACTGGTAGCAGACATAGCAGACATATGTTTCAGTGAAACTTCTGAAACAGCACAGAGGGGCCTTATCCTGAGGCTCCTGTAGGGAAATGGCTTTCCAGGTCTAGCCAGAGATTCCAAATCAAGTGCTGTCCTAGTTTCTGACTATCTCTGATGAGTGATGAGAAATGCCCATTGTCTCTGCCCAGGCTGGTGTGCGCTTTCAATTAAGGCCTTGGAATTGTGTGTGTGCATGTCAGTGTCAGAGTGGTTTGGCAGGGAGGGATGGACAGGCTTCTGCGGAAGGTAATTCCTGGGTTTCAGCGGCCCGAAAGGTTTCTGAAAGAGTTAAACACTTGAAGTCTCAGGGGTTCCAGGAGTTGTGTGTAGGGGATACAGGATCTTGTGATCGCATCGCAAAAGTTTAGTGAAGCTATGTGAGCAGAACTTGAGGGGAATCCACAACTGCAAGGGCAGTGATTTCACTGGGGGTAGAAGGATTAATCTGGGATGCAGCAAAGTAACCCCACTTTGCTCCTTGGGTGTCAGGTTCTGATCCACATTGACAGGGGTTAGGTAATCTGGAAAACAGCCATGCTTGCTTTCCTTAAGGACGTACCTCATGCCAAACTATTTAGTTTTCAGTGAGGATGCTGTAATGCATGAGAAGAAGTGTTAGGAAACATGAAGGCACAGCTGCTCTTTCCACTTGGGTAGCTGTGATCAGTTTGAATAATGGATATTCTGTTCAGCTCTTTCAAGGGGAACTTTGAGTCTCCAGCTCCTCGCTAAGAGGAGACATGCTGATTTATAATTTATTTATTGGATTATAACTCTGTTTTACAGGTAATCAATTGCTGCTTTTCCATCTTCCTCTTAACTCAGAATCAGAGTGTGAGACTACTCCAAGTGCACAGAGGTTTCCCTTTGAAAAGTATTTCCATCAGATTTTTAGGTGTTTATATGAGCAACTGATGGAAAAAAGTTAATGGCCAAGGTCTAGCTGGCCATGTACTCTGGAGTTGTGCGAACATCCTCATGCTCCTGCCCCAAGGAGGATGGAGGGTGATGTTTTCTAACCTGGTTTTATGCCCTGGGGACCTCGGTGCTTTCCCCAGCTTTTCTCTGAGTACTGTGCACACAGGGCTCACCCCACTCTCTCTCGGATGGATAGACTAAACTCCAAAAATGGGACTAAACTCTATTTCTCACAGAAAAACAGAGAGGGGGATTCTCTGTAAACCCAGACAAGGACTCTGAAGACTGCCCTTTATTCCTGACCCATCACTTGAACACTCCGTCAATTGCCTCCCCACACTTGAGTGGGACCTGACATGTCCCCAGTTGCTTCACACAAAGCTTCACCTCCAGGCTCTGTGCTGCAGCACTGGCATCTCTGTGAGGTCCCTCACTGCTCAACACAGTATTACGCCTCATGCTTCAAGCCTCCAGCTTTGCACCAGTGCAAATCATTACTCATCAGGAGCCAAGGGAACCAGCTGTGATTGATCAAGTTGAAAGCAAGGTGTGAACTTGCTGCAGGGTGGAAGAGGACCCTGAGTCTTTATAAGATTGGTTCAGGTCGTGGAAGGGTCTTTTCTAGAAGACTGCAGTGTTTGAGGAGCTCTGAAGAAGGAGGGATTGTCAAAAGGGCCTGCAATAGCTGCAATGGGGAGCTCTGGATTCACTCTGGAGGTAGGAGGCTGTGTGGAGATGGTTGCTGTGTGGTTTCTCTGTTGCCCTTAAGAACTGTGAGGTGGGTATTTTGCTGGAGGGTGTTTTGCTGCATTATATGTGCCTTCCCTGGGGCTCAGAGGGCACCAGGGACTTGGCACTTCTGTTTTCTGTCTCTGTGGGGACTAAATAAAAGCACAAGCAACGTGATTTACATGGAACTGAAGTGTGGAGGAGAAAGCTGCTCTGTGCAAATCTGAAATTTCTGTGTGAAAACCTGAGGGAAGTGGGGGAGGGGGTTAGTAGAGACTCCCTATGGTGTTGCTTCTCCCTGGGCTGCTGGGTTCTCTGATACTGGGTCCTCTGGCCTCCATGTCACATAGCTGTGAGTGCCAGTCAAGCAAAATGCTAAAGAATAGCAGGGGGGCCTTGCAGAGAGCTTGTAGCCAATCTGTTCTGCACCTGAAAAGAGGATGTGAAATGATTTAAGTTGTACATGGGGTCCGGTGGTATTAGTCTCTTGTGCTCTTTGATTTTTGGAGTTCCTTGGCTGGAGAACAAAGGAGGCAGCCTGGATTTGGGGAGGATGTTGAAACTCAGAGATGAGTGTGGTAAAGATTCTGCTCTAGAGTTGGAAGTATAGCTGGAAGGGATGGAACTTGATAAACAAGTGACATGCTGCCTCTGGCTGGCCTGGCAGCCTTTTATCATCCTGCATTCATCTGCCAACCTGGCTGGTCCGTTCAACACCTGCTTTCTTATGTGAGAAGTCCCCGAACTACCTACGGTGTTCCTTATTTTTAAGGGCTTCAGTCAGGTAAAGCATCAATATGTAATTTTCCATTCTTGGCAAGGCGCACACATACCTTAGTAAATCTGGGACAGTCATCTGCTGATAATGATTGCCACTTGGGGCTGTGGGTGCTCTGGGGCAATGACTGTCAGTAACCAGCATACAGGAATATGGCAGGAGTTTTAGTAAGAGCTTCTGGGTGCTACTCAACACTATGGTCTTGTTCAGTCTGAAATAGAGTAGAAATAAATATATTTTTAAAGGAAATTATTCTCAGGGGACTGTGATCTTTTTGCTTTAAAGCAACCTGTTACAGCATCTAGAGATTTAATGTAGCAAAATAATAAAAGCTTGGAAAGGTCTGGAGGGAAAGTCTGGATGGAGCCATCTTATTTTCTGGTGTCTGTTCTTGTTAATCCTAGCTATCTCTGAGTTGTAGCTTGCAACTTGGGCTGCATATCCTTACGTATCTTTCCGTAAGTGGGTTACCAAGTGCCTATCTTGGGCAGCCAGTTACCCTTGCTATGACAGGAGGTTTAACTGCAAAATGGGTTGGGAAATGAGTCAGTGACTTGTGCAGAGACTTGAATCAAGGTCTTCAAAGCTGCACTGAAACCTGGGCTGCTCAGTTTGAATTCTCACTATGCTAGTGGTTGGTGTGCTTGAATAGCCTGAGTTTCCTCCCTTCTCATTGCAGTGTGCTCAGTGGCTGTAAAACTGAGCTGGGCAGTCCAACCAACTCCATGTCCTGTCTCTGCAGGATATGGGAAAATAACCATGAGGCCTTTTGCTAGAGTAACTAAATCAGGCCCTGCACAAATAAGACCTATTTCTGTTGGTTTCATTCAGAATAAGCCTTATTTCTGCAATATTTCTGTAATCTGTCTTTTCCTGAAAACACCAAGGTTTGAAATTTGGTTTAGCTGCAGTTTCTAGTTAAGAATGTTTGCTCTGGGATCTGTTCTGTGATAGAAGGAGATGCCTTCCTTGGAAGGGCTCAGAGTGTCCCTGAGCTTCTATGCTTATTGACTTTAGAGGCTCCTGTGACAGTAGGGCTCTTTGGCTGTAGAAACAAGTGAGTGATCTGCAGTTTACGGGGGAATTTGAGGATGTAACAAGACTTGTGGGAAAGGCTTTCCACTTCCAACACTGTGGAAAATCAGTGCTGTAGGCAAGAAATATGCCAATATCTTGGATCAAAGGATTAGACAGTTTAAACACACGAGAGAGTGCATCAAAGAATGGACTCCTTAACTTTGGCTAAGTGTTTTTACTCAGCTCCCTGAATACTGAAGTTTCCTGGATGTGGGGAAACTTTTCTCCTGCTATCAGAGTCTGATGTTTCACAGGCTGCTGGTTGTGTTTGAAGGCATGGACTTGCAAAAATCTCCCTTCTCTTTGGCAGCATGGCTGCATCTCACTGTTGCAGTTCTTGCACGTACATAAGCCTTAAGCTACAAGCGGGCTTGAATCCCAAATTGAAGGGTAAAGGCTTTATCTGGAGGGCCTCCCTGTTGGTCTTGTGTGTCATCAACCTTGAAAGAGTCCAAGATGAACAGAAACATTGTGTGTGGGATATGCCATGTCCGCTTCTCTGTCTATAACCAACAGAGCTTCAAGAAAGGGTATGTCTTGTTCTTTAGGCTCTCTGTCATACAAACTGCTCTTTGGTGTGGAGAAGGGAGAAGGTGGTGGAGATAGTACTGACTGAAGAATGTGAAGCCTATTTTAGATGGATGACCCAGTTCAGGCAGGATCATCAGGATCTCTACCTTGGCATTTGGGGAGCAGAGCAATGGGAGGGAGTTAAGCCCACAGCCCTGGCCGTACGTGGGCTCACTGTCCTTGCTCTGTGAGAAGTAGTGCCCAAAGAAATGGTAATGCTTTTCTGGTGAGCCTAGGAGCACTTTGCAGATAACTTTTTCCAGTCCCTACTGGTATATGAAGGGCAGGCCTGGCCTGAATCCCTTTTTGCATAGCTGTAGCCTGTGTGCAGGTGTATGGCTGACCTGATCCTCCTGGTTAATGCCCTGTTAGTGACTCAAATCAATAGAGGCTGGCTGTCGGTGCTAGGGTCTACAGACATCAGTACTTTGCTCCACTGTTATGTGCTGGAAAACCTACTAGCATTGCACTGATCTGATACAGATGTAGTCTCATCTAGATTGGGGGATGCTTTTTTCTAGACTCAGGTGAGATTTGTAGGAATCTCTTGTTCCATTTAAAACACTTTAGGCAAAAGAAGGTTAGTTTTGTCCTAGGGCTTAGTGCGCAGGAATGACTACGTATATGTAATGTGAAATGTAATTTTCAAAATGTCTGCTTAGCAAAAGAATGGGTGTAGAAGCAAAGGTGTTTGAGTCCTTACTTTGATGGAGAAAAAAACCAATCCCTTGGAGTCAGCAGTCCTGATTCTTCTGACTTAGCTGTGAGGTGCCAGGCTTGATGACTCAAATGGCTATCTCATGATTCATCTGCCTGTTGCCTTGGTGAAAGCATCTTTTTGGATTAAGGAAATTTGTATACTCTGCACGTAAAGGCAGTAAATAGAGGACAAAAAGGAGCAAATGCTTCTGGTCTGTCAGAGGAAGGGCTTGATGCTGGTGAGGCAGCTGGGGAGTTGCTGCGGGAAGAGATGGCTCTGCTGGAGATCCTGGTTTGTACTCAGATGCCAAAAGATGCACATTAGTCTCTGAGCCATGTTTGCATAAACCCCAAGGTGAACGTGCTTATGTTTTAAGGAACTATATTAAAATATGCCACTAGATGGCCCCAGGAAGAAGCCTGTTCAAGCTGCTGGGCCCGAGGGAGCGAGGCAAGGGTGGGTTCTGCCAGGCACCTGTCTGGTCCCGCTGCAGGGCTCCTCATCTCCCTGCTCTGGGGAAGGGCTGTGGTTAGCACAGTCCAGCTGCTGCGACACCACTGGTGGGAAGGAACAAGGGGAGTACTGAGGGCTCACGCACAGCCTTATCTTTCACAGCACTTTCTGCTGGGTCTTGCACCATGGGAGCGTGCTCCAGGATGCAGGGGAAGATGTAGATGTGGTGCCTCCTTGGTGGAATAGAGCTTGTGTGGAGGTTGCATGAGTGCTGCAGACCTAATCAGGTTGGAGAATTCTCCCAAGATTCTCCAGATTTCTTGGAGCCCTGGGTAACCAACAAATAGCACCTTTCGTCTAAAACCAAACTAACAACTATGCCTGAATTTGCATATTGAGGTCAATGACACATGAAGCCCTGTGAGTAACCTTCTGGTGCCTACTGGCCTGAACAGTGGGACTTGAACTCAAGGCTGTTCTTCAGGGAACTGTGTTCTAGCTGGAATGCTGAAGCAAGGTGTCTTTCCTCCTATCACTGTGCAAGGGTATCTTAAAGCCTGACTTTGCAAGTGGACGCAGTGTCTTGTTCTGGTTATGGCTGCTACTTAATTAGAAGTAGGATCCCAGCTAGATAGTTAGATCCTCATATAACTCCAGGTCATGTGGAAGGAAAGGTGGTAGCTGCTCATTCCTAAGGGAGTAAACAGTCTTATCTCAGGGTTAAGAGGGAAGTACAGGGCCTGCAAAGTGCTTATGGCCCAAACTCCAAATATGAGCCTCTGGGAAGCAGGAGGCAGGTGAAGTGGTGGATGGTTACAGTTAAGTAATGTTTCTCTCTGGGGTGGTGTTGAGCTCCTGTGGAGGCTTTAATGAATGGAGCCTCATTGATGGATGAGATAAGAAAAACTGCTAACCTGGGGAAGCGTAAACTAGGAACTGGGCCATGCTATAGAGTGAGCCTGGCCTGGTGGTCCTTCAGGAGGATGTGGCAACTGCATAAGCCAGTTAGGAGAGGAAATATATGCAGGGAAAGAGCTGTCTGGAGCTGTCACAAAGTCAACTTTCTAGGATGTGCTGGCATGAATGTCTGCACTAAAATGAGATCTTGAAGGCTTTGCAGTGCTGCAGGCAGATGAGGGCTGCCAGGGAAGGCTGCTGGGCAGGCTCCCCTCAGGGCTGCCGAGGCTGCTTCCCTGCCTCGCACCTTGCCCCTGGCTGGGGAAGTACCTGTTCTCCTGCAGACGGGGAAGCTGTGTTTCTCTTCCCTCTGATATGGACTTCTTGTAGGGCCTAAGGCGAGCAGCTCTGCTCTTCCAAGACAAGGTTTGCTCCCAAGGCAAACTGGAATAACTCCAGGGGTTTGTCTGGTTTCCTTTCTAGGTTTTCTCCCCTGTTTAGCGGGATTAATAACAGCTAAGGGTGTTAGAGTTAATTACTCACCAGGTCCCAAGCGCTCTGAAAAAACCCTGTGCAGTCTATTGTTTGAATTTACAGGATGCTGCTGCCTCCTGTCTCCCAGAGGAGTGACTGATGTTTAAGGACTGAGGTCTTTTGAAAGACTTTGGTTTTTGAAGGACACAAGCTGAGGCCCTCAAAAGATCCTGAGAGCTATCTTGTGTCTGCTGATGCCAGCAGGAATTGATGGTGCACAGGAGGGTATTACCGTGCTCTTAGGAGCAATTTGTTTTAGAAGATATTCAAAGAGAAAGAATGAGAGCTCTTCCATAAGACCCCTTGTTCAAGAGCAGACCAATCTTTAGATGGAAACCTCAGGACAAACTGGTTTTGTATGTGGCTGTATGTGGTAACACTCCAGGATACAGAGCTCAGATCTTTCAGATGAGAAAAGCAGCTTTCATCCTATGAAATTGCTCCCTGTGCTTGAACTGTCACAACTGAACTTACTCACTTTGGGGCATTTTGAGAGTTTAGCCACAGGAAAAATATCCCTTTTTTTGGTCTTGATACAAGCAGTGTGAGCTGAAATAACATCTGCTAGGAAAAGAGGCTCTGGGTAACCACAGATAAATCCAGTTATACATGGCTCAGGAAGGGACTGATAAGTTTGAGACACCTTGTCTCTGTAGCCAAGAGCTTTTTTTCTGAAAAGCTTCATCCTACTCCTGCCCATCCCCAAATATCAATCAAGAGCCATTGTTTTCCTCCTGGTACTGTTTCTGGAGAGTATCCTGAAAAATAGCTGTTCACTGAATAAATTCCCTTTGTGACAGAAACTGGAGCCTGCTATTGAGCCCTTCTGGGCTGGGGAACTAGCAAAGCTGTAATGTGTTGGATTTGGGTTCTTTTATGTCAGGGACATTTAGTTCCAGCTGAACCATCGCAAGTCCATGCTGAGTCAATCTGTTTCATTGCTGTTGTGTTTGATGGGAAGTGAAATGCACTGCCTGACACCTGCTGAAGATCTCAGCCAGGATTTGTTAACTTGTGGGAGGAGGAATTTCTGGAAGGTGAAATGCAGAAGAGAGCAGGAATGATTCCTGAGTGTTTGGATCAAGCTGAACCTGTTCTGTGGGGTACAGGTTCTGGTGCAGCACTTGAGCATTTGCTCAGACCACTAGTTTTGTGGGATTAGACAAGTGAATTTACCAACACATCGCTGCAAGGATTTTGCTCCCAGACTTTGTTAGTCTGGTTGCTGCTGAGTTTAGCAGGTGGCAGTGGTGGTAGGTTTGGATCCCTTGTGATCTAGGCCCTATGGGGGATGTGTGCTATGAATTCATCCAGCTAATTGCATGGTGCATCTTGAGGCTTTTGATCTTTTGAATTTCAGGCCTTTTAGCAATGTGGGGAATTGAGGAGTGTGGTGTGGTGTGCATGACAGATGCAGGAGGGGGAAGTAGGTATGCAGTGGGCCCTTTGGGATGAAGAATTGTGTGGATGGCTGTGCCTGGAGAAAATTGGGGTGATGTTGCCTCATGAATTCTTTTGACCTGAATCATTCCCATTCTACAGTACCAGCATGATGGCATCTATGTTCAGCATCCAAGTCTTTGCTGCCATATTCATGGGAGCTCTTGGAAATATCACTCCAAGGTGGGGAGGAAACTTTGGTGGATAATTAAAAAAAAAAACCCTAAACTTCTAAATACTGGCAGGAGTGCACTAAAAGACCCTGCTTCATAGCTGGCTGTGTATGGTGCTAGGATTTCTGGTTGGGCTCACGGAGTGGGAAGAGTTAGAGCAGGAGAGGAACAGACTGTTCTGGCTTTACGTGCTTGTGCGGAGCCTGTGCTGGAAGAAGGAATGCCAATCTCTGCCAGCAGGGCTGCTGGTGCTGTGGTTTCCTAAGCAGATCTGTTCCCAAGCAGCGGTAGCATCAGCTCTGGTGCTTCTGGAGGAGCTTTGGAAGAAAGCTGGTTGCTTCCCATCCCCTGTTTGACTAGGGGTGATTTTGCCTGCAGAAGATCCCAACGATGGGTTCCACCCATCTCTTTGCAGATTGCTTGGGGTGGAAGACAACCTCCTTGTGATGCCACATATTCCTGTGCTCCCAAGCTGCAGCCTGGGGTTAGAGTAGGGGAGGAGTGGGTCTTGCTTGCACCTTCTTTCCTGAAATGAATGTATAAGTTTGGTCCATGAGCTGGTTGTAAATCAGTATGCACGAGGAAGGCAATTTTCTACAAGTGAAACCTGCCCTAACCAAGCTCTGGGGGAGGGAGGAGGAGAACAGCAAGTGTCAAGGTGAGACGGAAGAGCAACAGAACAAGATTTAATTTCCTTCCCAATAATTTTCTCAAGCTGTATAAACTTTCCTTACTTAGAATAAATACTCCCTGAAAACACATTCTGTGTCAGTGGCCCTGTGAAAACACCCCCAGTCACAACCTGTGCCTGTCCCTTGCTTGCAGCCTCAGCCAAAAGCCAGCAGTTTTACATTTTGCTCTATTAACTGAAGCTGTAAATTTCCTTGTGCAAAGTCTCCCAGGCTGTGGAATGAATTTAAGTAAACAGGGCGTACAATAATAGACTTGTGTTAGGGCAGGTTTTTCAAGTGGCCTGTAACTCTTAGGTTAAGTTCTTCTAAATCTTTCCCTGTTATGGTGGAGAGTATGTGAGCTTGTCCTGAAGGTGGAGGAAACCGTCGTAAAGACCTGGCTGGTAACTGTCTCTGGGATCCTATCTGTGGTCCAGAGAAGACCATCCAGTGTTTGATAAAGAGTTCAGGAGAGACAATTTCTTGCCTGGCATTTCATCACGTTTTTTTGGTTCAAGACCTCTATAGCAATTTTTTTCTGTGACAGCATCTGTATGAGATGCTTATAAGGACTTTGAGGTTTTCCCCCTTATCCTACAACATGCTGAATGCAGACTCCAAAGTTGAGAAGGGCTTCAAACTTTAACCCCTAAAGAAGACACCCACAATTATTTGTTGCCTTAGAGATTGTAGGATTAGTTCCTTCTCAATTATTTTGGGGGGGCAGGGTGGAGAATGACAGGAGGAGTTTCTCCTGTAAGAGTGATGGAAAACCATCTTTTTCAGTTTTGTGGGCATCGTTGTTCCGAGACTCCTGAAACTCTGCCTGCTCTGTATGTCTTTCTGCCTTACATTGCCAAGGAATCTGAGGGGGTTCTGGGGGCGTTAGGAGGTGTTTATGCTTTCTGCTGGGCCTGGAAAGCATCTTTACTGTGAATGCAACCCACTTAGGTCATGGTCCAATCTTCATCTAAATGCAGGCTCAAGATGAACATGATCTAGAAAACTGAGTGAAGAAAGACTGATTCCACTTTGCTAACTAGGTGGTTTTCCTACTTGATGCTTCTGCAATAGATTATTGCTAGTCTTCCCATGAACTTGCAGTTAAAATGCACATCTGGTTGGTGTCTGAGTTGTCTTGTAAAAGGTACTTTCAAGTAATGATCAAATGTTCATTAGATGAAGGAAAGGAACTTCTGGCTAATAGGCAGCCTTTTCCTGAAAAAAAAGGAAGGTTGTAAGCAATAACTTGACATAAAAGCCCAGAAATAGGTGTTTCTTTAGACACCCCTGGGTTTGGTTATGTTGTCTGGTTATCTAACCTTTCACCAGCTGCCTGTTGTAAAACTAAGACGCGATTTTGACTACTGCTAAGCTGTCGGGAAAAAGAGGCAAGAAAACACCTTTAAGGCGCTTATCCAGAACTCAGTAAAACCAATGGAAAACGTCTATCTGGGGGATATTGAATCACTTCCAATGTGTGGAGAGCTCCAGAGAAAGGTTGAGCACTGCTTGTGTTACATCTAGAAGCCAAAGGAAAGTCTTTGCTCTTGGGGAAGGAGAAAAGTCTTGGCAAAGTCTGGATCTTGGTGCTGGAGCAAGTGATTGACCCGAAGTGGTAGAACTGATTTAGGGAATAGGAGGATAAAGCCTTTGTGTACTGGGGTACTCGAGCAACTCCTGAGTTTTGACATACCCTCTATTAGATAAAAGACTGACTGATGCTTCATGGCTTCTGCTGCTGGCTTGGCCTCTGCTACAATATATCTACTGCTTCTCTTTGAAAAAAAAGCGTTTGGACCCAAACCTCCTGCTTTCATCCCAGCAGAAAGCAACAAGGCTTAATTCAAATGTTTTTTTCAGCAGCAAGCCCCAAGAGATGTTGAAGGGAAGTTCTGGCAGAACTGGGTGGTCCTGGACCTGTGTTGTAGCTGGCAGCATAAGAAAAACATTGCCCAGCAAAGGCTTTTAGACAAAATAAAGTATTTGCTGGCACTCAGAAGCATGGAGATGCCACAGATGGAGAATTGCCAGTTGACTTATCACCAGCCACTGTAAAAGTAATAAAAATTAATGTAAAAGTGCAGCATGAGTTCTGTTCCCTTGACAAACTCTACATGTGGCTTTTTTTGAGAGGAGGAGGGAATTCTCATGGTTTTAAGCAAATCACAACTGACTCAGCCTAAGCCCAAGGGTAGAATGGTGGAGGCTTGATGGATTAAGTGTCCTGGAACAACTGGCTACACAGCTCTTTCTTGTTTTCTGGCTGTGAGGATCGTCCTTTTGATCAGATTCTTTTCCTTACTGCTTTCCGGGTTGTAAATCCAGATTAGTCATGGTAGGGTGGCAAACAATTAATGGGGTAGGAGGTTAAGGCCTGGGAGTGTGAGTAGTGGCCTCTGGGGAGCGAATACACCCTAGTGGCTAGCTGGAGAAGCAAGGACATCTTGAGGCCACCTGTCCATGACATTGCTGTTTGGAAGGCTTGAGAGCCTGAGTCTCCTACAACAATCCATAATTCTGTAACCTACTCAGAGATGTGCCACTAGCTGTCCCTATTACTTATGACCTGTTTGACTGTCTGACTTCCAAGGTCCTGAGTCTTGCTGTAAGACTCATACCTGTACCCTGTGGTCAGAGGAGGAAGGTGTAATTTGGCCATTTACCATCTCCTCTCTCTATTTGATGTTCATTACTTCCTGCCTGTGCTGTCTAGGTCATTATTACCCTTAGGATCCACTGGTTAACTGGTCTTTGAGCACATTAGTCAGATGCTGCTCAGCTCCTCATGGGTACTAATGTTCCCTACCACTACCCAACTTTCTTGCTTCTCTGGTCATACAAAGGTCAAGGAAAATGAGGAGTTTTTATAGGCCTCTGAAACTGGAAGAAAACTCTGACTTTTTCGGTCCTCAGTGAGCATGAGGGAGTGGGTTGCCAACCCCAACATGAGAAGGGAAAATATTAAAATGACAGGGACAAATTATCCTGATTCCCAGTCAGCTGTGCTGAGGGGCGAGCAGTGGTGTGCATGGGAATGCCACAACTATTTGCTTATCTTTCCTTGAAAGCTCTTACCAGCTCCCAGACTTGTGTGTCAAACTGACAGTCTTGTTTTGAAGACCAGTTAGGGCTATACTTCCCCAAACAGCTTCTGCTGTGGCTTCAACTGCTGTAACAATATGTTCCGTGTTCAAAGGTGATGACTTTGCAAAGGATGCGATGACCATGCACAAGTCTGGTTGTCTATTGTGTGTTTAAGACTGCTGAAAATGTTAATTTTAAGGTGATACCTCAAAGTGATAAACTTGGAGCTTAATCTGTTTGGGTGGGGGTCCTGAGCCTGTGTAGCTCACTGCTGGGAGCTAGCAAGTGATACTGTGTGGATTCGCAGGTTTGTTTGGAATGAACTGACTTGCCTGATGAAGATAGCTTAACATAACTGCTGCTTGGTGCATGGCTTTTGACATCAGCAGCATTATACCAGGGGTGAAACTGGCTTTCCCTATATTGTTGCCAGTTGCAAGAATTTATCATCCACCTGTGCTCTGATTTACGTGTGTGTAAATCCCAGGCAACTCCATTAACATCAATAAAGCTGCTTGAATAGATCTCTATCTGAATTACGTGCTGAAGACTTCTCATGTTGCTGCTAGCTATGCAGGTGCAGGGATGTGGTTGAGTTCAGTTGGGAAACATGATGCCATCCAAGTGCGTGTGTCTAGCATACAAGCAAGAAAATGCTGAGCTGAAACCGCAATGCTCATTTAAAAGGATGATATCAAGCTTTCAAGAGAAGATTTCTCTTCATCTTAAAATATTTGGACAGGCATTTCTGAAGAGTGCTTCCCTGGTTACTTTGAAGGGAAGAAAGTGTCCTTCTCTTTTGTGGTGGAAGAGGCAGTGGACAGAGGAAGATGGGTTTGGTGCAGATTGTTTGTGATGACAAAGCTGGGGAGAAAAATGAGATGGGTTTCTATTCCTCATTTATCTTCATCTTCACTGTACCTATGCCTTAAACAACTGTATGCAAGGACAAAGAACAGTAGTTTGCTTTTTAGCAATAGTTTATTTTGTGGGGGTGTTTTTTGCATGAATTGTGGAAAGTCAAAACACAGGGAGCAATGTGAAGTATGTGGGGTGAAGCAGTGCCACCTTGCACTGCTCTGTGTATTTTGAGGGACAGAGGAATCAGTTCTGTAATAAAAAGTCCCCTGGAAGAAGTTGTCATGGGGAGATAAGACAGCTTAGCCCTTGGATAAGCCTTCCTCTGGGCTGGTGGCTATCAGTCCAAAACATTTGGGGCTGATAGCTCTTCTGAACCACTTGTGATGTTACTAGAGACTCTCATAGACAAGCTATCTATATAAACTCTGAACCTCACTAACTTCTTTGTGACAGCAAGCTCCTGGCAGGGATTTTTGGGTCACTTGGCAACTTTATGGATGAACGTGCATAGTAGTATCATTTGGGACTGGTTTGGGGAGTGTGGCTGCTTTATTGGCTCTGGAATTTCTCCTGAACAGCAGAAACAGAAGGATTGGAGATACAACATTCAAGTTGGTTCATTTTTGGAAGCATGTTTATGTTTTGGGGACTCCACTTAGCTAACATTTGATATGTACGAGGGAGAAGGAAAGAGGATCATTGACAAGTTCATTATGAATAGTATTGGTTTTTTTAGGGGATTAAGATAGTTGGCTCCTTGGCCACCTTTAACAGTGGCTTCTTATTGAAGGGAAGGACTTGTAGTACCCTACTCTTTTTACTGCTGGCCAGATGGAGGGACATTTGCTGCATGCTCTCAACTGGTGACAGTCTGGGGAGGAGGAAGGGGATGCCAGCCTCAGATGCTGGGGTGATTGGGCATCTGTGTTTCTGTGAGGCTGTAGGTACTGGGCATCATCTCTGCGTAGCCACTCCGTCCTACAGGTGTCACCTTCAGCCAGCTTCTCATATTCAGACACCCAAAAATGGTTGGTGGTGAGGTAGATAACCTGGCTCTTTTTATTTTTTACTGTAGTTTTATATTGATGGTACCATGTTCCTCTGAGCTGGAAGCAAAACAAGACAAAATATAAAGCCCAGTACCTTAACCCATAAACCAAATCATGTCCTTCACCTTACATTTCATCCCAGAGAAAATTGTATAACTTTTTGGTATGAGCCAGGTACGTCTTTTTGGGTTGTAACCCTTGGAGTTGGTGATTCTTTAACGTGAAGAGGTGCTGCTGGAAAATGTCAGTTTGGATCTGATACTTATCTACTTCCCAGGGCCCCTGAAACAAGTGGTGCAGTAGTTGTAATTCAGGTATCTCATGTGCCTATTTTTCATGAACAAGTTTCCCACCTGGTCTGTTTCTCCCATGGCAGACCATAGCTGTAGGTCTCCATTGGGTATGCTGGCTGTTTTTCCCACAGGCTAATGCAAACTACCACAGGAGATGGGAAGCGGGCTAGAGTCTGTTGTACAGAGGGAAACAGTAGAAGCTTGTCTGCCTCTACATTTGGAACGGCTTTTTGGTGGTAATGCCTTTTGCTTTAATTTTTTTCTCATTTGAGGAGACTGTTGCAGACACCTTTCCTTGGGTATAGAAGGTGAAGTGGCGCTTGCAGAAATGCCACCTGTAAGGTGGTGTGAAGGGCACCATTAAAACGAAGAATTCCTTTCCAGCCTTAGTACTTCTGTAGGTGTATGCAGCTTTTCTAAAAATAACCTCCTTACACTGACTGAAAATGGGATGCCCCAGGCAGTTGACTCTGTGCAGCTCCCCTCCTTCTTTCCCTGCTTTTGAAGTTGAATGCTTATGGATGTTTCTAGCTTATCGCAAACCCATCACAACTGACAGTACTCCACGGTTCCAGGGTTGAGGGTTTTCGTTCTCAGCCTCCACCCATGCATGTGCTTCTCAAGAAAAGATCACGTGAAATCCTCTGCCTACCTTAAAGTGAAGATTGTCACTTCTCCATGCCTTTAAGATCATGGTTAGCATTTATTTCACTGAGAAAATATTCCACCTTCTTAAGGACCTCAGACACTGGATATGCCCTTGATCTTGGCAGCTCCTTCGCAGTGACAGACTAATTCTTGTGGTCTTTGGTCTCTCCACTGAACCCTTAAGCTTGTCCTGAGGGGCTGGATAGGCTTGTGAAGAGGATGGTGTTTCTAGGAGTCCTTCTATTTTAAATGTTTCTCTCACAGAGATCACAGGGAGAAGAAACCTTACTGTTGATACCTGCTGAGAGATAAGGAGTTGTTGCACCATCAGCAGCTGAAGGTGTCCCATATTGACCTCATTGTCTGTGGGGCACATTAGGGGACAGATTAGGCTGGAGAATCACCTGGTAGAAGGAAAAGACATTTAGAAAATGTTTGGTCCATAGCATGGCTCTGAGTGTGAGACTTGTGCAGAAGTTGCAAGGCTCTATGGGGTGGCCAGTGGTTCAGCTGGTGTTGCCACCAATAAAATATAGATGGAATAACTGGGTGACTTCAACAGATCTATGCTGAAATACCTGGGTTTGTTCACGTGAGCACTGAAGGACTCTAACCACAGAGCTGAAGGCCAGGGAAACAGTGGAAAAGATGTGGGGACCCTAATGTACCTGCCAGGTGTGGGCTATGATCCTAGCTAGAGTCAGGATGATTGTGGGTCTGACTGCTACAGCTGGCCTTAGGGGGATTATTTTATAAGCTCTGTTTCAAGGAGATGAGGGAATTGTCTTCTGCACAAGCGTGTGCTTCCAGGTGGATGGTAGCTGAGGCCCGAAGAGGTGTGCAGCCTCTCAGCTGGTGCTGGGTATGGCTCCATGGGTGGAAGCTCTGTGCAGAAGCTGAGACAGGTGGACTGACCACAGCTGAAATGATTTGCTGAAAATAGTTATGCTCTCTCTACTAGTTGTCCACAAACCAATAGCTGGTGCCCGAGGTCTTGGTCAGCAGGTCTGAATCAATCCTCAGTAGTGTGATGAGCAGAGAAAAGCAGCGGAGATAGGCAGCGTGATTATGGTGTGGTGCCTTCTGAAGCCGCTTTTGCTGAACAGGCCATGTGGATGATGAGCTGCTTCTCTACCATGATCTTTGCACCCAAGCACAGATTATCTCTGTCATAGGTGCTGGATAAGAAGAGATCACCTCTCTGGAGAGGGGAATGAGATTTCCCGACAACTTACACCCTGATCCAAGTGTGCAGGCTTGAGGCTGCCAGTCTCTGTGTGCGAAGGCGTGCAAGACATCTATGAATCCTCACAACACTTGATAGCATGTTTCTATCATGGAAGCCTTTGAGGAGGAGGCGCGAGATGTATGCAAGCTGGTTTGTGTGCTTGCTTATTGGTAAAATGTGCTTTGTCTCCTCCTTGAATCCAATTGAAAGTTCTTGGATTTGACAACTTGGTTAATTCAAATGTATTTGGCTTTGATTTCCACTTAGTGAAAAAAGAAACACAGTGGAGCAAGAAAGCTTTTCATTCTAGGGAAAAAAATGTGAGGTTTCTTCAAAACCCTTCCAGAGAAAGGAATAGAATGGAACACACAGGGAAAGAATTAAGGCAGAGCTAGTGTAGCAGGGTATAACCTTCTTAGAGGGACAGTGTTTCATTCAGGTATCTCACAAGGAAAGGGACATCCCTGCAGTGTCACAACAAAGCAGACCTGCTCTGATTGATATGTGCGAGAAGCTCAGTAAGAGGCTGTGTGGCACGTGCACCCAAATCCAGCCAAATTTCAATGCTTTGACTGTCCGTGTTGATCCAAGTGTTCGTCCATGGATTTTTGCGTCCATGCACCTCAGGTAGCTGTAGAAATGGGTGATATCTGTGGTGTTGAGACTGCTTTACTGTTCAGGGGGTGGTGATGACTGGCTTTCATGGGGTTTTGTTGATGTGAGTTCTTAAAATGATGGTGTAATTTACAAATCTGCTTTGAAACAGTCTGTCTTTCTAAGAGTGTTGCTCCCTAGGTCAGGCTCACAGATAACATCAGTGTCTATCATTAAGGAAAGAATGTATTTTGGTGGATGGTGCATTGCAAACAAGACAGATAAATAATAGCAGTCCATGTAGACAGAGGTAATTAAAGTGACAGCCACACTGACAAATAGCTGAGTAAATGGATAGGGCGATTTACTAATGAAATGAGTATAAATGGATATATGGACATGCAAGATGGGGAAAATGACAGAAATATGAATTTGACGTATTCCCAGAAGGTGCTCTCAGGGCTGCTGTACATGCTGTGCAGTGATTGTATTAGTCAAACAAGGCTTTGTGTCCTAAATCATAAGGTTATTACAGATTGCAAAAGCTTTTTTCCTGTGGCTAGATGCAGGATTAATCCATAGCTGGGGTAAGAGTGCAAATTCCTGCGTCTCGAAACAGAGGCAAGACTGGCCAGCTAATCCCAGTACTGTACCACCTGACTATAGGCCGAAGAGAAAAGTACCTTCACAGCAAGATGTTTTGTGAGTAATTTGAGGAAAAGTTTAGGAAATGCATCTGCTGTGCTTTAGTCCCGTACTTAGTCGTGGTGCAAGGTGCAGGAGGAGTTCGGAAGTGTTAGAAGTGGGCTGAAGCCAAAGTGAGAGCAGGCGGGATTAGAGTGTCCTAATGGCCAAGTTACTTTGCTCCCTGCAAGTGCCAAAAATGTTGAATTGGAAGGATAGTTCTGAAGGTGGTGTACCCACTACTTTAGGGCTGAGAATCTAGTGTGTTATCAGCATCTCCAGACCACAACTAAGGGAAGCTTAAGCCACTTTACTTCTGGGATCAATGTGAGAATGGCTTAAGATTGCTCTCAGGTAAGTATGAGTTTCAGATCTTTGGTTCTATGCAGCTTGGCTGATAATTAGCTTGTTTGTTTTGTTTTTTCTCTGCTCTTCTATATTCTCAGAAATATCTGAGGTTTTTGACAGTATTGGTCATCTTTGAACCAGAATTGGAATATCCTGCTAGTCATCAACAAAGTGCTTGTCAAAGATAAACATCAATCATTTAGTAGCTGTATATTTCTCTTGTTCAAAGCAATCTGATGCTATCTGAAGAGTTATCCCTACCTTTCCAGTCTCCTGATGCCCTATATATACGGCCAGGTGATTGTACCTACAGAAGTCTTGCACATGCAGCTGTTTCTTGGAGACAAAAAAGTAAAAAAAACCAACCTTATGCTGCTTTGTAAGTGGAGCTTGCAGTGATTTCTATTACTTAATGGAACAGACACACAATCTGTTTCCTAAGCAGTACTTAAACTTTATATACTAAGGGTGGGGGAAAAATGATCCTTTAATATTAAAATTAAGTGATGCTTCTTTTCCGGAAATAGTGTATGGTACATGTTTGGAGGGTACACATTAATTTGCATTAAATTGGTATCCTGGAAGTTGGGGTGAGCTGAGGTGCAGAGGGGAGGTACTGGGAGTTGGAAGGAGGTTGGGCAGTGTGTAACTGGCTTGGTAGCACATGTACCGTGCTCCTTTGTGCAGCTCAGAACATTAGAAGCGGTGCCTGTTGGGACTTGAACTTGAATTTTATGAGGAAGAGGCAGGAGAAGTAGGCAAGGTAATTTCCCTGGAGGCAGCATTTCTGCTCAGAGGCTGCTTTGTTTTGGTGTGCTCTTCCCCCTCTGAGATTAATTTGCAATGGTGGGGAAGCTTTTGAAGGCTGTGTAATGCCACAAGCCACATGTCACTTTGTCCTGCAGGAAAGGTAGATAAAACAAATAGCATGTCAAATTACTCTGAAGATGGAGACCTGCCTCCCAACCTTTGTGTTTATTTGCATTTCCAGAGAGGGAAATAGCAGGCGTAAAGCATCCTGCCCTTGATGAAGAGCTTTCAAACAGTTGCTCCTCTGTGGAGCTGTGCTGTGCAGTGTAGGTAGTCTTGTTCTGGGTCCATAGTGCTAAGACTCCTTTCACAGCTGGGTCTGAGTCGAGCCCTGGTCATGATGATCTTAGCTACTCCATGCTCTTGTCTGACATATGCGCAGTGAGTAAATTCTACCATTTGCGAAGAGTGAAGCAAGGGAGTGCCTTGCACCTTACTCTGAGAAGTTTGCTTTGATTACATTCTTCTGGCACTGAAAAGAAGTACCATGATTTCCTGAGGTCAGGAGCTCCTGTGGTTTCTACTCAGCCTCTGCAGGGTGCAGTTCCCCTTCTTGGGTGTTTCTGCTCAGATTGCATCACTCACCTGAGGCTTCGTATGAGTTGACAAAAGTTTAGAAACATTTTTCTTAAACCAATTTAAACTTTTCCTCTATCAATTTTGCTGCATTGATTCCCACCTTGACCAAGATGTAGTCGTTGAGCCTAGGTTCAAGGGACAACTTAAGGTCATAGTTCATGAGTTCTTGAGGATTTTCTCATGTAGCTTTCAGACCAAGGAATTGACAAAGCACAATTCTGGATGCCTTAAAACCACTTCTCCCATGTGTACTATGTTTATTGAGATTTTGCTCACTTAAGCTATTACAAAGATTTTCCTGTTTCATGATTCAAACAGAGACAAGTGGATGCTCTTATTAATCCCTAGAATGTATGACATTATCTTGAAGAGATAGGTAGAAATTAAAGCTGCAATAGGACTTTTCAGCCCACTGCTTGTATTGCCAATAGTGAAGGATGGGACATGTGTGGCTAGGACAGACAAAACCTCACTTTTCCCGCAGTAGCTGGATCTCCTCTGGGCCACGCTGCATTATTGTATAACAGCATAAAAGAGTTTACCTTCTTCCTCTTGATGCCTGCTTCAAATTCCTGTTTGTGCTGGGGCACAGAGTAAAGTATAGGACTGGAGGTGTATGTATGTGCCACAAGTAATGCAAGCCTTTCTAATCGCCTAAGCATGAAATTTAGGAGTCTGCATTGCACCTTACAGAATTAACAGCCCACTCCAATTACAAAACAGATTGATGTGCACATGACCCTCTGAACTTAGCCAAAGTCTGCCTGCTGAGCTGGTACAGGTTGCAGTGGTGAATCTCTGGTTCTCACTCCCTTTGACTACAAAGCAAGTATTAAAAAATCCAGGATTCAAATTTTATCTGCAGTGGTTCATTGTACCCCTGAGATGAATGTGATGCAAACAGTCTGTTTTGGCCTCTCAGTCTTATTGTACCTCCCCCATGCTATTGAAGTGGAGAGTCTTTTTGTGCCAAGCGTAGTAAAAACATGACCTGTACCCCAAATCCTGGTGTTTGCTTGTCAGAGCACAGTAAATGTTTGCAGAGTTATGATGCACAAATAAATTAATGCTGGGTATTAAACTCCTGTCAGCTGTGCTTTGCAGTGAGAATGAAGTTGCTTATCCCTATTTCCTCTTACATAAGCTTGTTTAGGTGTAACATGCTCCTGTAAAGAGGAGGAATTTCTCTCCGTATAAGACCTTTCTGTAGAGAACAGATTTTGTAGTATATAACATTTCACCTCTATTATGTATGTAACACTGGTGCTTTAGGATATTTTTAAGTCACTGTTAGCTGAACTGGATGTTTTTCATGGCAGTATATGTTACCTCTATTTTGGGGCAAGCTGCTTTTCTCTAGAGAGATCACAACTCTGGTTAATGGTGCAGAACTTGCCTGTTGTGGCAGACTCTTGTCCCTAAGAGGCATTGCAGGGCCATAAATGATAACCCTTCTCTTCGTGGGTTTGCCTATCATGTGGAAAGAGGAGGAAGGACTCGGATGCAGAGCTGGTGGGAAACGTGGCTGAGGGTGGTGCAGAGGCCATGGATTGCTGTTCGTAGTTGAGCCACTCTGCAATGGGCAACTATCTGCTAAATGTGGGGAGAAATGCATTGCCATTGTTGTCAAAATACACTTGATCTGTCCCAGGCACCACTAAGAGACTGATGGTTTTGTGGCATGGACTTGTTTTGAGTCCTGAGTGACACAGCCACATCAGCCTGTTGGCTGCAGGTCTTGGGAGGCTTCAGCAGTGCTACTATAACACCAAGATCAGAGGAGAAAAGGGATCAGATGTGCAAATGACTGAGCAAGTTGGCCACAAATTTATTACCTTGTTGAATTTTCCTTAAAGCTAAAGCAGTTAGCTTAAGTGTGGAGCCTTGGATTAACTGAAATTCTTATTAAGGCTATTAAGGGATATTGAAGGTTGTTTTCAAAGCTAGGGCTCAAGTGACATCCCAGCCTTTCTCCAGACTGGTGTAAAATCTTATGTCTGGGCTGTTTCAGCTTAAAGGAAGAATCTTCTGAGTGATGGCTTAAAATACCACAACTGCATTGGCACTGAAGTTCACCTGTGAGCTGTGGGCGTGTTCCCGATAAGTGACAGCCTGAGACTCTTTTATTGTCTGAAATAGGGATAGGTAACTATTGTGGAATGGACAAGGCTTAGCAAAAAACAATAGTTCTATTTTTTTAGCAGAACCACCCATACAAACCTCTCTTTAAGGCTGGTTTAATTTCAAAATGCAGAGAACATAACACTACTTAGCATGCTCCATTGGCTTTGAAATGCCTTCCCTGTTGGGCAGCAGGATCTGATGTAGATGATGTGGGTTTACAGTGATCCCTGCTGCTCCTTTGAGCTCCAGAGAAATGAAAGGAGCTCATCTGATCATGTTCCCTTTGTCTCCAGCTGTTGAAACATCTTCTAGACAATGAGGAAACATTAACACTTGAGGCTTTGCCCTTTGCGAGGTGTATCATGTCCATTTATCTTCCATAAAACACCTTTGAGTTTCATCTCTCAGTTGATCTTCTAACGCCCATCACTCCTTGCAAAACACAGTTACAGATTCAGGATCAGGTAACTGGAAACAGAGGAGTGTTCTACACCAAAGCACCTTCTAGATGCATGCTCTTTTAGCGCTGAGGTTTACTGTTCCTATTTTGCAAAGAAGTCATTAACGCTAAAATAAGATCTTTACACATAGGTAGTGGTTTCCTGGAAACTCTTCTGGACTCCAACGTAATTTGTGGTGCTCTTGGTTCTTTTGATATTTGCTAGCACTATAATAAGCCTGGCAAGTGCACAAGAATTGACAGAACTGTCTTTAAGAAAATATGAACCCAGATGATAGCTTCAGCCTAGTTCTGCACCGGGGCAAGACGTGAAGAAATATTTGTGCCCTAATTGAATTGTTTGTATTGTTACTGCTTTGAAGATATCAGCAAGAGCTAGCTAGGGAGCTGGGATAAGATCCATTGTCTAGGAACTGTGTACACAGAGTTCAGCAGAAAGTAGAGCTTATGACAAAGTGCTGAAAGTGCAGATCCCTGTGGTGTTAGAGGGAGCTTAAGGTGGCCATTGAGGCACCTGTAACATTGAACTCCTACCTTGATGATCTAGAAATGTCAGGTCGCATTTGAGGTGGCAACAATGCTAACTCTCAGTCGATGTGCCATCTTATGTTAGGTAGTGGCCTTATTCACATGAGGAAGTAAATCTCTTTCAGCCAGCCCTCTTCCACCACTGCACTGGTGGGAAGCAGTGATCCTCACTTTGCCTTAGTTTCCTCCAACATGTGGCACTCACAGCTTGTTTAGAGAAATCAGGAGATATAATTAATGTTTATGAAACATTTGGGGATTGTGTAAAACAAATAATAAAAGGAGCTGTGCCAGAGTGCTGTCAATATTTACACAACATCTGCAGGCTGCCTGTGTTGGACTTTATGATAAGGAAGTATGTGTGGGTGCCAGAACTTGAGCAACTGAAAAGCATCCTTCTGGCTCAGCAGTGCCATCCACAAATCCTGTGGGAACACAGTCCTCAAAGTTTAAACATAATGTTCTTGCTGGTTATCATAGCTTTCTGAAGGGGGAGACCACCTCACTGCTCCTTGTCTGGAAAAAGGGATGATGGATCCTCAGGGAAGCAAAAATATTTGAAGATTGTGAAAGTGGTTTAAATTCACAGGCCTATTTTGTGTCTTGTTCTTGTTTTTCTGCTGTTGGCTTTCTCTCCTCTTCTCCTGTGCTGTAGTATGTTGGAGTGGTGAGGGTTTTAAAACCTCTGCTGAAAGAAACTTGAGTGGCTTGATTTCAGTATGGAGACAGTATCATTCTCCTTTTAGATGGCATCTCCAGTTATCTGGAAGGAGACAGTTTCTTCCCCCAAAGTGTTTCAAGTGTAAAGAGCACAGGCTATTGCTGTCTTAATCTAAAAGCTGAGACTGAAAGACTACTCAGGGATGCCAACAAAATATCAGAGCTAATTCCTGCCCATTAATAGTAACAAATAATAATTCCTGCCATTGTAGCATTTGGCATCCTCACAGTACAACAGGGTGTTTGATGCCCCACTGCTCAATTGTGTACAGTGCACCCAGCGTGGGATGATGCACATCTCAGGCTCTTTGCCGAAGTGTGCTTTCTGGACTTGTTACTGACTGAACCTCTTGAGTTTGACCATCGTTTTTCACCTCGACTTTCTATGAGAACTAAACGATGCCTTTTGCCACTGATAGATTTACCCTTTTTGGGAGAACTTCCCCCTGAGATGGAGGCCTGTATTATTGCAAGACCACCTTTGGCATTGGGAAGGTGCTTTTCCAGAAAAACTGTGACAGTTTGTTAGGATCTTCAGGTGAAATACAGCCAGGAGGGGTATGTGTTGCTTATGCTTGAACTGCCCAGAACTTAATCTTTTTTCACTGTTTCCCTGCTCACTGTTTCTTGCCATGATCTGATGCTCTGTCTTGTTCACGTTAATTGATTTTTGCTTAGTGACTCCTTTCCTCCACCCAGTTTTGTATTCAGGGTGACTTTCAGGTGTTTCCTATCATCCAGGTAAGCATGGCATAGCCCTGCCTTTTAATAGCATTTGTGGGATAGAAACCTATTCTCTTCAACCTTAACATACTCTTGAGCAAATATCAGCAGGTCAACAGTGTCTTTCAAAAAACATTTCTCACTTGAAAGACAAGAATTCTCTGTACTCCTGAAAGCTGAATTTTTAGAGACTTGTCAAAGGCCACAGGGTATGTTAGGAAGGAAGAAAAGGGCTGGCGCTTGCAAATTCCTCTGGTCTTTGAGCTCATTCATATGATTTAAACGTAAGAATATGGTTTGGTTTAGCTAGAAGAGAGATTTATGGCTTTTGTAGGAGATAGGCTAAGCAGACAGATCTGAAAACCCTTTTGAATTTCAAACAAACAAATGCTGAACATAGCATGTTTTATTATCTTTTAATTGGATGGTGTCCTATGTCTCCCATAGACTTCAGGTGAGTACTTGGAGTACTCAGTCTGTTTCAAAGCTTTTGGGTTGTACTGATCAAGGGGGTAAATCACAAGGGACTTGTAATGAAACAAATTCATTCCTTCTGTACATTTTCGTATATTCTTTATGAAAAAGGAAGCTCTCCCTGGAATTTCAAATGCCTTTAGATGTTTGATCAGATCCCATGTGAGACCAAGTGGTATGTTTTGGCTCTGTCTTAGATTTTTTTTTTTGCTTTTCTTGAAGTTATTAAAGAAGCACAAAGCCCTGGCAAGAGGGGGATTTATTTACATACTGCTTATTGCTGAAACTCACGTCTGGGTTTCCATTTCTAGTGGAGACAGACTGACGTCCATTTTCAACAAAAATACATGTTTGACTAAGGCAGCTCTTCCTGCTCTGCTGTATGTAGGGAGGAAGGGAAGGGATTGAGAGGGAAAGTGAGGCTTGACAGAATTTCTAATTAAATCCATGGTTTGATTTTTCTTGATCTAAGTTAATAAAAACATCCTCGAAAAGGCTGAGGCCAGGTATAGATGCTCCAGGACATTCAGGGCCCTCTTCTTTCTGAAAGCTGGAACTTTCGTAAGCACAAATCTGATTAACTGCGCTGGGCATGTAATGACAATGAATGCTGGCAGCAGGAACTGTTGGTAGATAGGCTTAAGGACTTGAGCAATCTTTCACTCACAGCTGGATGACATTGTTAAAAATACCAGAGCATTGAGTGACAGCTAAAGTCTATTTTTGATATTGCACGGGGAAAGACAGAATTTGCTGTTAAAGGGGTGTTGGCTTAATATTCGTCGCCTTTATCTTCTCTGGAAGTTCATTAACTTCAGTGGGAATGAAGGATGGAGCAAGCTGAGCGACTCCCCACCAAAACCCGTAAAGCTCAGTGTGGCTGCAGCTCTGTTGGCAGTTATTTATCTCAGAAAGGAATTAGATTCATAGAATAGTTTGAGTTGGAAGGGACCTCTAAAGCTCATCTAGTCCACTTCTCTGCAGTGGCCAGGATATCTGCAACTAGAGCAGGTTGCTCAGAGCTCTGTCCAATTTGACCTGGAATGTTTTCAGGGATAGGGCAGTTTTCAGACTTCAGGTTTACAATCTGCTCTCGGTTTATCGAACACCCTTTCAGCTTCTACTGGACGAAGTCTTCATTTGCCATCTTAAGTCTGGCATCTACAACTGCTCTCAAGCAGGTGCTATCTTCTGCTCTGCCTGGTTAATTGTTTTTCAGCAATCCATATAGACCTTTAAATCCCTTAATACATACAGCAAGCCTGTGAAGTATAACACCTGTAATAAAGTCTCTGTGTCTGTAATGATTTCCTTATCTATACCATGTTCACTATTATTATGATGGTGTCAGAAATGCATTGGTATTCTCTAGATGTTACCCAAGTGCTCAACCCTATGGGCTGTGTTCTGATCTCCTGGCTGATAGCAAGAAGCCTTTGTCCCACAGAAATAAAGAGGCTTAATTGTGAAATAAGTGCTGCTAGGTGAGATTAGTGATTTAACATTCTGTTTGGAAATTACCTGGGCTGAAAGATTTTCTTAAAATAAAGATCACTTCAGAAGCTGGGTTAAGTGGAACAAGAATTTGATCGCATAAGCTAAGCACTGGCTAATTTTCAGATACATGGCCAGATGATGATGTGTTGCTAGAACTTTGTGACAAGGTTAATTAAGAATTTCCAGGTGATTTGAGAAAAGGCAGAGATGGTTATTTTTAGAGATGCTTCAAAGATGTCCCTCTAGAGATGAGAGTTGGGTTGCAGGTCAGCTTTTCCACTCAGATTTCCAAGTTCATGCAGCAGAGGGATCTCTTCACTAGTTTATAGCAGCTGAGCTGTGAAAATGCTAACTGTAGGGGAGTGAACTGGAGAAACAAAGCCAAGAAGCTTCTGTGATGTGTCAGTATTTTTAAAAAGTATTTATGCAGGGTATGATAGAGGGGTAGAACATCTCCAGAGAGGAGAAACTTGTGTCTTGAGGATGTGCTCTGTTGCCCATCTTCGTTGAGCAGGTGCAGTCTCGTTACCAGATAGGTTTTGTCACTGTCACCAGATTAATTTTTTTCTGCTGGCATAGCAAATGCTCTTCTGGGATAACAGTTCCACCCTGAAGTTTTCTTCTTTTTCCTCTGAAGCCAGAGGTTGTGATGAGGATATTGAAGGCAATGAAATAGTGCACTAGCCCAGGTGCACTAAAACCTGGGTGCTCTGAGCATGTGAGGCATGATCTCTAAGGTATGACTGCTCACTAGGAGACTTTCCTGCTGAGAGGCTGTTAATTGAGTCATTCTTCCTTCTTGAAATGACTACGTTAAAGCAGCAGGCTCTGCTGCTTGACCAGAGGAATATTTCCATTAAGTTGCAGTATCTTGCTGTGTATCTGTATCCCTGGAGAAGCAGATGATTACCTGCTGCTTCTGAGCATGTGAGCTGGAGAACAAAGAGCTGCTTTGCAGAAACAAATGCAACTAACTGAACCAGGTGCCAACAGCTCTGTACAGGGGTTCACCTCTGTAGAAAGCAGGTTAATACTCAGTGGGCTCTAATGAAGATCTTTACCCACAGCAAGACATCTTTTTTTTTTGTTACCTTATTTTATTGGTAACTTTTTTCTTGTATCTCTGTGCTGTTGGGGAAAGATCAGATGTTCCCTGTTTATACATGTTTGCTGAAGTGCTACCTTTTGAGTATCCTCTTTGAAGCTTGAAATGAAAATATACTGGATTTCTGCCTCTTAGCTTGTTTAGAAACAGTATGGTAGGGGAAGATGTCCAAGGCTGTAATCAATGGGCCAGACACCATCTTTATCTAGGAAACAACAGGATATGGGAATATTCCCCAAGAGTAGGAATATTCCCTCTCAACTGTGCGTGAGAATGGGTGGATGTGCTTCTGGTAAAGCATCATGTTGTTGGGGACACTGCCTATGTGGGGTGTTCAACCAGCTTTGAGACTGAACAAGAAACTTTCATACCCAGATAGATGGATTTGCTCATGTGACTTGAGTCACCAGTAGAGAGATGAGATGAACTGTAATACTGCTTGTATCCAAGCTAGTTATTTAAAGCAAGTGCCTCCCTATGTTTGTATCTTTACCATGCAGCCAAGTGATCTGTCCTTTCAGTGTGGTGTACACCTGAAGGTCTGATACTGGGGATCTTACTTCCAGCTCCAGCAATCATGAGAAACTCTAGTCTGCTTAGTAGCCTAAGCCATGAGTCACAGCTTGGAGTGAGGAGAATAGAGGAGTATAGAAAAAGTGCAATTAAAAGTAAGGATGTTCAAAGAGTTCTCAAACAAATGGGTGCATGAGCCCAATTGCAATGCTTTAGCACTTGAACTTCTTGTATTATATCTGTGACTACTCTGATTTTTCTCTTCCATGGGTGCAGTTTATTACTGTAACTGTCCTGTTGTCACCATAGTGTGTTCAGCCTGCAGGGAGTGCAATAGTCATGGCAGTAAACTGCCTCTGCCAGAATGCAACTGTTTTGTGAATGCAACCGTTTTGTTTGTAGTGTAGATTGCAATCAGGCCACTTCCATTGGAGAGAAGCCAACTGAGTGGTGGTGTCCTGGAGGCAAGGTCTAAGGAGAGGCTGAGAGCATGTCTGGTCTCAAGGCTCTTGCTAAGGCCCTCCTTTCAATACAAAGTTCTTTTTGGAAGCTCTGGTTTCACAGGACTTGGATTCCAAGCTGGTTGATGGCATCTGCTTTTCATCTCTCACCTGGGAAGTCTCTGCTGGCAGAGTAGATGGAAGGGCTGTGGGTGAGCTCAGCATGCCTGCCTGGGGCTTTGCACTGCCTGCAAGGAAGTGTCTGGTCTCTTCCAGTTTTGGGTGGAGTGCGAGGGAGTGAGGAAAATACCTTGGCCTATTTGTGCCAGCAGCAAATCTAACAGGCTGCTGTGAGCTGTCAGAACTGTGCTCTGCATGCAGTGCCTGGGGAGCACCCGTGGTGCTGCAGAGATCATCTGCTCCCCATCATGCTTTACTCTGGGCTCACCAGGCAACTAAAGGATGCCTCTCCTCTTCCCAATGCTCTTCACCCATCTGGTTTGCAGTAGGGCTTTGGAAAGATCTGAGGTCCCAAGTTGGGTTGGGCTGGGCACTGGTATGTTTAAAATTTGGATGAAACCTGGTGTGAGACAGTTCTTATCCTGATGGGTTTGGCCTTTTTTTTTTACTCTCTGCCTCTTGCATGCTTGGTGACACAGCAGGGACTTGTCTGAGATCATGTAACTGGTTTTGTGGCAGAGAAGGATGAATCTGCATGGAGAGCCAGCAGTCTTGCTGGGAGACATTTGCAAATAAAGCATCTTACTTCTCCTGCCCCCAGCATTACACTGGCAGGGCCATGGCTTAAAGTAGTGCCTGGAGCACCTAGTCTCCTCCCTCTGTTTTGCATGGCTGGAAAAGGCCCAGTGAGTGTGGCATTTTAGTGACAAGCAGGGCTGGGTTTCCCTGGGCATGTCCTCTTATTACACCTCCAGCCTTCACTGAGGCAGAACTTGGGAACAAAGCACGTTTTCTGATGTTTCCAGGGCTCTGCCTTGCACAAGAACAAGCTTGCAGAAACCCATGTTCCTGGCAAAGGCTGAGATGTGGGTGGGACAGTGCAAACAGGTTGGAAACAAAAATCCAGCTTCAGAAAGAAACTTTCTCTCTGTCCTGCAATGCCTTAGGCAGGGATTTGGATCTGAGGAGTAGATCCTTCATCAAAGTTTGGAAGAAATGCATAAAACTGGGAAATCTGAAGAGCAGTGTGAGTGTAGCCTTAGGCTCAGCTCTGTGCTTAGGTTCTGTGTAACTGGCATTACAGGTCTGTCTTTGCAAAGCTCTTGCTCTCACTCCTGCTCCTCCTGGGTGGATTTCCTTCTGGCTGTGAACAGGCTTGTGTTGGAGAGCGTTTTCCTCCCGCCCACATCACTCATACAAATCTATACTTGGGTCTTGGGCTTGCATCAAACTCCAGACCTCACTGAGAAGTGAAAGCCTGGATTTTCTTCATATGTTGGCCTAGAGCCCTGCCCTGTCTTGCACTTGGATCTGATGGAACAAGATCATTGTCCAACGTGGTCTGCTGACAACCAGGAATGTCCCACTTCAGGATAAAAATGGAGGATTTTGGGGTATTGCAGTGTTGCCAGCTGAACAAGATGGAAAAAGTGATCCTTTCCCTGTTTCTTGCTTTGAGAAGGATAAAGAAGAGGGAAGCTAAATAGTCAAAACATCAAGATTTATTCCTCCTTCCAACCTTACTGGATCAGAGCATGAGATGACAGGCGTAAGCCCAAACCCCAGTCCTCTGTCCCTGCTTTCACTTACACAAAAGTAGTCCTTCCCACTCAGCAAGACCCAAAGCAAAGCTGCCCTCTCCCATACTGCACAATAATCGTCAACAGAAGAGGATGTGAGGGAAGCACCTCTGCACCAGAATCAAGTTCAACCTGACTCTTACTAGAGGAGCCAAGAATGGGGGCAACTAAAAGGAACCTGGAGGGTTTTTGACTCTCCTCAGTGTCTTTAGGTGTTTGGACAGTTGTAGAACAAAGCAGCTTTGCCTGGGGTGACTTCCCTTCATTCCCAGTCCCTTGTCATTAATGTGGGAGGTAGGGGAGGGAACCAAACAACTTTCTCTCTTGTCCTGGTAAATCACTTGTCCAGAGACAACACAAACTCCTTGTCTAAGTGTGTATAATGGAAATCTTCTTTTCCCCTTACAGATGAAAAATTGTTTTAAATATTTTTCCCCCTTGAAGTGTGTGTGGCAGGGAAAGGTGAAAGGCATCTCAGAAAATACCACTTCTAAAAACAAAAAGCTCTCTAAACTGAAAGCCCTCAGACAAGGTCCTGTTTTGACATAGAAAGTTGTAGTTTTTACTTATCATTTAAAGACAGGACAGTGTAGGATTTTTTTCATAATTGTTTGTGCTGTACTTTCTGTGGGAAACTTAATGAAGGGGTGATTGACCCTTCAACAGAGTTGGGAAAGGAATGTAAATGTTAATGTGCAGCTTAAGATGAAAGTCTCAGATGTACAAATGAACAGCTGAACCTGTACCAGAGAACATCCTTCTCTCCCCTTCTCTTACAAATTCCTGTACTCTTTGCAAATTTACTAGATTAGATCTAATTTTGAAGAGTTGTTAGCAGTTGTCATGAATGCAGAGAGTATCTGGGAGTATAACACTTGAACTGCGGACAGAAACTTTGATTTGTGTGTGCATGGAAAAGCCATGTCCAGGAGAGATTGTATGGGGTGAATTTTCTGTAGGCTAACTTCTGCTAGGTTAAGACATAACTCTGCTCTTCCTGGGGGTAAAACTCAAGTCATACATGACCAATGGAATAGGATTAGATTTGGATGTAATATATTCTCTTGATGTTTATTCTGGAGTTAGCCTAACATGAATCTGGAGGAACAAAGCTCTTTGAACAAAAGCAATCATTTAGAGTTTACTGAGAACCACATAATGCTGATGCTATTACAGTTAGATAGACACTCAAAGATAGGGTATCTTTTCAGGCCTGTCTGCTGTGGAAATAGAGCAAGTCATTGAAACAGGTTGGAAGAACAGGCAAGATCATACACAGTGTACGAAATGCTTTGAGTGTTGTTACTGTCCCTGGGAAAACGGCTGGGCCATATGTGGTAGGTCAGCACTCAAGGTGTTCTGAACAGTAACCCACCCTCAGATCACTGCTTGCACATGGTACAATGGTGAAAGGGTCTTGATGTTTTAAGAAAGTATCCTGCTGCAGATAAAGCAGGTCCTCTGAGACCTTTTTGCCCAGGAAAAACATCTTTTTAATTGTGTATTTCGTCTCATTGCGTGTACAAGCTGTGCTTTTTACCAAGCTATCAGATCTGGCAGGCCTGCAAGGACGCTTTCACCACTGGCTTCCATTCCAAGCCTCTCCCTTCAGGCAAGGCAACACCTGAGTATGGTTGCAGCACCCCTCTTGTTGTCCTCATCCACTGACCTTGGAGAGCCCACAACATGCTGAAGCTGGAGGGAAGAGGTGTGATTCCTTCCTCTACTCTGCACATGTGAAGAAAGACATGTTCCTAGCCTGCAGCACCACTCCATTCACCCCCTGATGCTCCTCAAGATGTGGTCCTGGTAGTGCTATTTGACAGCTATTTGGAAGGACACAGTCTGAGGTGAAGTCCTTGAGAAGGATGACTTGTTTTTCATTTGGTGGCCAGGTGAGGGTCCTGGGATGTTCCTGGTGTCGTGCAGTGCAAGACGGAATTATTGCTGTTCAGGAATAGAGTAGTACTAAGATTTGGCTCCTTGGTTGCTCTTGAAAAGTGGAAAAGTGACGTGAGATTTAATGAGGTGATCAAAATCACTGCTACAGGAGGTGAAGATGCAAGTTAGTCTTGAAAAGAGATTATACCTGCTTACAGAGGAGAAATTGAGCAAATAAACACAATGGCCTGGTCACAACCCCATATCTTGCTGTCCCTAAGCAACATACAGGTCCTGCCAACATCCCCGGGAAAATCACTCTCCCTGTGCCCCTCGGGAGGAGGGACTTTCGCTCGGTTGGAAGGGGCTGGGCTGGAAAGGGCTGCAGCGGGAGCGGCGGCCACGAGAGGGCACTGACATGATGCGGATTTTGGGGCGATGATGTTCCCAAAGCATCCAAGTGCTGCATTCACCAGGAATTTTTTTCCCCTTTCCCCTCCTCATTTCTTAATTAGAAATCAGCACACTGGAGCTAGAAACAGTCGGACTGGCAACCCCTCGATGTCACTGCCTACTTGTTACCTTTGCTATGGGGATATTTTTCTTCCATCCCTAAGCTTGGCAGCTTTCAAAGTCCTGTTGTGTTTTGCTCACCTTTCTTCAACGTATCAGGGAGCCCTGCTAATTGCAGCAGCACAAGTCAGGTTTTTGCACTCTAATTGCTAGAGATAGGAGGCTTGACTAAGACAAGAGGTACGCAGGGCAGATAAATTCAGAAGAATTTTTATCCCCTTCAACTGTAGGATTCGGGTGCGTTTTCTGGTTGTGAAGCTGCAACTTCTGTCTAGTTTCTCTGAATTTATTTCAAGCAGTGGATATTTGGTTTCTTGATCCAAAATGGTGACAGGGACAGTTTACCCTGAAGTTGCTGCCTTGCCTGCAGAGGAAGGTGTCATGGCAGCATGTCCTACTTAACTGAGCTTCAGAGGAAGTTCAGAAACAGTTTGAAATTAAATGTGTATATTCTACCTGAACTCTGACCTTGTTTTTATTCTGACTCGGTTTTGTTCTAATTTTTAGACCATGCATTAAAGTAAAAAATATCCATCTTGGAATATTTCAAAATTTCCATTCTGGAAAATATTTTGAGATCTTGACTTTTATTTTTCCTTTCAACCTGCAATCAGGAGGAAATGAAATCAACACCCTGGCATCTCTTTTGGAAAAAAAAAAATCCTGTTTTCTGATCTCTTCCTGACATTGGCTTTCTGACTTTGCTGGTATGTTGAACTTGAATGATAGTTTTACTATGCTGAAACCCGTTCCTTAGTAGTCTCTCATTTCATCCTCTGGCTGGCTTTCAGTGCTAAGTTCAAGGCAAACCTAGATGCAGATTTCCCACTGAACACTGATCCACACTGAGTTCTGTGGATGGGATGTATCTTAGGAAACATTAATTATACCTGGCATCATTTTTTCTCTTACGAAAGAGCCCATGAGCTGGGGATGGAGTAGGAATGTTGCTGAGAATTTGCAAGTATAGAGGCAATATTTTTGACCTTTGTAGGTATGAAGTGTATTATGAGCTGCACCAAAATGGGGAGTCCTTCAAGCAAAATAGCAGCCTAGACATTGCTAAATAGCAAAAGCCAGAACTGTGGAGATGAACAGATCCTAAACCCCTGCTCAGACCCCAGCAGTTCTTCTCCTTCCCCTGCTGATGGCAGTGCTCTGACTCCTAACCCCGCTGCACAGGGGCACGCTGCTGCAGCCCAGCAGAGGAGTGACCTGAACACTTCTGGGGATTCAGAGGCAGTGCAGGATAAACTTTTAAAGGGGAGAAATTACTTGTATGATTTTTTTAAAATCTAGTGAGTTTCCCTGAGATCTTGAGGCTGTGATAAGTGGTTTGTTTGCAGAAGAACATTTGTGGGGACCAGAAATGCTGTTTGTAGCCCTGTACTCACAAGCTCTTTTCCTCACTTCTCCACCCAAAGCTGAGGGCTTCATTGCTGGATGCAGTCTGGCATGGCTCAGCTGGCTGGCACAAGTCTGGCATCTGGCCCAGAGATTTCCATTAGTGATCAGTTTGATCCTTGACTCCTTCAGATCAAACTTCCCTGAGATCAGCAAACCCCATGAGAGCACTAGGTCCTACAGAGAAGGAGATCCCTGCAGTACCTGCTCACATCTTCCTACTGGGACTTGGGGAGCTAGAGTGCCATGGGGGAGAAATTACTTTGGCTCTACAATTATTCATCTTTAAGGTTATTCCAGTAAAAATATGGCACTCGGGTTGGAGAAATTTCTTCAAGCTATTCAGGTTGTGTAAAACTCAAAGGACAGGGGTCCTCAGAAGAGGTCTTTTTTTCCTGAAGTATAAATCTTCAGTTCCCAGTTTGCAATTTCTTTCTCTTTATATAGTCCTTTGTCAAACAGTGTAACATTAAAGCAAGTCCCACCTCTCAACCAATGAACCAATAAATGGGAATCTCACTTGCAAAATAAGAAACCCTGGTGAAGCTTTGATAACTTAATACTAAAAATTTTTATCAGTTGACAAAACCCAGCACTTTCTGCAAAGTGGCAAGCAAGCAATCGAAGAAAAGTAAGCTCTGAGCCGTGAGGTTTAAATCAAAACATGCACCCTTAAAAACCAATATCTCAGGGGCTTTAGAGGCCCTGAGAAGGAAGAAGGGCAATTCATCTGCCTTGGGTTTAAGCTGGTGGCTTGGGTTGTTCAAAGAGATAGCATGTGTGGGAATACTTTCCCTGGTAAATTAAGATATTCACTCATCAAAGCAGGAACCTGCCAAATGTGTGTTGTATAAAGGGGGAAATTCCAGGCATTCTTGGGGAAATTGCAACTTTGAGACTGCAGAATCGAGCCCATACTGGGTGAACTGCTTGTAGACCATCATGGAAGTCTGTTTGGTGCATGAAAGCAGGCTTGAGCGAGCAACAAGAGCATGGTAGTGGGTTGTAATGTTCCTGCGTGAGGAGGGATGGAAGGATTTTCTGTTCCTTATGGACTGGAAATTTCTTTGCACACAGTATTGCAGTCATACTGATAACCACAACTCCACCTGGCCATCAATTATTCATATAGACCCAAACACCGCTGGGAGTCGGCACATATAAGAAGCAGCAGTGTTTGAGCTGTTAATTGGACGGGTAAGTTCCCCTCTCCTCAGGGCCAAGGTGAACTTCTTATTGACCCCAAAAATGGTTTCAGTAGAGGGTGTTCAGGACAGGTGGCTTTGACCAGCCTTTGCTGCACTTTCTCTACAGAGCTGGTGAGCTGTGGTTGCTTCCAGGCTTTTCAGAGTCATCTAGTGAAAGAGAGAAGAATAGATCCCAGCCTTGCTGAAATCAGTGGCATCCTGGCTCCTGTGCATTACACCAGCCAAATGCTTTGGTATAGTAACAAGTTTCTTCTCACCAAAGTTCCTTTGATCCTCTACTTTGTGGGAAGGGGGATAGTTTCTATAAAAGAGCACTACTGGGCAGCTCTTGGTGTCTGCTTGCTCTGTTTCAGGCCATTGATGACTCTGACTTGTTCCCACAGCCACCTGCATCATCCTGACTGTCAGTTGGCAGAGATACATTGGTACCTAAAATGATCTCTCTTGCACTGAAATCACTTAATCCCCAGCCTATCACATGCAGATGCAGTTGGGCAAACAGTCCCTGAAGGAAGTATCTCATAATGCTGTAGGAATAGAAAAGGGGACAATTAGACTGACATGTTATGAGCAGATGCCCAGTGATGCTGGAGATGGGCCTGTAGGGCTGGGAGCAAGTCAGGGATATACCCTGTTGTGGTGCCATATGGTTGTCATCTAAAGCCCCACAGCTATTTTATCACAGTTTTCCTTTAGAGATGAAAAGAAACCTTCCAGGTGGATTTTCTTTTCCTTGGGACACTCTTGGTCATGTGTATGCGGGGGTACCAGGAGTGCTCATTTCTCTGTGCAGTACCTGCTTTGCATGGTGTTAAGGGAGCCTCCTCTTGTTGACATTTTTCCCTCAATTTGGCAAACCACTGGAACTAAACCAGGGCAAGTCTTAACATATATCTGATCCATGTCCTCTGCTTCCCCTGTGGCCTTCCTGCTCTTACAAGGCTCATTTTTTTTAAGTGTCTGGTGCTTGAGGATCTTCTGACCAATCAAACCCCAAAGTGTGTAGAACTAGAGCAGCTCACTAACATGCTTCACAAGAGATGAGTAGTGCCCCTCTTTGTTCATTGCAGAAATATTCTCCTGCCTTCCTCGCCTTTGTCTCCCCAGTAGCCCTAAGTGGCTTTCCAAATGTGTTTATCTGAAATTCTTTACATTTTTACCCTGTGTCCCGCGCATGGGAAGCGGCCGGGCTCTTGGATGCGCTGTGGTGAAATCAGTGCTTAACGTACATCTGGTTGTTGGCCTGGTGCAGAGTTATCTAGAGGAGACGATCCTGTTGAAGGAAGAAGAGTACAGAAATCAGGCCAGTGCCCTCAGTGAAAACGCAGGTGATAAATGTGCCCCTGTGATCACATTCCTCTTCTGTGCGTCTCAGCATCACTAACTAATTCCTCCTAAGAAGGTGAAGGAAGCAGGGAGCTGTAAATTATAGCTTGGTTTAATTGGCTGACGCGGTTTTGCTGTGAGGCCAGGCTGGGAATACACAAAATATCTTTATGTAGAAGTGGTTATTAGCAGGAGATGCAATGAAATGAGGGTTTCAACCAGTTGGTGTCTTGTGGTTGGATCCTCTAATGTCTAAGAAGGTGAAAACTCCAACTGAAGCTTTTCCTGCCATTGGGGCGCTCTTAATATTTCTTTCTCCCCTGTGGATTCTCCAGTGTCTAATAATATTACTAATAAGCTGCAACGTGAGCTCAACAATTTCTTTCAATGTGGGCATTAATAGGTCTCAAGATACAGGAGAGGGTTCTATTTTCATAAAACTTATAGGAACTGTAAGACCTCTGCCCCCTTCACCAAGCTGGGTTGGAATTGGCCAACAAATTTGAAAGTTATTGGAGACGGGGGAGATAAGTATGTTTATTTTACTTATATTTTATATATATGTATCCCACGTGCAGACTGATTGAATAAATCTAATTTCTTAAGAGACCAAGCTTAAACCTTATGTTTGCTTCTCTATTGTAATAAACTTTGTCTCCTTTTATTTACCCACCTGTAGGATTTGATGATTTCCCCTTTCCCCCTGCTCCTCAATTTCCCCATATCCTGTTCCCGAAAGGCCTGGGGCCCTTCCCAAGGGATCATTTAATGCTGTTTCCCAGGAGGTCTGCCTCGAACAATGCCGATACGTAGGTGCACATATGTTATGCTTGTATGATTTGCTCAGCGGTGAGAGAGAAAAGTATATCCAGAGATAGTTTGCTCTGGTCTTTCCCAAAGGCAGTTTAGATTTGTGTGGTTTCTTTTGAGTCTGTCAAAGGCACCTATATCCCCTTTGTGGGGTGGGGAATCAAACCTGAAACAATGCAAAATAGGAGTGACATGAGAATTCTAAATATGCTTAGTCCAGGAGGCCACTTCTATTGACTTGGAAAGTCAATCTATCTTTTAGGGACTGATATTTTTGATGCCTAAAAACCCAGCGATGCTCTTTCAGAGTTTGAATCTGAGTCAATATGCTTTTAATGCTCCTTCAGTACGTGTGCACACACAAATTATTCCCTCACACATGCAATGTTGTGTACATGTTTTCCTCTCCCAGCATTCCAGCCTGCTCAGGTTGACCTTGTCTCTCTCAGTGATTTAGGTTTTAGAGAAGGAATGGGTAAGGATTTGCTTTGACATTTAAAGGCAATCCAGGTAATTGATAGCACTGGCAGCGTCCATCTCTCCCTCCATATATCTGCACAACAGTATCTATTTTTGACGTAGCTGACACGCCATTTCCTTTGGCAGCCCAAGGGCGGCTCATCTTTAAATTAAACTCGTCTCCGACCCTTCCAGTCTGTGAGCTGTACAGAGGCAGACACTGGTGGGGTATATCATCTGGAGACTGTGCAGGCATATTCGAGCCGGGTGATGTATTATCAAAAGGGCTCTGCATTACTGTGAGCTGGAACCAAAACAAGCTCTAAAGTATTAACTAATGACATGGGAAGTCCCTTAGGTATCTAATCACCTTTAATGTTCAGATTTAGAAGACAACTTTAAAGGAAGAAAAAGAGATTAGCGGGTCAGGTCAGAGCACCCCTTCCCCCTCCCTCTGCCCCCAAAATACAATTGGCTTTTTAAAGTCAAAACCAGATTCATATTTCACCTCATCAGTAAATACACCATTAAAACATGAGCCCTAGAGCTTGGATCTTGGAGCAAAGCTTTGCCTGAAGTTTGGAGAGGTTTGAACCTTTGGCTTGTATCAGAAGCAATGATGGGTTTGGGGGTTTGAGCTGAAGTTTGGTGCTGTTTGGCTACAGGAAAAGGAACCCCTTGCAAAATTTCAGCTGCAGATCTCCAGATTTTCGAGCCTGTAGACTGCTTGATCTCAAAACGGTTATGTGAAACTGTTGTGTTAATCTCTATAGTATGTTTACCTTGTGCTACCGCTCCCTACCTGGACAGAGGTCCTAAAGGACATGCCAGTCTCATATAGGATGTCTGTGCAGGGGAAAGGAAATGCTACTTTGGCCTCCCAAGACTCAAACCAGCATGTGGCTTGCAGAACTGGCTCTGTGGACTGGAAAAAAAAAACCACCTCCTAAGAAAAGCAAAGCTGTTGTCAGTAAAATCACTTTCCTGCATTGACGTGGACCCAGCTGTATTCCCTTGACTTAGAGCCCTACAAAGCTTGGTGCAAAAGCTTTCAAGCCTACACTTTACCCAGTAGGCCAATCCCTGCTTCCCACATCACTGTCACTCCGGCTTTGAAGGGGAGAGGGTTTATGATTCACTTTCCTCTTGGGGATGTTGCTGTTTACAGCAGGAGAAGGTCTGCATGTGAAACATGGGGAGGAAACTCCAGAGCTAGTACGTCAACCTGGAATGGTGTCCAGGGAAAATACCAAGTGAGGCTAGCAAGAGGAAAGTCCTTGCAGCTTTAGCATAGATTTTCCTTGGTGCAATTATGCAGCTCAGGTATTGTCCCACTTGGTCCCAGCTCAAGGACTCTTGCCCTATTTGTACCTTAGCTGTGGGTAATGAACCTAGACCTTGATGGTTTGGGGTTGTGATGGGGGAAAGCCACTAACAGGGCTGAGGGTGACGTTGTGAGGCTGTTCAGCCCATCCTAAGACCATGGGCAGCATGCTCAGCTTGCATGATGCTAGAACACACTGATCCGAAAGGCTTTGCTGCGTTGATTTTGCAGAAATGTCAGGAATTGCAGTCTGTCCTCACTGGAGTGGGGTCCCTTCCAGTGCTGGTTCCAGTTTAGTTACCCAGCTTCAAACTGGAATTTCAAAGCAGCTGAGTTTTGACATTAAGTCCTACTAAACTTTGCTGCAATGTGAATGTTTGTGTGAGACCTTTAGCCACATACCTCAGCAAGTTCAGATGTAAATGTAAAATTTGTAGATAATTAAAGCAACTTCAAACCCTGAATTGCACCGGTTTTTCTTCCATTAGTGCTTTGGCATCTGAGTCACAGACTTGGATTTTTTTGGAATTTTTTTCCTTCAATCCTTGCTTTAAGTGTGTCCTGCAGTCCTGAACTCCCTAGAGTTTCTAGAAAATTAATGGAACGTGGAATTGCTCATCATCCCTCTAAGATTCAAAACAAAATACTAGGTTAACAAAATCTGATTTCCTTCTTTTTTCACTCTCTTCAACTCTCTACAAAAGCTGCCTAGGAATAAACCAAATAACTTTGTGGTGTCCTCCTATCCTTGTCTGTTTTTCAGTTCACCTTTTACTCACCCATCTTAAATTTCTACTCCTTTCTTCTGAGAGTATAGTCCCTAAGAGAGTAAGACTTGTTACCCCAACACAGAGAAGACAGTAAATTTGGGAGCTGGCCTTCAGTAGACAAGGGCAAGTGTGATGGATAGAAATAAGACCGAAGCCTCTTACTCTTTATTTAAAGCAAAAAGCACCATAAGATCATCCCCAAGAAATAAAGTGGTGAAATTGCACATCTAGGAGTTGTGATGACATAAGTCACTGGAGCTCTGTTCTCATCTCCTCTGTTATGATGTCACCTCTCCAAACATCTATAACATTGCAATTTGTGGTCCCCAATCATTTATTCTTGCTAGATAAATACACAGATGAGGGGCTTTGGTGACATCATGATAAACCATGGGAGTGAAGCCTGAGTGCTTCCTGCTTGTGTTACTGAGCTGGAGCTTGGCAGCTTTCCCCACGCTTGTGTGGTCGCCCAGTGATGCTGGTGGGGCGGTTTTATCCTCAAACAAGGAATAGGATGTGCTTGTGTTCTCTCCTTTTTTTTTCTATTAGCACCTGTGGGCTGGCATTAGCATTGTGGTACCAGCTGGGGGTTGGTTCACCTGAAGGGTGTCTTTGTAAGAAGCAGAAATGTTTTCTGGGACAGGAACTAAGGATTATGGTGGTTTACACATAGCACCAACCTCTTTGGGGCACTGTGCACCCAAGCTCAGAAGAGGAAGCTGGGCAACTCTGCTGTTTCAGGGCTTCAGTGCCTTGTGCCTGTGTCTGTCCAGGCACAGAGATAAAATGGACATTTTAGCTGCTTGGTCTGTAAAATAGGCCACTTAGATACTTAAGTAGATAAGAATAGATGAGAACCTCTTTATAGACATAGATTGAAAACTATCATTTCAGCAAGGTGTTGGGGGAGGCTATAGGAGAGATATGGGCATGAGAAGTGGGTATCAATGTTGGATTGCTTACGCTGAGACGATCCATTGCTGACTTGTGCTCCCTGTCCCTCCTTTGAGGAGGAGATTAAATGAACCATTGAAAGCTAGTTGGCACAGCTGCTGCCTTTATGGTCTGCTGGAGCTCAGACTACTTTCATGTTTCACTTTCATCGGAGTCTAAATTGTAATGTGAGATGATTAGAGTAGTGGTGGAGCCCTACACTGCCTTTCTTGTAGGTGGGTACCATCAGCTCTCCAAGAGAGCTAGGTGGGCAGTGAATCTGACTTGCTGCCACAGTAGTAGGTAGTGAGTTTCTACAGAGAGGGGAGGAATAGTCAGATACTAAGTCAGTAGAAGCTCTGAAGAACAGCTTTACTAGGCAGCTTCCCAGTTACATTTGCCAGTGACCCACCAGTTGTTGCTTTTCTTTGAGCACGATGCTGCGTTTGGAGGTCTTGGAGCAAAACCCAGGTGATAGCATGGTCCCACATCTGCCCTTGTCTTGCTAAATGGGCCCTAGGGCATATGGGCCATTCTAGTGTGAAGACCTCAAACTTCCTTGGAGTTTTGTGTTATCCTGGACATGTCTAGGAAGAATTTGTTTCCTCTTCAAGTCAGTAGCATAGGAAAAACTGGTGTCTCCATCAGCTAACTCCCCGAAGCATGGCTGTGTTAGCATCACTCCTTGAGCTCTTGGAGGATTGTAGCTCTAGTGTTATCATGTGCCACTGGCCCAGCCCCAGGGATGCTGGCATTTGTCTCCTTGCATCTCTTGAGAGTGCTGTGAAAACCACGCTGCTCATAGTACAAATATTCTTAGCGTTCGAAGAAGCACAAATATTTTCTGTCTCTTTATGCCAAAAACAATAAGGCTGATTGAGGGCTATTTTCTGTTGCCATCTTGTTGCTCTAGCATAAGGCTGTGGTTCCTAAATAGGGACTTGCTGTTCTGTTACTGTGGTCCATATCACTTGCCTTTCCCTCTTCTCTCTCTGCCAGCAAACAAGATTCAACCACAACAGTGATTTGGGGGGTAACCGATGCCTTTGTCCGTCTGTCATGTGTCTAGGCACATATGCTCTACTGAGCAAGGCTGATGAAGGTGGAGATGACAAGGAGCCATTTGTTCTGCCTTGGTATGTCTGCCTTGATGCTGAATGGAGGCATGGAAATATCTTAGGCTCCCTGTGTGGAAGACTGCACTGTTTGTACAATCAGTGCCAAGAGGGAAATACTTGTCAGCCCCTTTTTTCCCATCTCCTCCCCAAAAGAGAGAGGCCCAGCTGCTGGTTTGTCTGCCAGCAATTGGATTGGGTGGATTTAGGAAAGGTTGCATCTGGGTTTGGAGGAACTGGTAGAAATTTTCTGATCCCAGGGCAATACATACGCAACGTAGAACTCTGCAAACTTAGCGCAAGGCAATCGTGGAGATGGATGAGACTCTGTGAGAATGTTGTAAGGTTCAGATAAAATCTGCAGTTCTCAGGACAGGGTCTCTGTGTGGTAGTGTTGAGGGTAAATGGAGTTTACCCACTTGGAACGTGAGTGACATGCTGTTTACCCATTTCTCATCTACACCAGGCAATGGAAATAATTTTTTTTAATATCCTGTCTTGACATTGGGAGGAAGGGGGGAGTCACCCTACAGGGGCTCAGGAGCAGGTGCATGGGGGTCACAGGGAACGCTACCCTTCTCTTGGCATTGAAGGGGGCTCTGGGCTTACTGGGAAGACTTGGTGAGGGGGGCTTTTCACCCAAAATTTATACAAGGGTGTACTGTTAAGGGAAGGTTTGAAACCCCCTGAGTTATGTTGTGCACCATGCAGAGAGCACCCTCACTTGTGTTCTCTCTCTGCTGGCGTCTTCTCTCATAATCATTCATCCTCTCTATAAACAGGTTTCCCAGTAATGGTTTTCATTTTCTTTGAAGTGTCCCATTCATTCTGCTGCTCTGCCCATTCATGTGCTCAGGGTTCCTTGAAAGGAAGACAGACACAAACATTCAAAGTGCTTGAAATATGCTAGCAGGGGGAGGGGGTGGGCAGAGGCATTTCTTTTAAAATACATCTATTTGGGGAAACTTTCATCCTTTTTACTTTTTCATCCTTTTAACATTTTTTTTCACCAATTCTTTCTTTTTAATTTTTGGGTTGCTTTTCCGCCATAGAGATCCTAGTGCAGTATGGTTTTTAAATTCCACCCTCTGAAATCTGTTCCTGCTGCTTTAAACTATTAATAAATTGAAAGCATGTTCTGGAGACCGATTAAATCCAGCCTCAAAGTTAAGCAGGTGGTGAAGTGGTTTGCTGATGGGGTACATTTCTGAATTGGGGCCTTCTAGGCTAAGACATGACTGTCATCGGGGCTTGGTGTTGGGGCTCTTGTGAATAGAAGGGAATATTTGGCCCTGAAAATCAGGAATTGTATGTATTCTCTGTGAGAGCAGTGAATTGTAAGGAAGGGCTGCTTTTCTTCAGGACAAGCATAAACCCAAAATGATGGTTGGTGGTTATGTGCCATGTCCTGTAACACTTCCACTGGATCAAGATCTCTTTCTGATGCAGTAATAGCCCAGATTTAAGGTTGAATTGGTGCAAATGTTGCTTTATTTTGTCCTGATGTCCTTTGTCACATCTCTATAGTGTCTGATCCTCTCAGTCCCTCCTCATGAGACCAATCTTCAGCAATCCTCCTCCCTTGGTTGAAGAGGGACCTTGCTCTAACCCCAGGGAATGGTGTCAAACAAACCTATTTCATTTCTATGACGATGTGATGGCTTGAGATTGGCTCTAATTATGTCTTCATAGACTTGTCCCAAAGTAAGGGGAGACCTTGCAATTCTGATTAAAATTAGAAGCTTTCAGACTTCCGGGGGAGACTGGTTTAGGGTTTAGAGCAGAGATGAGACCTCACTCTGGGTGAAACAACTGCTTCTGTACTTAGTTAACCCCATGGGCATTCATAAAGTGCCCCAAACAAGTTCTCAAATGTGCTTTTTCTCTTGACACTTGGAATTTCTGCCCATACATTCAAGATTGTGCATGGCATTTTGGACTGTATTTGTAGACAACTTGAGGTTTTCTTTAATTATTGTTATGTGGTTACAGACTGGGAGCTTGGTGTATGGGATGGAGAATGGGTTTACTGTTTCTTCACTGGATTTTTTTTTTTGCATGGGGTTGTTTTTTACTAGGACATGTTTGGCTTTGATTTTCCATTTATATGTTGTTCTGTTCTATCAGGCTTCAATAGGCTTTTTGAATCCAGGCCCCCATATAAATAGGGAATTATGATTCTAACATTATGCCTAGTAGCAATAATAATAAAGAAGTGGAGGTTCACGTTCATATTCATATGAGCCGCAAGCCCAAATTCTCTTTCAAGACACTGAAGCTCTGTGTGCCTGCAGATCAGGGAGAACACTCCATTTCAGAGGGTGGAAGGTCAGTGCCTGCTCAGGTAAGAAGGGGGGAGTCTGGACCATATTTGGGTGAAGAACAGAGCTGGGGGAAAGAGGGAGGAACAGACCAGCCCCTAGCATACCACAAATGTGTTTTATATTGTAATATCAAACATTGGCTTTTTTTGTGTTTTCTGTTAAAACAAGTCATAAAAGAACTACTTAAAGGGGACTCCATTCCTATATTTTATATATACCCACAGAGAACATGTGGAGCGCAGATAATGGTGACCAACCTTCCCCCACAGCTTCACTCCTTCTCCCCCCACCGCCCCATTCATCTCTGCAATCTAATAAGAAAAAGAACAGAGCTGGTGTTAACACAGGAGGGGTTGTTAATCTATTCGGAAACGGATTTTCGGGTCCAGGCATACTTTTTTTTTTCCCCTGGACTGAAAGGGGAAGGGATGTTCATCTTGGAGCCGGAGCCCAAGGCAGGCGTGGAGCACGATGCCCAGGGACGGGATGGCCGGTGCCAGCCCTGTGGGACAGCTGGGGTTCGCTCCCCTCGCTGGAACCCGGTAGAGATGCTCGGCGGAGGACGGGAGGGCTGTTTAGCTTAGGGTGGGATGTAATTGATAGCAGGGAAGAGCTGTCACAATAGCAGGATGGGAAACCGGCTATCCGGGACAGCCCCAGCTTTTAAAAGCCCCTAATCTGCCAGTCTCTGTATTAAAGGACTGGTTTGAGGGGAGGACACGGGGGGAGGGGGGTTAAAGAGGAGGCCTGACTCCTGTTAGCTCCTTCTAATGAGGCAGTTGAATAGCATTTAAAAGGGCTCCTGGCCTGGCATGAAATCTCACAAAGGAACCTCCTTATTTTAATGCACGCAACTGACTTTGCTTTACAAACACTTTTATAGTGTCCAGACACTTACAAATCGACCTTCAGTGATTCTGGAGTTAATACGAAGTCTTGGGAAACATTAATGTGCTATTAAAAAAGAAAGTCTCTCAATAGATCTTTCTAGTCTTACAAACACGCTCAGAGTTCTTGAGTACTCAACTCCGGGTATGAAAATGTAAAGTCGTTTAAGGCTATTAATGGGGGGAGGGAGCCGATCCTGCATTCCTTGCCCCAGTCTCTCATTTAAGTTATTAACCTCCCGCTTGTGGGTTGGGGTGGGTTTTGGTTTCTGGCTTTTTTTCTCTCCCCGAGTAAAGAGCAACGGATTTTGGCTTCGAGCAAACATATTTAAAACTCGAAGAAGGGCTTGTGTGTCGGCAAGTTTATCTTTCCCCCCTCGATATGTCAGTTGGTTTAATAAAAAAATCCTGTATTACCTCTCCCTACAGACTTCGGCGCTCTAATTACCGAACAATGCGGGGAAAGAATTTTAGGGGTCCTATCCCGCCAAATGAAAAACTGGAGGGGATGGGAGCGGCGAGGTTGGGTCTTGTCTACAGGCAACCCTTTCCCTAAAAACTGAAAATAATTAAATAAATAAAAATCCATGCAGCAGAAGGGAAATGCTTTAAAATGTCAAGAGATTGATGAGGGATGTAGAAAGAGCGAAGTAAATCGTCGTGGAATAGCTGAAGGCGGCAGGAAGTGTGTGTGTGTATATGTAGTGTGGCTATGTAATATGTATAGACTACGCTGGTTCTGTGTGAGAGATGCTGGAGTCTGAGTTTGGGAGCTAGATTTCCCAGGGGGGGTGTCCCACGGACGCGGAAAGGACCAGGGATGGAGGAAAAAGACTGAGAAAGGGCTGTTGTGCTGAAGATGAAGCCGAGGCCGAGGAGAGGCCTTCGGGGGCAGGTTTAAGTGGGGGGGAGTCGTTTTCCCCGACCCCCGCCTGCTTTGGCTCCCCGGGGGTTCCCGGCGTTTTTAACTGGGAAAACTTGTTTCTCATCTATTTCCTCCCCGCCCCAAGCCCCGGCGGCGGTTCCTCCGCTGGGCTAACAGGGAAAGCGATGGCGGGAGCCGGGACGGGGGGCTCCCCGCGGACCCCCACCGCCCTGCGGGGAGAACTCTAACCCCTGGAGAAGAAAAAAAAAAAAGACCAAAACACCATCAAAACTAAACCACCCCACTCTCCCGATCCAAATTATCTCCTAGGCTCCGATAAGGCCGGGCGCTGCGCAGACAGAGGTCGGGGAGGGGGGGGGGGGGGGGGGGGGGGGGCACGCCTGTCTTGTTTCCCCCCATCTCCAGGGTCTTCGTTGTGTGTGGTGTTTTTGTTGTGGCTTTTTTTTTTGTTTGCGTGGGGGTTTTTTTTGTTTAGTTTTGGTTTGTTGTTTTAATTCCCGGAGCACCTCAGGGAACAAAGAAACAATTTAAACCCGGTTCTAGGGAAACCAGCAGTCCCGTCTTAACGACGGCGCGTTGTTTGTGCAGAGCCGACCGCGCCACTCCACGCAGGCTGAAGCGCGGAGGCTCCGCTCCAGCTGAGCGGGGAGCCGAGAGGAGCCGGGAAAATAAACAATGCTCTGTTTTATCTCTTCGTTTTCCCTCTTCAGTTAAATTTGCGGGAGGGGGAGTGGATTTGAGCATACGAACAGCTGCTTAAAATCTAATATAGACAAATGGACATCTTGTATAACATTAAGTTTTAGTAGGCAACTCATTTATTTTGAAGTGCTCTTGTGAATAGTTTGGCAAAGAGCTTTTCTCCCTCCTCTTCCTGGAAAGTAGCTGGAAAGTCTGCTGGGCAGAACTGGGTGTTTGGGAAGGAAAAGGGCGTTCTGCCGCGGAGGCTCTGCAGCCCTCTTGTCACCCACCCCAGCGCTCCGGACTGGGGATGCTTCACCTTCAGCCAGTCGAAAAAAATAGTAGGAACAACCCCTAAATAAAATTAGATGTAGAGGAAGACCAGGAGGATAATACATATGTATTTATCTGGGCAATTTGGTGCTTTTGCAAACAGCTTTAGAGAATCTTAACACTTGCAGCAGTTGAAATACAAAGCCCTCTTTAGGCTTGTGCGATATTAAACAAACAAACAAAAAAGCATGGCATAGAAGTGTCTTTAGTTTGTAAATTCCTCAGGAAAAGCAGATTCCGCCGTGGGAAGCTGTCGGTGATGGGCAGGGTACCCAGGACGGACACACGGGCTGCTCCGCGGCTTGTTAGAGAATAATAAATTCGTCTCCGTCTTTTATAGGAATGGCGGAGCCAAGAGTACACAGGCTAAAGGCAAACCTGTGTCCAGCCAAATGTAAAGAGAGCGGCTCCACATAATAGGATTAGAGTTAATGAGAAGAAGAAGAAAAAAAGCCAAATTAACTAGAACGTCAAGATTATTTTGAGATTATTTTGTTTTCGTGGAGATATGCGCCTGGGTGCTGTCACCCACTGAGGGTGCCAGGGTCTCTCCTTTGCTGAGCGGACAGAGCTGCCGTTCTTTCGCCAAAATCCCTCCCCAGAGTAAAGTGTCTAGGTCTGGATATAGCGGGGAAAAAAGGAGGAAAACTGCACTTGTTTGAGAGTTCACAGTGATACCAAGTCCCTATATTTCTGCTGTTACTTTCTCCAGTTTGCCACGTTTAGCTGTAGGGACAAAAATCCCATAGTTTGTCTTACTTTAAGAATTAAACAAAAATTTATGTACACATTTTTGTGCTTTTTACAAAGACTGTCTGGTTAACTGATAGATGGGAAACAGCCCATTCATTCCCCAGGATAAAGTTTTCTGCCTGCTCGTGGATTTGTTTATCGTTTTCCTTCCCGCAAACCCCACTTTCTTGAGCTCCCGATACGGCGGCAGCGAGCGAACACCTCTCTAGGCTTTAACACTCGGGGAGAGATGCGAGCCGAAGGTTAAAATATCGATGTTTTTAGGCTGGGATCCTTCATGTATTTTTTTTTCTTCCTCATATTTAAAAAGACCAAATCAACACACGCACACGTTTTCCCCCCACCCCAAACAAACTACACACAGACAGAATAACCACCAAAAAAAATCCCAGATTTCCCCCATTTAGGAGCGGGGAAATAGAGAAACGTGGACCCTGATAAGAAAACGTATTTTTGGAGCGAGAAGGGAAAACAGAGTGGCGGGAGCTTCGGGAGAGTATCAAACCCCCGTTCTCTGTAACTATATGGGGCTGTTAAAACACCCTTCTAGTCAGATGAGGATTAAGGCGAAGCGGAGCTCAGGCTGCGGGAGAGCCGAGCTGCCATGATTCCCGGGCCGATCCGCAGAGTAGCCGGCCTGGGGCTGGAGGCAATTTATTGTCTGTTTGAGATCGCTCCCCCCCAAAAAAAACCCCAGAAACAAACCATTGATCTTTCTGAAACGCGAAAGTTCCCGGCTCTGCGGCGGGAGTTTGATGCCACAGGCAGAGAGGAGTCGGCGGGAGCTCCGTGCCCGCGGATCGATGTGAAGGGAGGACGGTGGGAGCTCCGCGCCCGCGCAGCCGGGGCCCGGGGCTGGGGTGGGTGTTCTCTTTCGCTGTTTGGGGCCAGAGAATATAAATTTTTACGCCCAAAATCTTGGCTTCTAGGGGGAGTAACCCGCTCACTGCTCTCGCTTTAAAGTCCCGGTTTAATGAAACTTTACCGCTTAAGGAAGCGCTCAAGCCTGCCCGAGCCCCAGAGGTGGCTGGCCGTGGCTGTTAGCCCTCAATTATAACTCCATTAATATCTTGCGCTCATAGTCAGCAGCGCGTCCGCGGACTAGGAGATCGTCCTGCCTGCGCGCCGGGCAGCGGAGGCAAAGCGAGCAGCTCTTGCCAGGTATTATCATAGTTATCCTTTTTATTATTTAGTAGTAGTATTATTTTGCTATCCCCTGGTGTCCGCTCCTTCCCGCGCATCCCAGCTCCCATCCCGGCGCTGGGAACCGCATCAGCCCCGAGGTGTTAACGAGGGGAGTAAAGGCCGAGGCCGGCGAGTGGGCGCGGAGCCCCGCAGAGGGGAGCGGGGCGGCCGGCCCCGCACCGCACCGCCGGTAGTGCTGGAGGAAACGCCTTGGATTTCTTTACGGGCTCATTTTCTCAGAGGAGGATTTTACTGCATGCGTAAAGAATTTTGAAAAGCAGTGGTAAATATTTTCTCTTCTGGCAAGTTATTTATTGGCATGAAGAGAGGAATTTTTTTTCCTCTTTATAAAGCTACATGTGGTGACCATATAGGATCAGAAATAATGTGGCCTTTCTGGTTTTGAAGAACTGCTAATGTCATTAAAGGTCTTCCTAACACGCCAGCTAGGAGTTCAAAAAGCCTCGCCTTTTATCCTGGGCATATATTCGGTTGTTTATAAAGTGCAGACTTCCTTATGCTTCAAGTGCATCAGGAGGATTTCTTAACTCTGTAGAAGGATCTGTTTTCAACTATATTCTTCTCTGGAAATTGGACTGTTTAACTAGTGTCTTTCACACTTCTTTTCTGGCTGCTATTTTTATACATTCAACCACAGAAGACGTTCCCGCACACAGAAGCAAACAAAGAATTTTCCCCTCTGTTTCGTATTACAGAAAATATCTGTGCCGGCCACTAATTGTCCATTAGTGCTAATAAGTGGCTAAAACAATATTAGAAGATAACCCGAGCAACCTGTCGTCTTTGTTTTAATTTGACTTACTGAAGTCGGGAAGGTTTTGACGAAGATCCGACTAGACGTGTCCAGGGAATCTGTGTACTAAACTTTTGGACTGTTGATTTTGAGGGTCACTTATCTAAGCTAAGTTCAAAGTGTCACCTGCTTTAATCCCTTTTCTGTCATGCTCGGAGAGACTTCACGCAGCACACAGTTCTCTTCTCGGAGTGCCTGGAAAAAAAAAAATCCTCTGTCTCAATTCCTTCCCCCCCCCAATTTTTCCTCACAAATACATTAGGAATTTCTCCCGTCGATTCTAGACTCCTAGGAAAAATTCATTTGAATTCAATTATTAATATTTTCCGGGCATACTCGTTTAGTGTGCCATTTGTAATATATTAGGTTGAATTATATGTCGGGGTTTTCTTTTTTTTAAAAAAAAAAAAAGAAGAAAAAAAGAAAAAGAGGAAAAAAAACGGGAGGAAGGGAAAAACTCAGAGAAAAAAGGTCTTTTCTGTTAAATAGAAACAAGATGTTCAAATATAGAATATATGAATTTGAAATCTGGTGTTTTCCACTCTTGGATGACGATGACGTTAAAAAAACCCCTGCTTTGCTGCTTCTGCAATTTAAATCCTTACGTAGAAACATAAATTATCCACGGGATATTATTTTTAATTAAAATTCTCTTTCCTGAAGGAGTTGTTTTTAACTTCTCTTTGGTTTTCCTGAAGATTTTTATTTTCGCTGCGATTTAACATTTTCATTAATTGAGGGATTCTTAAGCCGTGTCTTGTAAGTGGGTTGGTGTTTTTGAAACTTTGAGTTAAAACAGTACACTTGTTTTGTTTTGGTTTGGGTAAATGATTTTGGTGAAAACGCATAGTTTTAAAACAACTCCGAAGTAGTGGAAAACTTGGAGCTTCTCAGACATGTCAGTGAACACTGTTCACTCACAAACACATACAAAAATCCCATGTTTTTTTCAATAAGCTCTTGAATCTCGAAGTCCATGCTAAGGCTTTGGAGGGGCAAGCCTAAATTTATGCATCTCCTGACAGTTTTAGGTACCTAAATAGTAACGGAGCCTTTCTCAAAAGTGCTGAACCCCTCACAAATCCAGGTGAAGACAAGGAGGACAGCTCTGGTTCATCACCCCTAAAATCTAGTCCCTTTTCTCTCACAGTCCACATGTAACTTCAAGCACTTGGGCTGGCTGTTGAGTTCAGCTGCCTTTATCATTTCCTCTTAGAGAAGACCTGGAGAAGCAAGGAAAAGTACTTCTGTATTCAGCAAACCAACAGACTTGAAGCCGTTGGTTAACTTCAAACTGTTTGAGAGCAGTAGGACAAACACACCTGCTTTACATTAGATGTATAGATGGTTTGAGAGGAACCACCTTGGTTTCTCAGCTCTGCATTCCCAAGCAGTCCTGTAACAGACCTCAGAAAAGTTCCCAGAGCATCCAAACTACAACAAACCTCCCACTGCACAGGAACAAACATTTGATGGCTAGTAGGAGAGACCAATAGGCTGCCAAGTGGTGGAGGACCCCAGGACCACAGCAGTGGACCTTGAGTGCTCAAATCATTGCCAAATCTCAGATTCAGCTGTTTTGAACACACACACACACACACACACACACACACACACACACACAGGTTTTTCTGTATTTTGATTCAGTGTTTTGTCTGTCAGAAGTTTCCTTTCCTGTCATTTTGAGGTAAACAGGCCACAGAACTGGGTGGGAGGGAAATGATGTTTCTAGCTAAAAGGAGGAAAAAGTGAGGAAAATCAACTTATTTTTCTATACTCCCCTGTGAAATTCTTTCGGGAAGGGAAATAGGGATTTTTCTGCTACTTGGAGCTTACAAGTATCAAGGCAGCACATCATGGTTTCTCATGAGCATTTCTAGGTTTTGATGGATTCTCTAGAAATGCTGGTATTCTGGTGCAACTGCTGAAGCTCCACTGACCTGCCCGTCGTCCTCTCCATTTTGACAGTGGATGCCACCAAACATGTGCCCTGTGTCCCAACAGATAAAGAAGGTCAATGGGAATTGAGGGCACGGACAGAATCATTTGGGCAGGTACATCTGCTAGTATGTCTTAGTGGTCTCATTGCCTTTTTTTTTTTCTTTTTCCTGTAATTTTTGAATCAATCATTTTGCTATCAGCTAGCTCTAGAGATGGATGAGTAACACTGGTGAGATAAAAGAGTCAAGACTCCCTTTCCTGTGATTTGGCTGCTTTTTGTTAATATTGCTCTGAGTGCCATTATTTCCCATAAAAGACATCTGGAAAATCATCAGCGTGTGGTGGAGAAAGTGGTTCTTCTCTGCTTTGTACTCCCCTTTGATCCAACATGGAGCACAATTCACTGCCTCTTGAGATCAATAGCTCTCATCCTGGAACATTTTTCATTCTCAATGCTGTGGGTGATTTGAAGCACTTTAAGAAATATATGAACGTCAGCTCCTTTTTGTCTTAGAATGTGTTTATTTATGAATTTCTGACAGCAAGGCCAATGCCAGGAAGAGAATGGCATGGACCAGCTGGATATCCCCACTGAGTATAACTGCTTGAGTTGTTCTTCTGAGTTTCATTGACTTCACCTTTGCAATACCATCCAACTAAATATTCACAGAAGTATGGGTGGCCATGGCTGCATTGAGCAGCCTCAAGGTAATCAAAGCAGAGACCTCCAGAGCCAAAAGCATCAGCTGCTATAGTTTGAGTTTAAACTGCCTACCTGGAGCAGTGATGGGTTCAAATCCTCTTTGGACTGGATGCAAAAAGTGAGACCGGACTGGGAAGGGTTTTGTGCATGCTCAGGTTCATCAGAAGCATGAAGTTGTGCTCTGGTCTTTTTAACCTAGAGTAGCCAACCTGCGATTTGTGAGCTGCATGCAGCTCTCTGGTACTTTGGATGTGGCTTCTGTGCCAGGACTTTGTCACGGTAAGGCAGTGGCGGGCTGAGGCCACCATTAGTAAGCCTGCCCTGGGAAGGAGTTAGGGCTGAAGAGGCTGATGTTAGACCTAGTCTTGCATTTAACACAGCCTTGTTCAAGGATGGATTCCCTGGGATCTCAGTCACCATATCCCACCAGGGACCCACTCCCATAGTCTTCTCCATCTCTGGTCTTTGATTCACAGTAAAGAGACGTGTGTATGAGTGAGATGACTGTTACGCCTTTCCTTAAGAAAGCAACTCTCAGGTACGTGAGAAGGCCTGACAGTATTGAACAGGAACTTGTGACCTATTTATTCAACGAATGGCTCAGTCGGATGGACTTAGAGATGTTTGTCTGCTCAATGCCTCTGCTTTCCAGCACTAAATCCTGTAGTATTCGACCTGAAAGGTCCTGCTAATATGTGCAGGATCAAGCACAGGCCTACAAAGAGCAAGGAAGGTCATTATTTTCACAGGAACTAAAAGTTGGGCCCTAAATCTTCAGAAGAGAGCAGTGCCTAGAAACCAGCTGTCTAATATATCTGCTGTGCTAAACTGGTAGCAGGGAAGGGAGAATAAAAATGTGTTTTGCAGTATAATATTGCTTTGTACCTCCAAAAAGGCTTCTAATTGTATGTTTTAAAGGCAAACATTACAGCTAATTGAAGAGCAGAGAGGAAAAATGGATCTCCTTTACTATGCGCCAATAAGACTGGGTTCTGGGCCAGTGGTTCTGTGAGAGGTCTCCATTTACTACCTGTCCTAAACCTCAGGTATTTTTGAAGGAAAACGTCTGCCATATATTAAAGAAAAAAGTCATTAACTAGATGTCAAAAAAAAAAAAAAAGACTACAGAGAAAACCCGTATGACTGAATTTATGGCTTGCTTAAGAAGCACAAGGTAGCACTGAAAAAACATGAATGAGAACAAGGGGGCATCCACCCAATGGAAAAGGCATTTACTGCTCGCTGCTTTTCCAGTGGTGACCTCGGAAGACGTCCTCCAGCCGGGCAATGTCACTGTCCCATCTCTGCAGTTTGGACCCTCCTCTTGCTTCTCTTCTCTGCCCTCTTGCACGGAATAGCCCTCCTTCATCTCACTGGGAATTGGGTTAGGCCCTGTGCCCAGAACGTCACTAGGTTTTTATTGCTACAGTGAATGCACCCATTTGCCTCTGGAGTAAATGGGGCTGAGCTCAAGCAGTCCTGAGCCAGCAGGAAATTCAAGGCTTTGTGGGCATCCAGGCAGGAGCCAAGTTAAATGAGCACAAGACAAAGCAAATGCTCTCAGGGACAGCAGATTCAAAGTGGGGACTTGGCTGTGGGTAGGAGGATGCAGGAAGAGGGTGATGTGGAGTTTTAACCATGACCTTGATGGAATCAGGGGCTTTCAAAGTGTTTGGACTTGCACCAGCAATCAGGCTGGTCATGCAGCCGAGATTTGTGCGTAGCTTAGGAGGTCTATCTGTGGCAATAAGAGTTGTCCTATCCACCCAGGCTTACATTGTCCCAGAGGCATGGGCAGAGCTAGGAGCAAGAGGTTTCCTTCTAACACAGTGAGTAGGAGTAAGAAGTGGGCAGGAGGCAGGCAGAAACTGTGGATTTGGCATTTCTGTGAGCTTCTGTTGAACTTTAGGCTCTCATTTTGAATAGCGGGAGGTTGCTGGAATCCTACTGGAGGGCTACTGCTGAGGGCGGAGAAGCAAGAACAATCTACTCTTATTGCTGCCTTTACCCCAGATCCCGAGAAAAAAAACCTGATTTCTCTAAAAAACCCACAAATTTCAGAGAAAGAACTAGAAATCCTATCCTAGAAGGCAATCTATCCTTCCTTACCTGTTTCCTTCTTGTCTTCAGTTTTAGCAATGAGATACTGCCCTTCCTTGAGACCAGTCTCACAGATGGGCTGAACCATGACACAGGATGATGACTTTTCCCAGTTCTGCATGTGCTGTCTTGCAGGTGCCCACATACTTGGTTTTATAGTAGATGCTGTGCGATCCTATTGCTCCTCGTATCTACCTCCCTATATCCCATGATACAAGTTATTTAGATGTTTTGGGGGAAGATAAATCAGAAAATACCAGAGTGGAGCAGTGACTTCCCTTCCATACTGTGAGCAGCAACAGTAGAATGAAACTTGATTTGCTGTTTGGTTTGTTTGTGTGGTGTGGTGTTTTTCGTTAACTCTGTGCCTAGTTTCACGTCCTACCTCAGGTCTAGTGTCAGCCAGTCACTGTGGAGAGGGGTGGGCTGATCCCTGCCTCTCCTCACCTCCATCTCCTCAGTTGCTGACTGCTCCTGCATCCCTTGCAGCAGACCTAGCAGGGTCTGGTTGTGTAGTAAACAGTTTTCAGCTGGCTGAGCTGGTGGTGGATTAATCCCATTAAAAACATGGCAAAGGAACTAGTTTCTGTGTCAGGATGGGTACTGAGCTGATCACTCTATGGCTTGGTCCCACATGGTGCTGATTCTTCCTCTGCCTTGGTATGGTTTTGGTATGATCAAGCTAAGGGAGGCTGCTGACAATGCTTTCTTTTAACTGTGTTGCCAAAAGACTGTGAAGAGAAAGTGAGAGATGGGATAAGGAAGAATTCTGCTCTGAACTTGGTGGGATAAGCACAGAGCTTCGGAGAAAGCAGATACTTTTTCTCCTCTGCTACTAGTATGCTCTGTGGCGTTCGGCACCTCCCCTAATCTCTCTGTGCCTGCCTTGTCCCATCCTCCTGACTCACAAGCCCCGGAGAGACAGAACCGGCCTCTCCCTGTGTGTTTTTAGGATGCTTCACACGGTGGTGTCTGTCATGGTGTGGCTTCTGGACTCTATCACAGCCCTACTACTATTAATAATCTAGAGGATTAGAAAGATAAGCCAGCTATAGCAAGACTCGGGCTTGTCAGTGCTGTCCACTGACTTGTGGTATCTTTTAGGTGAGGGAATTGCTCCAGTCTGTTTATTTACAGGCTATAACTTTGTAAATGGTATAATAGCAGCTCAGGTTTTATTTCTTTGCAAACCCCTCAGCGTAGGAGACATCTGTGCTGACAGAATTATCTTTTTTTTTTCCCCCTCCCTTCCCTACAATGGTGCCTTTAACAAGAGCTGGGCTTTAATGGGTAGCGCAGATGGATCCTTCCCCCTCCTCAGCTTGTGGGAGATGCCTGACAAGTAGTAGAGAAGTAATGTATGGGCAGAGTGAATATATATTTTTCAGCTATGAAGCACAGTATGTCATATACTTAATACATATTTCATCCCAAAGATGCGCAATTATTTTATTTATACATAGGTGAAGCACAATAAAACTGCCCTTTTGCATGTCCTGCTGCCTTAGTTTAGCTGAAGGCAGCAGCTTATCTGCAATTCAGGTGTCCTGCATGCTGGTGCTGTGGGACCCATGGTCAGGCTGGGGGGTCCTAGCTGAGCTTTGCTCTGACCACACTATCTGGTCATCCCTTGCAAGTGTGGGGCTCCTCCAGCTCCCCATGGGGATACTGACAGCTTTGCCACGTAGGCGGGCTGAAGGACTCCCTCGGGTCACAGCAAGGTGAAAGTTGTTTATTCCATGGTGGAAGATCTAATCAAAGCCAGGGCATAGGGACAATCCCGTGCTGACTGATCTCCCTCCAGGGACACTTTTCCTTTTTTTGGTGCAATACTAAGTGGATTTTGTCTCCTGGCTAATACAAGAGGGTTTTTTTCCACCACACAGAGTGTCATGGTCTTCCTTTTGCAGATAATGGGGAATATGAGGTACACAAAAGTGAAGGACAGGGATGGGGGTATTGAGAGCCAGTGCGTTGCTCTGTCCCCTAGGCCGTGAGCGGTCCATGTCTCTGTGCACCACCTTAGTGTGCAAAGTGGTAGCACAGGGCTGATGCTCATACAGGCACAGACCAGCTCTTGGTCCTTCCTACTACACAGGTAGAATGTCCCAGGGATGTGGTTTGAATGGAGTCAAGCGGAGAGTTGCTGTTCTTGAGAAGCCAAGGATTTATGAGACCATCTAGTTCCTTCCAGCTTGGACCTGACTTGGCCCTACCAGGCAGCTAGATTGTAACTCAGTCACACATCTCTGTTTCTTTTCTCTTTCCTGCTCTTGTATTTTAGCACAAGGGGGATTTAGGAGAGATGTGTGGTAGAAGGGACAATCTGTATGTAAGGAATTTCGTATCTGTGACAGATATTACCTGGGAGCAGCACAGACAGGGTGGGTTTTCAGTACTGCAGGACAAATTAAACTTGACAACCACACCATAGAGGCTGGGACTGGGCTGCTTATACTATGGGAAGGAGAAGGAGCTGGCAAAGAGTCTGTCTGGAATTGGCTTGCTGCTGCTGCTGGAAGACTTGGCCTTTTCTGCTGGGGAAGCTTTTCAGCATGACATGGCAGCTCTTTGCCCTGCACGGCAGCAGCCAGCCTGGCTCCCTGGGACTCTGGTAACAGATGACAGCTCTTGGAAGTCTGCTGCCAAGACACCTGTTAAATTGAGCGTACCTAGAGCCATCCCTCTGTGTTGCTCTTGATGTTGATGCTTCTACACCCTTTTCCCATTTTTTGCCATTAGTCCAAGAACACTCCTTGTCCCACCAGTGAGACTTCAGCTTGCAGTGCTGCTGTGGATCTCCCACCCACCACAGTCATGCTGCACAAGGTGTTACCCTGTCATCTTGGAGGATAGTTTGACTTCTGGTTCCTCTCTGTTAAGCAGAAAGACTACTGTCAGTATGGACAGTGGTGGACCAGTCCTTCCACAGTGTGAGACCCCTCTCTCTAGTGACTTCTGCAGTAGGAGGTCTTTAAAGCATTTCTGACAGGGGCAAATGTGCAGTGAAACTGAAGAAACTTGATTGCCAAAAATATTCTCAGAGAGGAATTTTCTGATACTAGTCCAGTGTATGTCTTGCTGCACCTGTAGCTTTTCTAATGATGCTCTCATTTGTGGATTCTCTGATGTTCATTAGAGTGGCTGAAGTCATTTGGCTGTCTCAGTGAGGGCACTGACTTTTCCGTATTGGATAGGAACTTTGTAAGAACATCAGCAGGCTGCTAAATGTGCTGGAAATGAAACCAAACACTCAACAACTGTGAATGGAAACAAGAGAAATGGACTAAGGGGCAGGTACATGCATGCAGAGCTCATCTCCTTTCCTCATGGAAACAGGCCAAGCACTGGGGCCCTGTTCTACAGAGGATCATACCAAGCTGGAGTCCTTGGGAATGACCCCAGGCCTTATGACCTGTAGCACTAGATGCTATGACACTAAGCCCTAAAAGAGAGGGCTTTTCACACACACAATAGATCCATGAAGGCTTAATTTATTTCCTTATTCTGCGAGTTTTCTCCAGGGTCGAGCCCATCACCACAACTTTGAAAGAGCCCCAGGTGCTTGCTCTACTCATGTCTGGCAAGAACGGTGAGCGCTCCCCAAGCCACGTCTGCTCCCCATCGTGCGTGGTGGCTTGAGGTGCTGGTGGAGTTTCCAAATGATAGGAGTGGGGCTCTGCACAATTTCTGGACCCAGATTTTAGAGGCCTTGTAGTCATCCTTTGTTGGCATCTCCCCAGACGCGAATCTGCTTCACGCCACGGGCCCAGCCTCTCTTGCCTTTCTCCCCAGTATCTCTAGGCTCTCGCTGCTCTCCTCTTTAATAACACTGGCACAAGTTAGTAAATAATCCCAGGGCTTCCTTAGTGCAGAATGCACTTGCTGACACCCAGCCTGAGCCTTCCTGCAGCTGGCTGGCAGGCTGACCTCACAGTGTGCAGGTATGCAGCTAGGAGAGGTAAACCCCCACATGGGGAGCCATGTGTAGGACTTCTGTGACAAGAGCAGTGTTTACATGAGGGTGGAGGCATTGGGGTTTTTGCACTGGGATTTGGGAATGTTCCCCCCACTCTATTGCTCCTGAGTAGTTGGTCAGAAATGTTTATCAAGGGCTAGAAAGGAAACCTATGTGTATAATACCCCAGACCAGAAAGCCAGAAAAAATCTCACTGAAACCACAGGGTCAGCCTGGCAGATTTGCAGTGCTGATTTACTGGTGCCTTAAACAAATAGGAGATTTGCGCTCCTGCCTCCTTCTCTGCCATCCCACACTGTGCTTCAAAAGGCAAGTGGGGCAAGCTGTCTTTGCTATTGGATCACTGGAGCTCTGACCACGGCCAGGTATGGTGGGGCTAGGGTCCTAGATGGCCCTTCAGGTACGTGTTGTAAGTTAGCAAGGATTTCTGGTAACTGCTCATTCCTTCCCCTCCCTCTGGAGGCAAAGGGGACTGAAGATGTAGTCTCCTCACCAAGCTTCTGAGTTAATTGTCCCCGTCCACACTCTCAGCTTGTGGTCGATGCAAGGGAATGCTGCTTGACTCTGACCCCATTTCCTCTCTGGTGACGTTAATTTGCTTGACCTTGTGTCTGCTGATCTCATGTTCTCCTGCAGCTGACAGGGGGGTGTGAAGGAGGCAGGCAAGGCAGGAGGCTTGGGAAAGGCAGGGCACGTGGTACCACCATCCCACTGCTTGCTAAGTGCACAGGAAATAAATGCTAGTTTCCAGAATGGGACCAGCAACTGGTTGATCCATGCTGAGGGATCCATTGTTTAAATTCTAATTTCAAAACAGGAATCCTGATCTCAGATTCCTCTTTCCTGTACTGAAGATATGGATCCTGTGCAGGGATACTGCATCTCCTGGGAATTTGCTTTTTAGATTCATCTGGGGCAGACTCACCTCTGGGTCTAACAGGCAGAGGTAATTTGCTGCTGGTGGGCAGTCAGGAACAGCTTAATGTTTAACTCAAATTTATGTTGATGCTTCTGAAAAATTCCTCATTGGGAGTGAGTCTCCCTCTTTAAGATCGTAAAACATGGCTTCTCTCGTTTTCTTGGAAGTCATTTTTCCATCTACTGTTCCTTACTTGTATGATATGAAGATGAGTATGCAAAGGATGAGAAGAGGCTCAGATGTTTAAATATGTGGTGTGAGGGGATGAATAGGTCAGGACAGTGGCTGCTGATTAGGCTGTGGCAGGTAGGGTCTGAGGTGGTCAAAGCTTCTTCCAAATGTCTTGGATCTCCTATTGGGAAGGAATGCTGTGGCTTTGTCAATCATGCCAGTCAAACAGTGACAGTTTTCCCTTGAAAACTGTCTTGTGGACACAGTTCCATTGATGTGGATGGACATGTTGCATCTCAGAGGGTGCCGTGGGTTGCTGTGGGAATGAATCCTTATAGAGTAGGAGCACACTGTAGCATTGCCATTGCTTCCAATGGGAAGAGTTGATAGCCCACAGGGTCTTGGGAAGCTCCCCTGTGTGGGAAGAGGATGTGTGGTTCAGCACTGACCTCTGCAAGGAGGTGACTTCAGTGCCTGGGCTTATGATGCCTCTTCACCTACAAGTTACTTGACTTTGCAAGAATTATAGGCCTGTCCAGACTGTACCAGCAGCCCACTGTAATCTCCTTGAAACCCCAAAAGAAATGAGTCTTTGTTCTGAGGAAAAAAATTCAGACTTCTCAGAAGAAAAGAGAAGCATCTTTGTTCTCCCTCTGTCTTTTCATTTCTTTTCTTGTCTCTTTCCTCCCTGGAAGGTGCTATCACTAAACATGCTTTCCCAATTCTGAATCTCAAGAATGTGATAAACCTTAGCTATTTTTCCAAATGACTTGAACTGGTGTCAGGGCCATCTGCTCTCCAGGTCATTATAAGAATTTGCACCGTAAAGCTTTGCCATGTGTTCTCTGCAGGTTACATACACCTTTGGCTGTGCTCTTGTTGTTAGCTGCTCATTACTGGTTGGTTTGAAAAGCTTTTCTTATAAATGCGCTGTGTCCTAACCACACGTGTTGTATCAGTGGTTTTATAATGACCCATTTGGAATTATTTAGCCAGGGAACCTTGCAGTTTTTCCTTTCAATGTGTCCTTATAAGATGCCCAACTTCTACAGTTAGTCTATGAATGTACCCACACTATTAGATCCACTTGTTTATAATAGTAACCAAATGTCTTCAAATATTCAAGCCTCCTTTTATTTTTTACAGCACTGGCAATAAGCCTTTACATGTTAACTCTTGGCCTCTCTGGGTAACCTCTTATTTAAAAGCAACTTAATTGACTTTACCAGGACTGGGCTATTTTTCATTTCTTCCTAGAGGACTCATTACTGGAGATGGATGTTTATAAACTGGATCTGGATCCTTCTCTCTCTCTCATACACACACAAGCCTATTTTACCCCTTCCTGCCTGTTTACATTAGCAGACAGTAATCATATTCATGGCTTCACAGAGTTTGGAGATTTTTGTAGTAGTGATCCAGCGTAAAATGAAAAAAAGTGAAGCAGTAAATAGCAAGTGCTGAAAGCTAAAAGAAGAAAAGTTAAAATACTCTGGGTTTTAGAGATTCGCATGTCAATGAACTGATCAGGATTATGATAGAGGTTTGATTCTTTGAAAGATTTTATATGGGTATAATTCTTTTTTTGTATGTGTGATGTAAAACAGGTGTAATGCAATGGTAAACTGGGTCCAGTGTAGGATTTTTTTCATTCTTCTTTACCTTTTGGAAGTAGTGGTATCATTATTATTTAGGAAAGAGAAGTGAGGCAACTGGAAGCAGGTTTTAATCAAGCTACAGTCATTGACATAACAGATCCTCAAAAGTTAAGCGTCCAACAACCTGTAAAATCTCGAGGCATGCACACTTTGTCCATGTCAGCCTTACTGCCCCTGTAAGCAGGATACACACTTAATTCCACAACCTTGTGGATATATAACCTTGTGTATATAACGCACCATCACGTCGGCCCATCCCACGTTGCTATAGATTTCCTGGTGTCGCTGGATGCATTCCCATTTTCTTCAGTGGCACATCTGGTACTTTGCACTTCTGTCCCTGGTTCAGTTTAAATCCACAGGCCTGTTCTGACAGTGGGACTCTGAACACATGGTGCATTTGGTGAGTATCTAAGTTCTTCTGCTAGCACTTGTGTAACAGCTTGGAAAACCCGTTTTGCTCCTTGCTTTGCATCGATCTATACATCCTGAAGTGACTATTGGAGACGAGAGAGCTAGAAAAACCCATTAGGCCACATTGTTCATCCTCTTTTTTTTTCCCCTGTTCCTACTTTCTACCTGATCAATGCACTCTTTGTTCAATTCTGTCTTATTTTAAGTCTCCAATCAGTGGGGAATAGCAAAAACTTTCACCCTTTTCAGGCCAGTAGAGCTTGAGGGAAGGATTTTCCTGCTTGTTCATCTTAAATTTGCCTGTGCTTCATTATATCTTCTCACCTTTCTTGAGCTGCTTACTGCCAGACTCATGTTCAACCAGCAACAGGACCATGTGCTTGTTGCTCACCAGCAGCCAGTCACTGCTATGGGGAATGAGCCAAGGAGTGGGCAACAGTCCTGAGACCCCAGATATTGCCCTGAGAGAGGGCAAGTGACTTTGCTCTGTGCGCCTCATCTTTACTCTCACCCTCCAAGACCCCTCATGGTTAGGGAGTATTATTCTGAGATGCTCCACAAGATGCCCATGACAAAGCTGAGAGGGAAAGGTAGGCAGTCGAGGTCCAAGATTAGCAGCCTCCGTCATACCTACTGTGGTCTGGCGTCTTCTGGTTCACAAACTATGTCTTTTATATCACATACTACAAGTGATCCAACCATAACAGATCAATTTGATCGTATCTGGCAGAAGCATAGGGAACCCCAAAATATTTGGGGGCTCCTATGCACTAGCTGCATGTAGCAGCTGATGATTCCTGCCCTCAAAACTAAGGGTCCTTTCTGCCCCTTTCAACACAAATATTTCTTTTTGTACTTCGCAAATTTTCTCTCTGTTTTCCTGAAGGTTTTTCTAGGTGTTTTGTTTTGTTTTTTTTTTCCCTTTGATTTGCCAACAATAGGGTGCACATCCCTTGTATCCCACCTCCATGTGTGAGAAGAGCTCCTACTGTGGTACCTGCCCTCCCAGCACTCCTTACTGCAAACTTCAGGCTAACCTTGTGCCCCGTGCTCTCTCTGGGACTAATAATTTATTTTTATTGGATTTTGAATAAAACCGCAATTGAAGAATCTGGATTTTGAATAATCCTCCAGTCGCCTTTCCCTGAATTTAATCCTCACAGATAATTTTGTGCTTGTCTTTCTGTTTTTTTTCTGCCATCTCCCCTCCTTCTGCTTCTCTTTTTAATCCTCTCTTGCCTTTCATGAGTTCCCTTAACTGGGTAGCATCTGCCAATTTTATTAATGGGCTGTGTAATCCATTTACAGGGTCATTAATGAAAATATTAAATAAGGCCAGATCTAACAAAAGATCCTTGGAGTACTCTGCAAGATACCTCCCACAAGTGTAATACTTGGCTTACTGCCTTTCTGGCAGGTTTGAATCCACAAAGCTCTGTTCATATTATTATTATTATTGTTATTATTATTGGCACTAGGTGATAACTAGAAATCCAAGCCAAACCCTGGGTTTTGCGGTGATAGGCATGGTGCACATATGCTCTGGTTATTTATTAGAAAACAGCAGAGTCATAGTGTGATGGGGGTCCTGGTTTTGTCCAAGAGCTACATGAAGAAGAGGCAGTTACTGGTCCCAGGGTGATTACAGTATGAAAAGATCAGCCTAAATGAAGGATGGGAAGGGTGACAGTGAGATCAAGGGCACTGCCAAAGGCTTGGCCCTCTGACAGTAGCCATGCGATAGCCCATGCTGCCTTTCAGTCAGGTAGCACTTGTCTCCATCTGCTTGATTTTTACCTTCCCCAGTAATGTGTACAAGCACAGAATACATCATGACCAGCTTCCACTGCCCAAAACTACCATTTTTTTGTAAAATTGTAAAAATTGTATCTTAGAGGGAAAAAACCCAACCTATAAACCAGCCTGTATCTTCTGGACTGCTACTGATGGGCAGACAAGCTGAGTGCCTGCTATAAAAACATCAACAGAGGGGATGCAGCTAAACTACCAGTACTTTGCATCGGTGTTGTTTGTGCTGACCTATTACTTGGATTAATATTCAGGTTGATTTAAAGATTTCTGAGTAGCTCTCCAGTTGCTACTCAAAGGGGATGAAGAGGTGAGTGCAGTGTACGGTAGATGGTAGCACAAAGACGTAGGTAATCTAGAGAGTGAGCAGAGAGGGAATATAGCAAAATATCTGATGAAAAAGATTCTGGTGGGTGATTTTCTGCAAGAAAAGTGTGCATTTCCAGAGCTACTTACAGCACTGGGATATTCAGCTCCCACTAAAATCCCACCTTTCAGGCTTTTAAGAACTAAAGCTATTTAAGATAAATGCCTGTATATGTAAAATATGAAATGTGTAAAGAGGTATTTGTGTAAACATCTGTGGGAATATTCATTGTGGATTATTTTGCTACCAGCACTTGTATCTGCAAGTTTAAGGCCTTCAGTTCCATTTTGGGAGACCTGCCCCTGTTCGTGTGCCTGTGTATAAGATACTTTCATATAGTCCCCTCTCCAGGTGCATTTTCCACAATGTGTATGCATATACCAGAACCCCTATGTGACTGTATGGGGAAAACAAAGTCTTTTTGTTACTTTGCAACTCTGAACAGCCTTTGGGATTCCCAACTTTGCAGTTCTCCTTGCAGACCTTCAAGTCCAGGCAAAAAAAAAAACAAACCAGGAAGGGTTAGGGGTTGGATGGTAGGGGAAAAGGGAGACATTTCTATTGAAAAGAAGAAATTTCTGACCATATTAGTTTTATTGGCCTGGAGGAACCCTATAGATTAACAACTAGCAAACTACCCCCTCCTCAACACACACATACTCTCCTTCACTGCCACCCACCCCCACTCCAACCCAGAGACCTTAAACAATCCGGTAGAAGGTGTGACTTCAAACTTGGTGGTAGGGATAAAGAGAAAGGAAGCTGGAATGTAAGCACTTGTGTGATGTGATTATTCCCAGAAATGCCTCGACATCTCCCCGCTGTCTCAGCACGGTTGCCAGCAATGCTGTGGAGCTCCGAGCTAAGGTGCTGACCGCCGACTGCAGAGACACTGTGATACCTTATCGAGGAGAGGCATTGGGTTCCCTCGTAGTTACAAGCGGAAATAGGGCCTGTAGCCAGCTGAGCCTGCTGCCAGGGCCACTGAGGCCTTAGCATCCATGAGACCTCTTCTGAGCCCCCACCTGCCACCAAGGTAAAGGGGAGCTCCCCTGGGCCCACCCCACCAGCTGTCCCTGCCTGGGGACCACCCTTCAGCCCCCCTGGTCCAGACTGCAGAGCCACACCTGGGGTTGGCACTGCTGGGTTGGACACGAGTGGGGTCAGCTGTGATGGGGTATTGCTTGGGGATACCCAAGTGGGTGAGCATGGGTGGGGGTTGGCCTGACATGCATGGGGCAGGCCCGATGGGGCAGATGTGCTGGCTGTGGCAGGGGGGTATGGGGGTCCCAACCATGGGTGCGGAGGGCTTGGAGTGTGCTGGCTGGGGCTATGGGCGGTTTGATGGCTGTATCTGGGCTTGCTGCACTCTGAATATCTGTACCTTGTTTGGAAGTAGACGTGGGGCTGCCTCCGCTCGGTTTTGGATGCAAATGTGCATTTGGATGCTTGGGTAGAAGTTGCCTGATTGCTTCCCAAATGCTTTATTATTCATTTACTCACCTGAAGTGATGTCCAGTACTCCAACTCTGATCCCATATGTCAGGAAAGAAAAACAGTATGCTTATTCTCTCTTCTATTTTTTCTTTCTTTTTATTTTTTTTTTTTATTTAAATGATTTCATTTACAGGGGAGGTGGAAGTGGGAGAGGGTTAATGTATAACAGGTGGCTTAATTTCACGTTGCTCTTTGAAAAGCAAATCTTGCCATTTGGATTAGGTATTCACCCTTGGTTGGTAAAGTAATAATATGAATTGTTTAGGAATTCATCAAAGAAAAACCCACCCCCTTTCTCCGCCTTCCCTTTCCTGCACCATCGGTGGGGTCCAGAACCCCCTTACTGTAGATGGCACAAAATTTCGAATTTTGGGGGGCGGATATTATTTATTTTGGTCCGTTTTGTTTCCTAAGACGCTGTTTGACGCTGTGCATTGGCAGCTTGTCCCGGAAGGTGAGGGACTGGCTGCGACGACTGGAAGCGAGCAGGGAGATGCGGTGCTGGAGCGGCTCCGGCTCCGCGGGTGTGGGGAGCAGCTCTCCTGCCAGTAGAGAGCAACCTCCGCGGGTGCCAGGGTGAAAGGCAGGCAGGACCGCAGCCCGGGGAGCTGGGGGAGAACACGAGTGAGCTTGAAAAGCTTCTACCGAGCATCACCCGGCCCTTTCGGGGCTCTTTCCTGTATCTTCGCCTTTGTCGCTGCTCACGTCCAAGAAGTAGCTCAACATAAATATATATATTTCTTTCCTCTTTCCGCCTCCCTCCCACCTCGAAAGTAATGAAAACCATGATTCATATAATTCATATAAACCACGACTAGGCAGCTCCGTGCTCCCCGTGTCAATCCAGGGTCACGAAATGCGCCTGGACGGGATCTGTGGGCTAGGGGTGAACGGAGTCCGGGTGCGGCCCCATCTGCTGCAGCCTCCACAAACAAAAAACCCTGGAACATGGGGACGAATAGTTTGTTTGTTTGTTTGTTCGTTTGTTTGTTTGTTGTGAGGTTTGGGTTTTGTTTGGTTGGTTTTTTCTTCAGTAAATGTATGGGGAAAGTGTGGTTCGGTCATTTTCTTGTTGCCCGAAAACACGAAGGTGCTTCCCCGCCCGTTCAAAGTTCATTAAAAGTAAAAACGGTGGGGTGGCAGGGCTGAGATAGATCGTTACACGAGGGAAAAACAACGACTTTGTACTTGGGTCACTTGGAGTTAAAACTGCAGTTGGAGAACTAACGTAGAGCTGGTAACAACCCCTTCATGCGGGGGTTTTCGGGGCTGGTTTTAAGATGGGAATTCAAATGTGCTTAAAATGCGAATAACTTTTTTTCGTATATTCGGATAACTTGCTGGGTTATATTCGCCTATGTCAGGATTAAATGTATTCAGAATCCTAAATGATGTCCACTCCCAAACTCAACAAATTTAACCAAATATCTGTCAATTTAAGAGCCCCATCCTGCAGTCGGTTTCACGGCTTGTTAGGATGCTTTGGGGTTTACCCGTGGGGAAAATTTATCTCTGCATACAGTTATTTATAATATCTTATTTCTTCTGCCTGATCCCGCTATAGATGCTTACGCATAAACTAACTCCCGGCTGCAATTGCTGCCTGCTCCAAGAACATACATTTTCCTGGAGCCCAGGACAATTTTCTCCATCCTTTTCTCTGTGAAGTTGCTCCATCGTGCAGAAACTCCGGCTAATTTCTCCTGCCAATCTTTATATTCACCACGAAGCCGAAGGAATGAACCGGCTCATTCCTCCTTCGGCTTTCAAGGTTGTTTCAAAACTTTGATTTGAGCGCAGAGTTGTGGGAGGGAGCTATCTGCATCCCTTTTGAAGAGGCAGGGAGAAAATCAGAAATGAAACATCTTCCCTCCGAGATGGAGAAAGTCCTGCGAAAACTCTGCAGACACTCACTCCAGCCCGGGAGCTCTCCCCGGCACAAGGCACGGCCATGTTTGCTTCAGCAAGTGCGTTGTGGGAGATTCATGTTTTAAACTACGGTGGAAGGAAAAGAGAACCGCTTTCTGTCTGGAAAACAAGGAATTTACCTGCTTTTCCAGAGCGAAAAAAAAAAAGACGCTAATTTTCCCTTGAGTTGAAGCCATTGTCATTTATCTCCTGAGCGGCTCTGATTTCGCAGAAATCGCGGTGATGTTTTTTAATCCCGAGCCTAACGGTTTTGCCTGAAGCCAGGCAGCTCCTTCCCCGCATCCGCCGGGAAAATGCGTGCCTTGATACTATTATCCACAAACCGCTTTATTTCCCCTCAAAAAAACCCCAAAGGTGGGTGATTCTCTCTATGTCTCCCTCCCCGAAATACCGTATCAAAGCCAGCCCAGCGCCGCCGTTAAATCTGGATTTACTGGGATCACTTTGAGCGCGATTTTGAGGAATTTCTTCCTTTTAAATATTTCTAGAGGAAATCTTTTTCTCTCCCGTTAGACATCCCTGTTTTTTTTTTTTCCCCTCTCCTGTCTGGGGGCAACAATGTGGTTTAAAAGACACTGTCCGCAGCCCGAACGATAGGAGCTGTAAACCGAGACTGTAAGAAAGTTTTCGGCGGGACGTAGGAACCACAAACACTTTTTCCCCCCACCCCCCCCTAATCATACAATGTGGAAACTCTTAAAGGGCGCTATCTGTAGACATCTTGCAATCACTGGTCTTCCTTGTCATCTAAAGGAGAAAGGGGAAAATATATTAAGTGAAGACACATTTTAAAATTACTTATACATTTTAAACATGCTGGCAAAGGGAACTGCCTGATAAACTCTTGCCCAGATTTCCTTTTTCTGGGGTAAATTATTTCAAGTTGTTACAGAAATACCTCCCTTCTCTCTGTCATTTCCCTCCCTTCCCCCACTCTTCATGAGATTTAATTCCAACGAAAACAAGCTCCTGCAAATAGCCCGGCCTTGGGGCAACGGCAGGACCGGTCCGCAGCCCAGATTGGGTGCAAACACCCACCTCAGCTGCTTTTAGAGGGGCGGGGGGGAAATGAGAATGATGATTTAAAATGGTTAATAACCAGCCGCTACACCGTCTGATTTTGCAGCCAGGTGGGAGCGGAGTTGGTCTCGCTGTCCTCGTGCCGCTTCCCTTGAGCCAAAATCACCCCCAAACAGTCGGGCAGCAAATTATTTCCCTCATAACGAATTTTCTAGCCCGGATTCCTGTTTCTGACGGCGAGGGCTTCAGCCAAGAGCACGTTGCCGTCTGTAAAGCCGCCAGCTTCAGACAAGTTAAGAGGCGGGGGTTTGGCCCCAGAATAAGAGGGGGGTGCAATTTTCCCAGCGTGCGAACGCGCTCCTTGGCTTTAAAAACGGTATTTACCCGGGAGAGAAGAGCGATGCTGAAAGGAAGGGAGGCTCTGGCGATTTATTTTCTCTTTTTTTAAAAAAAAAATTATTTTTTTTAAATAAAAATGGGGAAAGGCCCGAGATTTGGGATAAAAACGAGGCAGGGCGATGCGCTGCCTAGTCGGAGATATATCACCTTGGTGGAGGGAAAGTCGGGAGGGGAGTGCGGAGGCAATGCTGCAGCCGGAGGAAGGATCCGGCCCCGACCCGGTGCTCGAAGCCCCGGCGGGGTGGGAAGGTGGATGCCCCGACGGCAGGGCGGGACGGGAGGCCCGCTGACCACACGGTCGGGGAATGAAGGGATGGAGGCTCGGTTCTGCTCGGGGTCTAAAACTGTGCGACAGGATCGGGCCATCCGTTGCTAGCGGGGTCTCCTACTACCCCCTGCCTTGCCAGCATCTTCAAACGGCGTCCGTCGCACAACCTGAGGGTAATAGGGGGAAAGGGGTGCGTTTTCTTTTCTTTTTTTTTTTTTTCCTCCCTCTAAGTCTCTTTCAAGCTGAATTTATGTTTGTGTGATGAAATGCCCCTCTGTGTTTAACATTCCCAACGATCATTTGTTTCCTTAGCTCCATTACTCCTTTATGAGAGCGCCTTTCGCCCGGGCATGTTTAATCATAACCGCTTACGCAATATTTTCTTTGGGATAGATTCACTCAGCCTTATTACATATCAATTATTTCCTTACAACTTCGTTCCACACCAGCTGCTTTGTTATCTGGACTTGCCACCCCTTACCCCCCCGGTGTGTGGTGGGAAGGGAGGGAGACGTTTGTTTTTCCTAGGATAAAATACTGCTAATAATAATGCAGATTGAGTGGAAGGAGAAGGGGGAAGAGGCGAGGGAGGGGGGAGAAGCCCCGCAGCCGGCCGGGCTGGGGATGCAGCGGGGCCGGGGATGCTCCGCGATGCCGGAGGCTGCAGCTCCCTGCCACAAGCAGGACGACTGCGGGTTGGGGTCCACTTTTCCACCCCGAGGGCTCCCTCTTAGAAGTGCGGCTGGGGGGAGACCCGCCGTTTCCTAAGGCTGCGCTTTTGCTCCCTGTTTTGGAGATGTTCCCCGGTGTCTTAAGCCTCCTAGGCTTCGTGCTGGTGCAGAGAAGACTCTTTCTGCTTTACAGTTCGCCGCGGCATCTTTACCCATTCATCCTCTTGCCGTCTCCTCCGGCAGCCACCCGCCTGGAAAGGGCATTTCGAGTCAATTCGGGCTCCCCCTCCGCCCCGGCTTGGTTGTGAAATAATTTCAATGCAAGTTTTATCGTGATTTTACATCGTAAACACGCTGCCAGACTTTTGCTTCCCTCTTGCTCCTCTTTCCGATGCCGGCTTCCCTGGGGTGACCTGGAATGGGCTCCCTCCCGCGGCACACAAGGGTGGCTCTCGGCCCTTGGGGGGACTTTTCTTTTCGCCCAGGTCCCGGCTGATGGGAGCAGGGCGGAATAACACCCCAGAAGTAGTGAGAGCCAGGGAGCTCGAGATCCCGGCGGATCCCCCATCCCTTGGTTCTCCTTTCTCGCCCTCTACTTTTTATCTTTCCCGCCCCCAAACTCAAGCAACAGAGATTCATTTTCCGTTTGGGGAGCCCACCGCACAGCCTAGATATTTTTTCTTTTTTTTTTTTCTCTGTTTTTCGTTTGGTTTGTTGGGGGTTTTTTGTTGTATTTTTTTTGTACTTCCCCCGATGCCGAAGAATCTGAGATCTTTTGGTTACGCTGTATCTTTATAGGGGAAATATATATATTCCTTTATGTGGGCTATAAAGCTGCACTGGGGAAGCAAGAGAGACCGATATGTTTTGTGGTCCAGGTACACACATGATCGTGATTCGCCATGACAGGGATCCTGAACCGCACCATCACCATGACACGAGTGAAGTTGGGGAATATGCAAGTTTGGAGGGTGTCAGAAGTCCAGTCAGGATATGTTGGAGAATGTGAGGGGGGAGGGGAGGGCTAATACCAAATTTCCTGGCTGCAGTGAGCTGGTCTCTCCATCATCTTTACACACACACATGTATATGTGAACAGATGACTTGGCACTGGCAAAAAACACTTAAAATAATGCCTCTGCCTCTGGCCAGGCCTGTGTAAATATCTCACTCTCCCACATGCCCTCTTTGCTTTTCCTGATGCTGCGTTACTTGATCACAAATACATAATTTGCGCGAGTGTGTGTATACACAGGACCGCTTTGATCTTGGCGCAGAAATGCCCCCTCCCATTGCCTTTGGAGTGACTGCAGCCCCGAGAACAAAAGCGGAGAATAAAAATGGTCAAATAACACATTTTCAAATGGGAAGCGTGTGTCGGCTTCCTCGAGTGGTTCTGGCACTTGGAAAGGGGGTAGGGGGGTTAGAAAGAGACTTTATTGAACATATAAATTTAAACTTAGTTACCGCTAACAGTTGCCTTATAAAAGAGGTCCATATAACCCACATCAATTTTTTTTTTCTTGCCTGGAGTCCCCAGGCAGGTTTCCCAGAGCACCCGATCTCTTGGCAGCACTGGGCTGCGAGGAGTGGGGCTGGTTGCGGGCTTTTGCAGGGGGAGATGTTTATTTTTCAGTCATTGTTGGCTCCCTCCCCTGGATTATTTTACTGCTGCAGATTTAAGCCTTCTACTTATTTCTTGATTCTCTGGCAGCACTTTCTGCAAGTGCTCCCAGCTCTGCGCTTTCTCCCTTCGCCGTGTCTCAGGGTGGTGAAATCACAAGGTATGAGGGAAATGTGTAAATTATAGGGTTTATTAAAACGTAGGCGAGCGTGGCTCTCTAGACGAAACAGATGCAAGACGGCTTGAAGTCAGCCGATCTGACAAACTGCAGAGCAGGGAGGCAGGGGAATCATTAGAGGGGCATTTCCCACAGAGAGAGAGGAAACAGCCCAGGACTGGGGGCAAGGCTCTACTTCCAGAAGCCCCCTAAAAGTAAGGCAAATTTACCCGGGGTAGCACCAAGGAAGCTGGTCCCAGCGAGCTGGTTGAGGCCTCTGAGTGCTAAAGCCCTGCATGGCTCATCCCCTTGCTCCTAGCCCCTGGGATTAAGGGGTCCCACCACTTCCCAGCGCTTCCCTCCCTCCTCTCCACCTCACTACAGATCCGGTCTTGAATGTGGTGATTTATTTAGGCTAAAGCGTAATTCTCAATTTATAGTTTGTCTTCTCCAATATTAACCTCAGCTGCTTTTACGTTAATCTTGAGGATGATGAAGGGACTTTCTGCAGCAGGAGGAAGTCCTTAGAAGGATCTTGGGGTTTGGGCGCTGAGATTCTCTTTCCCCCCTTCCCTCCAGGGAGAAACAAACTGGCAAGAAACGGGGCTATGATGTAAATACAAAGTAGGGAGGAGAAAAAAAAAGGTCTTGGATGAGGTAGTCTTGGTGTTGCCCCCCAGCAGCTCAACCTACAGCAGGGTTTCAGAGCCCACCAGTGTCTGGGAGATGGAGGTGGGTAAAGCAGGCTGAGATGCCACCAGGAAGGTGAGGGCTCATGGCAGGAGCCTCTCCAGCTATCCCTGAAATCAAGTGAATAGCATATGTCTTCTCACTGGCAGGGCTGAGATACACTGTGCAGCCAGGACGCTGCTATGGTCTCAGAAACTGTTGTCATCCTGCAAGAAGGCACACAAATATCCCGTGGTTCCTTCTCTTACCAAGGGACCCGAGGGTTGGCCCACACTCACACCACCAACTTTTTGTCCATTCTTCTTGTTGCCGCTTCTCCACAGTTTAATGGGGAACGTTGCCTTGAAGACAATGAGTGACCTCACATATCACCACCTCCTGTGCCTGGGGCTGCGATGTCCCTATAGCAGTATTTGCTTTCCCAATAAGACATCAGCTATACTGCTTTAGCTGCCTGGATTATATAACTCAACATGTGGCAGCAAGGCTTAAAACAAGGTAGCAAGCCAGGCAACCCTGCTCAGAGTGCTACGATGTCCTCTGTGGATCCGAAATGGTTCAAGGTAAATATTTCGAGCATTGTTAGTAGTGTTCCAGTCCCTCTGAGAGTTTTATCAGCCCTACCATCCTGCAATAAGCAGGGCACAGCCTCTGAGCTGTAAAAAATGGTACAAAATCTCACATGGAAAGAGCTTGCAACTCCCTTAACCCCACGATGTCCATTGCTACCATGAAAGATTCTTTAATGGAAATTCTGGGGATGCTCTGTCTTATCCATCAAACTCACGTGACCAAGCTTTTTTGCAACGTTCTTGTTTCAACACCTAGTGAAGCTGATTAAGTCTTTATTTATTCTGTATTTTCTGTTTGTTTTGGAGGGTGTCAGAGCTTGGCAGAGCAGCAAAAAGCAGACAGAAAGGTTAACAAAGGAAAGTGTTATTTACTAATCCCTTTGCTCACTCCCTTATAGGTAACTAAAATATGGTAGTAAAAGGAGTAATTAAGAAGGACATTGAAGTATTTATTCTACTCTTGTCTCCAAGAGCCTAGCTGGGGATCTCTATCAGCCTGTTTTGTTCACCAGGATGTGGCCTTCGTTCCCTCCTGTTCCTTGGTCTGTGAATTGTCGAGAAAGGCTGCCAGCCTCTCCTTCAGCCTTTCTGGATTTACAGCATTGGTTATCAGTGTTGGCTCTCAATCTGTGGCCTGAGAGCTCATCTATAAGATCCTCAGACATTCTTCTTTTTTTTTTTTTTTTTTGTGTGTGTGTGTTTCTAGCAACTACATTAATTTAAGAGGAACACGTGGAATAGGAAATACTCCTTACGCAGCTCTGGGAGAAACCCTGTGTGAGTGGAAGAGGAGACAGGTCTGGGTAGTAAAAGCTGGAAGATCAGCTGGATTTTAAATAATAAGGATGTAGAAGAACTCAGACTAAATAGTAGGAAAGAGAAAAGAGGGCATGTCAGAAGGAAACAGGAGGAGAGAGTCTCCTCACTGAGCTCAGTTCCTCCTCTGGGGAAGACCTTGCTCTAGGCATATGCAGGAATCGGTGAGAGCTTTGTTTTCTTATTCGGTGAAGCTTCCTAGGTAAAACGCCTTTGAAAGACAAACAGATTTGCAAATAAAAGACTGTCAAAAGCAGCTCCTCGGTTCAGATTTGTCATCTTTTCGAAATAGGGATAGGAGTCAAAAGAGGCTGGTTGCTGAATGGAAAAGTGCCTAATGCGATGTGGAGAGAGCTTATGCACTCAACAGTTGTATTCCCGGTGCGAATAGGGGGCTTTTGTGCTGTTTGATATTTCAGCAAAAGCTGAAGAGGAAATGAAGCAAACCCTTTTGCATTTCCACAGGGAATTCTGCAGCCTGTATGCTAGAAATATCTCCCTCTTTTCCCTTGGACTTTGGGGGTATTTTTATGTTACCTTAGATTGTGATCCTGGATTCTTTGATTACTACTTCTGGGGTGCTATTATTATTTCTAGCAGTATTTGCTTTCTATTTTTGACTGTTTGCTTCTCTTTTTTTAAATTTTTTTTTTGAGACAACAAGGTTACCTCTTTTGCTGCTGGCTCAGCCTGAGGGGGAAAGAGCCTTTTGTGTAAATGTCTATACTTTGCCTCCATGCTTATCTCAACCATATGTAATTCTTCCAGCGCTCTACTGATTTCTGAGACATGCTATGTGGTGAGTGCAAGGCTCATTCTTCAGTATAGAGGACCAGCGGAGTGGGTTCATGTGTTTGGAAACATCGGGACAGCTGGCCAGGCAGTAGATATCAAGTGTGAGGGTGATTGACTGAATGGAGGCCTGTAGGCTGGAGCAGCAGAAGTATGGGGCTGTGAAGATGGGAGAAGGCAGGTGTCAAGTGTTGGCTCTCAGCTGCACATGGAGCTTGTGTTATTCCATGATCTAATGCCCAGGCCAGTCACCCCCTAGCAGTGAGCTTAGATGTTCCCCAACTAACGAACTAAACAAAGCAAAGGTGCCAGCTGAAGTCTCTGGTTAAAATTGTCCTGTTAGAGCTTTGGCTGTGTTTGTAGGATGTATAGACAATGCTTCTGACTGATATAACTATTGAGAAAAGCATGTGAAAGGCTGGTTATGTGCAGGAGGCAGTGATAAAACAGGCTCTGTTTAGTGGGAGGGAGATCCTGCCTTGCTACCGAACAGGTCTGAGCTTCTGCTGCTGAATTCAAGTGGCTTGGACAGTTGCCTATGCTCTTTGCTTCCCTGGGCTGCTCCTTCTGCTACAGATGGATCCATCAGGCTAACTCTATTTCTACTCTTGCGCCAGCCTTGCTCATCCATGTCATGTTCCAGAAGAAGAAAAAGGTCACGTAACTCACTCATGCCTTCTCTTTTGTGTTATCTTCCTTTGAAGTCACTGCATTTTGATCACCAAGTCCACTTTTGATGCCATGGTTTGTGGATTCAAAGTATCTCAGCAGCAGATCTATTGTCACAATATTTTTTTTCCAAATTTTTTTGGTCTTCTGTGAGACAGAGGCAGTTTTCCCTGGCTGGGTAGGTCTTGTGAAACTGTCTCTCTTACCTGGTTGAGGTGGGCTTAGAGGGATGATATCTCAGATCAAAACCAGTGTGACAGTTGACATGAACTGGCACTAGGCATGAGTGCTGTGTTTCCGAGCACGTATTTGCCAATGTAGGTACTTGCTGTGTACTTTCTGTCTAAAAATGCCTTAGTCCGTTGTAACCATCCCTGTTGAAATGAGCAGCATGTCTCTCCTGTCTACTGTTGTGACTTCAGTTCCTCTTATGGCCGCTTGGGACTTGACATCCATTTACATACAAAGACAGAATAAATTAAAGGATTTTGTTGTGCAATATGGAGAGGATGGATTGAGATGGGAGTCCTGAGAATTCCCAGCTGAGGCTCAGTGGAGGTGCAAATAAAGCAAAACTGAAGCAGGCTCTTTGGTGGGGAGGGATTTCTGCTGGTGGTACTGGCTTTTCCATTTGAAAGGAAGAGCAAGGATGTGGGAAGGGAAGAGGTATACGAGTCCGCTGTGGGAGAGCAGAGGCTGAAAGGAGGCCCCAGCATGAATTCTTCCCTTCCCACTAACTTAGAGCATTTTCTCTATTCTGTACAGAACGTGATACTCTCTTAGGAGTGACCCCGCTGACCTCCCGCCTCCTGATAGGATGGCGAGTAAGTGAGTGCAAAATAAATGGCACCAAATAGACCTTTTCAAAGAGAACAAGGGAAATAAATCAGGTTATTCTGGTGCGGCATTGACAGCATGTCAAAACAACTCCCCAAAGCGTGAAACTTGGCTGGGGAATGGTAATTCCACTGCTATGATACTTACATGCCAGATGTATGTCTTATCATCATGTCTGTCTGTCTGTCTACCTGTCTGCCTACCTGCTGTTAGTGTAGCATCCGTTCTTTAAGCGCACATAAGCTATTTATGATCTTATCTGCAGTTCTGCAGTGGGAAGTGGGACCTAAATGTGTGAGAACTACTCAGGGAGGGAAAGTCTGCTAGATTGTAATAGTTGGTGACTCAACATAAAATAATCTGCTAGCCGATGCTAGATTGATGGTTGTATTTTACTTACTGCAGAAGCAGTCTTGTTGAGACAGAGATGGTGAGGCAGGTGGGTGATAGCAGGGCTTAATGGATGCTGCAAATTCAAGCTGGTGCTCCAGGCTAGTATTACCCAGACCACCTTCCTAAAGAACAGTGACAGATCTAGAGCCTTGTCTTGCCAAAAAAATGCATTGCATCGTACTCTGCTGAGAGCAAACCTTCATAATGCACACAGAAAATCACTGTTCAGTAATTCCACCAGGAAACTGAGAAACAAAACCCAAACACAATGAACACCTCCAAACCCCTCAACATTGATCTGTACTGATCAGTAAGAGCTGATGAACGAGGTGTAAGAAATCAGGCTAGAATGCTCCACACCCTCTCCTATGTGGTTCCCTGGACACACATCTCTGAACTTGCTGTGTACATGAGTCTTTGAGAGGGAGTGCATTTGTGGATTTCATGCCTGTGAACTTCATGGTTACCCCAGTATGAGCAGAATAAAGAAGGCTTAGAAACGCTGATGAAGTCAGTATACTGGAACTTTTCTGTAGATTTCTGTAAGTTCAGAGAAACTGTAGAAAATTATACTCCCTAGTAATTTCCAGGGCTAAAGACTGAGCTCACTTCCAGTAGTGCAGCTGCTGTAAATTTATACCAATTAGCAGTAGTCTGAGTAATTTGGGGAGTAGTTAATGTTTTGGCATTTGTACGCTTGTTTGTTTTTCTCTGTGGAGGATTAAAGGGAAATATATCTGTGCTGCACATTGGATCTGTTAGCAGGAGGCAGTGTTTCTGTTGCCAGTTTTGGACCAGATTTCCCAACTGTGCAGAACACGTATGTAGAAGTGAAGCTCAGGACATGGCCAAGGGCTTGAGCACATGGACCCCTTTGCTCCCAAGCAAGTCCTGTGGCTTAGTACCAACAATTCCGTCCACTGAGTATTTTGTGTTTCTGGAGGCAATTGTGAAGCTGTCTGTGTCTTCTCTAGGTGGGGAAGTGCAGGGGTCTACAGGAGCATGATGCGCCTTGCACAGAATCACTGCTGTCTGAGAGGCGGATGAGACATGAGGAGAAGAAGCATCCAGTTATGAGTTTCAGGATAATGTTTCATCCATAACATATAGGGTTTTGCCTAGACAGAAATTTAGCAATTTAGGACTGAGTTGCTATGCAGGACCTCTCTTGTCTCTGTTCCCTTCTACTCTGGGAAATAACCAGTGCAACAGCAGCATCTGTCCTGCTCTGTCTGCATAGAGACGTAAATAATATAACCAGGGATGAAACGTATACCCTAACATGTACCACTGTGTCACCAAGTGGGAGGCATCGTGCTGTATCACTTTATGCCTTGTTTGTTTTCAAAAGTCCTGGGCTTGTATAGATCTGTTCCAATCACCCATTCTGTAGGAGTCCCAGCTAGGTTCAAAGTCACAGCGCTAAGCTCGTTGCATGCATTTGCCAGGGCTAAGATATCTAAAAAGTAGATACTTCGTTTAAGCTGATTGTCGAGGCTCTCTCTGTTATCAGTGAATGGTAGGAGTAATTAATTCATCCCCACTGTTGCAGGGGGAAGTATGAGGACTAGATAAAACATCTTTCTTCTGATTTCAGAGGGAGCCTGGAGTAACCAACATGGTCTAAATGCTGAAGCGAGGTGGTATGAAAGAGGGAAGGGTCTCATGCAAATGATTAGTAACAAGATGGAACAGAGTCCAAGTTTCATAATTTCCCAATCCCAGGACTTCTGCCCTATTTATTATCCTAATATCCCCCATCACCTTAGTTTATAAGCATCACACCCCCCAAAGAAGAGAAAGGGGAGATGTCACATGTGACCGCGCTGGGTGTGTAATTGCCTTGTGGTTGGATGTCAGAGCCTTGCTACTGGAAGATAAGGGAGGAGTGACAGAGCACCAGAAGGGACCACCTGCCTCATCGAGTACAGGCGCTCACAATTACAGGTGACCATGTAATAGCCGCTTAATCCAGAGGGGTCCCCAGAACATCCACTGCATACACTGCAGGCCATAAAACACTTCCCAACACCCTATAACAAATTTAAGACCGTTAGTACAAAAGACCAAAAGCCACAAAAACTTGAACATGCAGGAGAGATCAAGGGCATTGCCAGTGTCCCGAGTCTCGGCAGTAGCAGGGAAATTGTTAGGTGAAAATGTCCAGATGATCTTAGGAAGTGGACCATGGCCCACCCTACAGAGGAAAGAAAGAAAACCTTACCAGTCCCTGCCAAATCTGACCCAAGGGGAAATTCTTTCCTGAATACAGGCCAAAACCCAAAGTAACTGCACATGTACTCTTAAAAAATGGATTTTATTTAGGAGAAACACATTGTCATCATCATCCTGTAAACTGCGCCAAATGTGTGCTAAGGACTTCCCGTGAAAATAGAAATGGAAAGGCTATATTTTTTTGTAGAAATGCTGCTATGAGGGAGATACCTCCATCCCACCACAACGTGACTGGTGCTAGGTGGAGGACCCTCTGTAGATACCCTAGATTTCTTACAGAAAGAGGCATTACTTAGCTGGAGCTGCATTTCTTTTTTTTTTTTTTTTATCTTTCTTGCCAGAGTCCCCAGACAGCTGTTGTATATTGGATTTATGGTTTATAATCAATCTCAGTCTTTCGAAAGCAAGTCACAGCTTTTTGGAGGGTTTACTCAAGGTCCTGGCCTGAGGAACCTTGCTCAGGGTTGCTACATACATCGTGGCTGATTTTAGCATAAACCAGCTACTCTCTGCCTCCGATTAAATTCTCTCTGATGCACAGGGCTTGATACTGAAGGACTTGTTTCCAAGGCAAATTTTCTTCTATTTCCTGCAGTGCCAACCCCATTTCTCCATTTTCTTTTTCTGCGCTCTTTGAGTTGACTTTCTGTTCTTGGTTATGGCAGCTGTTGCAGGGAGAGGTATCTGTGCTGCACTTTAACTATGTCTGTAGAAGCAGATGGATTTGAGAGCATCTGTCAGTAAAACTTAGCCAAATTAGACGACTGCTGAATTTCCAGCCTTATTAATATAGCCAGCTCTATGGCTGGGTAGAATCAAGAGAGGGGCTGGGCGGAATGAATATATGTTCACTTCTTCTCTTAGATCCTTTTGCAAAGTTGTGTGGTGCTGAAGACCCCTATTTCCACAGCAGATGAACCCACCATGGGATCTCTAAGTAGTTGACCTACCCGAGACTTTAGGACTAAGTAATGACACCATGAAAGACATCAAATTATTCTACCATTTTAGACATGGATACATAGTTGTTAAAAAAATGGCCCAGAATTGTACAGAGCAACTGATCTTGGTCTTTCCATGTTCCTGCCCTGTGTTTGAGACCCAGAGATGTGGCTTTTATGGGGTGAGTGGAATCAGGGTTGAAATGACCAGTCTGAGACCATCTGCAAGCATGGGGCATGCTTCTGGCCCCGAGAGTGTACACTGTCATAAGGACAGCACCAAATCAGTTCAGCGGCTACTGACTGTGACAAGCAACAGCTCTTACTCCCAGGGTTTCAATAACCTATCAAAAATGTAGGTATTTGAATCCCACTGAAATTGAAGCGGACACTGAACTCTCTTGATCTTGTCCACTGTCTGTGTTGTGACAATGGTGATGCATGCAAAGAGCTAACATTTCCAGCTCCATGAGGAGAACAAGTTGAGCCAGGGAGTACTGCAGCTAGGGACTTACCTAAGAAGAGGTCTTAGACCTACAACCACAGTGTTTGCCCATGGGTGGATCTGTCTTCTCTGCTCTGTCCTGGTGACCTTGTCTCTGTTCTGGCTGGGCTGAGGAGTCTCTCTGGCCCTAGGAGGGTGATTTGCAGGGAGCCTGAGCAGCAGCTGCCCTTTGGAATCCAGCAGCATGCTAGTCCTCTGAAATCTAGTGGCAGAAAGGCTTTGGCAGAGGGAGTACTGTGAGCAGCAGTGGTGTTTCCAGCGTGCCTGGCTGATTAGCAGTGATGATCCAAGACAGTGCAACTGGTTCAAGCAGCTGCAACTTCACACTTCTTCCTGGCCCTCAGTCTGCTCTGGGAGGATGCCTCAGGGCCAGCTTTGTTCTGAATACACTCCCAGGAAGCTTAGGCTGATTTCTGAACACTCTGAGCTTTCTGGCAGCTTAATTTTGATGAGAGGTTTGCTGCAGGTTCCCTTCTCATGCCTGATGAAATCCAGGAGGAGGGCGGTCCATGCTCAGAGCTGGGTGCCAGACCTCCCATCCACCAGACCCCTGCCCAGCTTCCACTGGTGTTTCCCACACAGGCCCGTATCTACTTGTCATTAGAAAAATTGAAGCAGGATTTCATGACAACTAACCTGTTAAAGTTGAAGAGCCAAGTGTTACTTTAAGAGTGTTGGCACATATTATGTTTAAATAGGAAAATTTTATTTGTATCTATTTGGAATGAACAGGTTAAAAGCAAAAGTCAATGATACGTTAAAGTGCGCATAAAGAAAATAAAAAGAGCCCAGCCTGGACTAGGTGGGGAGAAGAGGAGGTTGCATTATTTCCATTAAAACCTGACATTTAAATGGAGAATGAGCTTGACACTTTGACAAGACCATGCACATCCCCTCCATAGACTGTTCCTGTAGGGCTAGTGTGGCACAGCTTTCCCTCCTGATGATCAGTTGGTAATTTGTGTGCCCGTTTTGGGTGTGGGAAAAGTTCACTGAAAAGAGGTCTCACAGGAATCCTCCATGATTCACCACCTGCTGAGCCTCAAGGCCAGGTCTGGAGCACAAGCACAAGGATGTGAGTCCTAAATCACTTCATGATGGGGCTGGGACTTTACCTGTTCCCATGGGGCTTGGCCTTGCCCCATACTCCTGAATCCAGAGTCCAAGGGGATGTGAAAGGCTGCTTCTCCTTCCTAAACCACTCAAGGGAATTCATACCAAAAAAAGTCACGGAAAAGCAAAAGACATGAGCACAAGGGGGAAAAAAATATCCCAACAATGAAACAACAAACTAAAAAACCCACAAACTATCCACAAAATATCCAACCCCCCACCTGCCTTCCTCTTCTCCATGATTTTGAATGGATAGTAGGACCTGTTTTCACTCAACTCAGTGGAGCCATCCTGTCGATGTTGCTGTAGTGGGGCAGAGCAGGGTCCATCCCCACACCCCAGAGCAGCTGAAGTGGCTGTAACCCCAACCCGATGTGCTCAGCCAGGCTGGGCAGAGTCCTCTGCAGGCATTAATAACCCAGGGAAAGGTTTGTGCTGGTCTGGCCAAAACAGGCCTCCTTGTTCACCAAGCCTCGAGCCAGTCATAGGGGTCAAGCTAATGTTGACACTGGGGCCTTTGATTGTGTTTGATTCATGTGCATACACCACTGGTAGGTCAGATGGGCCGTTAATCCCTGAGTCCCTTCCCCCTTCCCCAGCAAAAAAAAAAGGGGAAAATGAGAAGTAAATTTAGTGAGCAACTTCCCAGCTCACTTCAAGGCTTGTGATGTGAGCTGGCTGCAAGGTCTGCGTGTTCAGAAATGCATTTCCTCTATGCTTTGTTTTGTTGTTCTGTTTATTTTTTTGGTAGCCTGGAGACTAAAATACATCAGACGGAAAAAAAATCTGAGCTGATACATGGAGAAGAGCCAGGGCTGGTAGTGAGATGGTCAGAGTGTTTCAAGGGACCTGAGTTCACTAGGAAGCTGTTGGAGAAAGAGGATGACCCTTGTATTTAAACCCTGGGATTGAATTTCCGTTTAATTTTAGCACTTGGGTTGGACGAGGCAGGGCTGGTGCAAAACTGTGCATCTTCACCCATTGTCTGTCGGTAGGAGACAGCTTTTGTCCTGCTTGAGTGTGTGTTTGTACGTGATTCGGGAGGGTTTTTTTCCAGCTGATAATATGTATTTGATGTCGCAAAAAAAAGTCTTAAGCGGTTCATGGGCGCTCGCAGCCAATACACCAGGTTCATTAGCGGGACTGGGCTGCTGGGACAAGCCTGCCTTAGTGGGAAGTCTTGAAAGAGTGATTCCTGCAGGGTGGTGGGGCCGGGAATCTTTCCTCCGAGACTAAAGCCACCCGACGGCTTCCGGGAACGGTCCTCACTTGTCCGGGGATGCAGAGCTTCCTCATCTACCCCAATCTCAGCGTGTGCTAGTGGGCAGGAATGAGGAGAAGAGATCTCGGGAGAATGGGGAACAGCCCGGGGAGCAGCAGCCGAGCAGGGTCCCGGGGGCATGACTTTGGAAGCTGAAAATAGCGTCTACCGAGCCCCGGGCTGGGGAGGCTGCTGTGGGCAAATGACCAATTAGAGAATCTTTGTCAGATTCGGGAAAGCAGAGATAAGTTTCTTTTATCAGCCTATAAAAATACCACTTTCACTTATCTGGAGCTACCTACGCCGCCCAGCTGCGGGAGCCGGGAGGGGGGAGCGGAGCCGCTCTGCAGACAGAGGAGGAGTCACGGATGCGCTTGCCAGAGAAGGTGGGGGGTTGAAAAACCATTTTATGCTGGAGAACAAGCTCTCTCCCCTCCTTCCCCTGGGGCTCACCCGCTCCTCTTGTCTTATCCTGCCCGGGGCGGTGAGCCCCCTCCATCCGCGAGGCCCCTGCCCCAAAATCTTGCTTTTCTCTCTTATTTTCTACCCATTTCTGCGGCATTACGCCGAGGACACGCTCGGCCGAAGAGTTATTAGGGCAACGCCGATGTCCTGAGTGGGGAAGGAGCATCCGCGGGCATGGGTAGAAACCAGAGATCTGAAACCATGAGCCCACGGGCTGCAGACAAATACACCGATGCGAGTGGGTAGACGTGGGCTCTATGCCTGTTTGCGTACCTATCTTCCCGTGTTTATATCGAAACACCTTTGCTTCGAGGCCACTGGCAGACACGTTCGTGCGTGTGGGTTTTTTCTGGACACCCGAACGCCATCTGCATCTCAAGGCATCTCCGTCTGGATACCCACACGCAAACAGAGGATCAAGACGTAGAGAGAGTGCTAACATGCATTCCTACTGTGGGAAAACATGCTGCACTTTGATTATTTTCTCTGTGGTTTCCAGTCTATTTGGGCTGTAGGAAAACGATCGGAGAGAGCGTGGAGGGGGAAAAGAAAACCCATCAGGCAATCCAAATCAAATCAATGCTTCCTAGAGTTTTTAAGCGAGTGTTGGTGGAGAGAAAAACTTTGGTAAAATACAGATTTCGTTAAAATACCCCAGGCAGGTTTGCTTAGTTGGAAGGAGGATAGAGAGGCAGCGGCTCTCACTCGCCCCTCGTCCAAGGCCCATGTCCGCAGGACTCCCCCCATACTTTTTTTTTTTTTTTTTTTTTTTTTTAACGGCAAAGTAAGAAAATCTGTCTGGCACAAAGCAGAACCTCTCCGCTAAGCCTTAACCCACGGATGAAGGGGGGACTTAACCCTGGCTGTCGTGGGTGGGAATAGACCGGTATTGGGCAGGCAAAAGTTTGCACAAGAGTTCCGTCGTTTCTCTTTCGAGGAACATACACACGGGTGGGGAACAGGACGCTGACACCGGGGAGGTCCCTGAACCTTGGTGGAGGTGCTCAGGGAAAGGGATAGCCCCCGGGGCAGCCTGTCCCATCGGGCGAGCACCTTTCGCACAGATTTGCTGGAAGGGTTTCTAAATTCTTTTCCAAATATAGCCCCGGGGTGGCCGCCTGCCTCCCGCCTCCCCTGTGTGCCCTTCACGGCTCTGAGTCGCAGCCGAGGGACTACGGCGAACCCTCCCCCGCCAGCCATGCCCGCCAGCAGGAAGGAAACTCTGTGAGGATGGGGGTTCTCCCACGCAAAACACGCGTGGAAGCTGCGGGTCCGAGCCCTGGTGTCTCCTGCGGCTTCCCTCCACATTCCCTCAGTTTCAAGTAGGCTTTTTGGGGAGAGAATTAGGATGTTTTAGTACCTTATTCCCTGTTGTCACGCCCGGTACCTTCCCGGAGAAGGGGATCTTCCCCGTTTACCCGTCCCGGAGGCAGAGAGGAAGGCCAAGAATTTATCCCCCCACCCTCGTAACACAAACCTGGCCATTCCCACCTAAAACGCTTTGGAGGAAAGTGGAGTGTGGCGTTGCTGGGCGGTCGGGAAGTGCCCGAATAAAGCTCTCAGCTCCCGTGGAGGGGAACATACCGGGAGAAACACTCCCCCCCTACACTAGCATTCCCATCCCCGAGTGGAACCCGGACTGGGGGAAGGAAGCGGAGACTGGGTGACTGGATACCCTGACTGGCATCTGGGTTGTGGGGAATCCCTCCCCAATAAGCCCTTACCGTAGGAGCCTTCAAAGATCATTTTAATAGTGATAAATGTGACTTCTCTCTCTC
>VWZK01014981.1:309667-339929 GCA_013396935.1 Baryphthengus martii | reverse complement strand
GGTTTAGGGTTTGTGTTTGTTGTTGTTTTTTTTTTCTTTTCTTTTCTTTTTTCTCTCTTTTCTTTTTTTATTTCCTAATGCTCTTCGGGGCAAAGCTACAATTAGGAGTGAGAGGGAGCGAGATCTTGATTGCTTCTTCTCGTTCTGATCGCTTCGGAGGTGGGGAAGGTGAGGGGGGCGACGGGCGGGAATTGATTTTAGATTTCTCTTTTATGTCGGGTCTGGTTTCTGGTGATTAAATTTCTCTCTTATGTGGACTGAACCTAGGGATAACTGATTAATAACATGCCACTTGGCGCCAACACGGGGTCTCGAGGCCTTTAATCGGCAAGATGCACAGGAGAACAGAGAGAAACACAGAGCAGGACAAAACTCCACCAACTATTTTAGCCTGCTGGTCACTGCCTTGGCAGATTTTTTTTCCTCCTTCTTCATCTTTTCAGTATTTCCTGCTAAACTCGTAAACTTCATTTGATTTACAGCTATTTCATGAACCTGCTTAAACTAACATGTGTTCCGTCGTGTTCAACTGAATCATAAAAAACAATCTTGGATCCAAACGAGATTTTATTATTTTTTTTTCTTAAAGAAACGAGTTATTAATGACAGAAAATAAGCATTGTCTTGAACCGCCACTCCTTCGGTTCCTGGAGCCGGGAGGTTGGTGGCTCCTGCACCCGGGCAGCTCGGGAGGGGGGAGGCAACCGGGCTTGGCTCCGCAGGTACCGCCTGGGCTCCGGGCTCCGCCGAGGGAGTTTTGCCGGGAGATTTGAGCTTTCCTTCCCCCTAAAAAATAATTGTTCGTTGGAAATGAACAATTTCTAAGCGGACAGTACATAAAATGTTCTCGCGTATGCATTAACGCATAACTCCGATGCTGGCAGCCTGCAGACACGCACCGGAGAGGGTAAGACGCACGTTCGTCTCAAAAAAACTTCCTCGTCAGGCACGAAACGAACTCTTAATAATTTCTTAAATGCGTGTAAGCAGGATTTTCAGTGCCTCCTAGATCAAAACAGACAAGAACGTTTCCGCCACTAACTCTTAATATAAATGGAACAGGTATAAATCCATAGCTATGTATATAGGTGGAAGTGTACATAGAAAATCGTATTCGCCAAATCGAGTATAAACACCAGCATCTGTTCGCACCCAAACACTCAGCCCCGTTCCCCATCTCTATTTGAGTGGACAAAATATCTGAGAAAGCTCCCTCCAACCCCCAGAATTAGAGTCCCTCCGCTACGGGCAGCGTGGTGAGGCAGAGGCCCACTGCCCGCAAACATCTCTGGCACTTCGCCCCATACTCATGGATCTCTGCCCCTCGAAAATCGATTTCTCTTCTGCGTGGGTTGCCGCGGAGGTATCCGCGGCCGCGCAGTGCAACTGGGGCAGCGCGAAGGGCCCTGAGATTTGTAGCTTGCGGCCTCATCCAGCCCTGGCACAACGGGCAAGTCTCTATGAGGGGGGAAATGCCCCTTTTTCTTTCTCCCGTGGGTATTTTGGTTTGCTTTGCACTTAACATTTGCTGAAGACAGAGGAAAAAAAAAATCTCAGGACCTGTTTAGGTGATTCCCGTAATCTGCATTTTCCCCACGCGGATGGTTTTTAGGATGCCAGTGACACCCACACGAACGCTGGTTAACTCGGTTCTTGAGGGGCTGGGAGGTCGAAGCCGCCCGCACTTCCACCTTCCTGGAAGCGTCTGTGACTCCCGAAATTTGTGAATATCCTGTGAATATAAAGGATAGTATGCTTACAACGAATCGGCCGGGCCCGGCTGCGCCTTTGCTCTTGGTTATTTAGGGTAGGGGAAAGCGAACGGGGGCAAGGAAAGGGAGGAGAAACTGGAAAGAAAGGGAAAAAAAACACAAACAAAAAACAGGCAAAGTGGGTTGTGAAGGAAGAAAGAGAGAAAGAAAAATTAGCTGGAAAGGAAGGGAGGAAGAAAGTTTGCCCTGGCAGCCCCCTTCCAGCGCAGGGGTCGTCTTGCCGGGAGAGCCGGGTCCGCGGGCTGGTCCTGCCGCCGTGGGGGAAAAAGGAAGGACAATTACAGGTGTCGCTTGGGCTGCCTGTTTGTTGGTTTATTTGGGTTTTTTTTAGGGAGTGCTTCAAAGCCGTTGGGTTCGGGCCCCTTTTCCCTCTCCACCCCCAGCTCCATCCCGCCCATCCCCGCTCCCCTTTCAAGGTCATTGCAAGATCACTTTCAGGGAAAGGCACAGGGCACTGGAGACTTTTTCCCTCTTGCTCCCATTAGCTTTCTTCCCAGGGCGAGAGCGAAGGCCTTATCTGCTTTTATTTTCTCATTCAGGCCGAGATAGCGTCCTGATTGACACCTTGTTTGACAAGAGCAGATTAGCCTTTCTATTCCGGCATCGATAACGCGCCCAACTCCATCGGGAGCATCAAGCATCGATCGGGGAGGGGAAGGGATCCCATGTGCACCCCGTGCCAAAAAAAAAAATAATAATAAAAAAAAATCACGCATACTGGCTCCCTGGGAGGGGAGAAAAAGAGAAATACAGCCTAATTCCCCTGCGCCCACAGGAAAATTTGAGGAGGGGGCCGAACATCGACTCTTCCCGGGTTGCAGTCTATTTTGAAGGAGATGCTTTTTTTGGAAGTAGAGAGGGGAGAGAAAATAGATCCATTTCTGTCCAGGGATGCTCCTAGCTTGACTTTGGGACCCTCTCACCTCCTCCCCGCTTGGTGGAACAAGAGACCTCGATTCCACGGGCGCACGTGGGAGGCTCTGAAGGACAGCGCTGTTTTCTGCAGCCTTGCCGCTGCCCAGCTGCTTAGTTGTTGGAGTTTTTTATTATTTTATTTTCGTCATTGTTTTAAAGCCTGGAGTTCGCCTGGGAAATTAATGGGCTGAAAGGAGGAGGGGAACAGGTTTTAATTGAATTTTTTTTTTTTCCCCGCCCTTCTGGCTACATAAAAAAAAAAAGGGGGCCCGAAACCATAAACTCAGAAAGATGTTGTTCACCTGTAATTACAAAAAAAACCCCAAACAACCAAACAGCTCCCTCCCAAATAAAAACCCCCAAACCAAACCCCAACCCCCCGACCCCGAAGGCTCGTCCAAACACACAAATTCTAGACCGCTAAATGTGGGGCTTTGTAACGGAAATACCGACACGAGCAGAACTGTATTGGTAGTGCTTCGACACCCACATCTTGCTGATAAAACCTCAAATCAATGTAGTCAGTCACTGTCTCAGCATTTTAGGAAGAAGAAAAAACAACACAAAACAAGAGAAAAACAGACAGAATGAATGGACCAAAATGCTTCCAGAGAGAATGATTATTTTAAGTATTTGTTTTCTCCCAGGTGCATATTTTGCCGAAGTGGAGATGTGGCCAACAAAAGGGAGTTAGACATAAAAGAACTGGTCAGCGATAGGAAGTAAATTACCTAAAACTGGAAGACAAGGGGGAAGTCTCTGCTATGGGGGAGCTAAATCTCTGTGAAAAAGAAAAAAAAAAAAAAAAGAGGGAGGAAAAAAAAAATAAATAAATAAATAAAAAAAGAAAAAAAGAAAAAAGGAGTTAGAAAGGCCTAAATGCCGCAGTTTATATGTTGTATAAGGTGGGGGCAGCCAGCGGCGCGCTGCCCAGGTCTGGATAGGGTGGGTGCCGGGGAGCCGCGGCTGCAGCCGGAACACGAAAGGCTTTTCGTTTTGGTTAAACCTCCCTAAGAAGTGATTTTAAAGAGTGTGCGGCCAGGGGGGAGTGGGGGGTGCGGGGAAGTGAGTTCATGCTCGGCACTATTTCTTACCTCTGACACCTCGACCCCACTGCAAACCAGCACCCCGGCCATCCCCCCCTCCCTCCACCTCTCCAGGGTAAAATCCGGGAGGAGAAACCTCCAGGGCGAGGGACACCCTCCAAAGGGAGCAAGAGGGCAGAGGGACTGCACAGGGCTCCGGCCATGCGGCCCCCAAAAATGGGGGCTCCCCGCGGCCTAAGGCCCCCGGGAAGAGCAGCGGGGCCCGGTCTGCGCGGGCCTGATCCTGCTCTCCTTACTGCGACGAGAAGCTGAGCAACGGGCATCGAGCCCGGGGGTGGGGGTGCAGAAGGCTCGGGAACCCTCCCGCCTAGACACGCATCCCCACAACCACGTAGGTAAGTACCCACGGTGTGGTTGGTTGGGTCCGTGGCTGCTTTGAACGCTCCGGTATTTCTGTGCATGTGACAGCTTATATATATATATGGAGTATGGTGTATAGGCGCTGTGCAAACACTTGCAAACACTTATCCACCCACCCGGATTCCGAGTGGGAGCAAATTTGCACACACTTGCGCTGAGCTTTGTGAAGGAGGAGTGGGTGGGCAGATGGATACTTGTGCGCACCCAAGCCTTATGTGTAAACCGTGGGTGAAATGTAAATATTCGCGCGTAGGTATGATGGATGGGGCACGGCTGGCTTGCACTTGCACAGATGCTGTTGTGCGGGTGTGCATAACCAGCTACAGATCCACGCACTTAGGATTTTGTGATGTGCGTGTGTGTATGTGTATAAACACAGACACGTATTCACGCGTATCTATATATCATTGTGCTCACGTGCTCATGCTGCACGTTCAGTTTAAAGATATAAAATTTATTTAAACGCTTGAGCAAGGAGAAGGCATCGTGTGACTGTACTTTTGCAAACCACCTATGTGTCCAGACTCACATATGCACACCTATACTTACTGACTATGTGTGTATATGTATATATATACATAGGCAAATATATGAGCTCTCGCTTTCCTTCTGCTTCTCTTTCCCGGGCACTGGGCGGTGTTTGGTGCCCAACAGCAGGACCCCGGCGGTTCTGGGCTCGACTCAGACGTCGAAAGTGAGCGGTTCCCGGGCCGGATCCAGAGTGGGGCCGCCCCGGGGGACGCGGTTCCCCGGTTCCACGGCTGCAGCCATCTCAAGGAGCACTGGGGATATGGGGACGTGTGTGTGTGTCAGGTGCGGGGAGAGGTTTTTATTTCTGACTTGGAGGAGGCCTTCAGCAGGAAGATTCTGTCTTGCTTTGGCTGCGCCAACACCTCTGGGCAGTCGGTGCCAGCATGGCTCCCTTCAGCAAGAGCATCCTTCGGAGAGTTTTTTCCCCCTGTCCCGGTTATTTAGGGGGACCTCGAGCTGAGGAGTGAGGCCGGATCCTGTGCTGCACTTGAGCAAATCGGAACAAGGGAGCTGGTGGTGGTGTTCCTCCTCGACCCTCGTTTCTTTTTTCTTTCTTTTTTTAATTTTTTTTTTTTTTTTTTTTAAATTCCATCCTCGCTGGTGCGTTTTGCCGCAGGCCTGTCTTCCTCTGGGTGTCTGCAGAGCTTGGTGGTGGTGGCGTGAGCTCAGCCTGGGGAAACGGGGTAAATCCCGACAAGAGAAAGGCTGCCTGCATCTGCCTGGCTGGAGCAGGGCTCGGGGGCCCTGCCTGGGAACACTCACCCGCCGCGGTGTCCAGCTCCTGCAGGAACTTTTCGCTCTTCCTTAGATGTTGCTCTTTATTTTCTTTCTTCCTATTTCTCCTCCTCTTCCTTCTCCTCGTATCTTTCTCTGTTGGAGGAAACAACGGTTTAGCAACCTTTTTGTGTGTATGTGAAATCTTTCTGCAGCGACCGCGAGTGCATCACAAAATCCCTCCAGGTTGAGGGGGATCTGGGACGCGGGAAAGCGCCGGCGTCTCCTCTACAGCCACTGGCTGCACTTGGAGAGATGTTGGGGGTTTGGGGTGTTTGTCTTAGATATGGGTGGTGATTTTTTGGTTGGCTTTTTTTTCTTACCTTTTCAGTCTCATTTGGCAAATACTAGATTTTATTTTATTTTATTTTATTTTATTTTATTTTATTTTATTTTATTTTATTTTATTTTTTTAATCGGAGCAAATAATTGGTTCCCGAAGCACACTCGAATCTGCAAATAACCAGGTTATCATTTACTATATATAGACCAGTGCGCTTGCTTCCAGAGGCGCCTGAGTATTCATTTGACAAGTTTCCTGCTCGCTCTAATAGCATTATTAAAAAAAAAAACCAACAAAGCAATTAAAAAAATTAAAATGAATAATCCCAGTGGGTTAACCGGGCTGCTCCTGGAGAAGCAGGAGATTTGCTACCGGTTTCCCTCCTTTCCGTTTCAAGAAAAAGCATGTTTTCCTGGACTTTCCAGCTATTCTGTGCCTGCTTGAGTGATACACGCTCATATACGATATATATCCCCTCACAAGCGCATGTATATAGATACGTTGTGCGTCTCGGCGCGTGAATATATATATTTATGTGTATATATGCACACGTATATATACATAAAGAGGTTGCACACACAGCTTCGTTGTATTTTGCATTGCACCGAATGGCTTTCTTTGGGGGGAGGGAAAGGGAAGCAGAAATCTTACTGATAGGGCTTTAAAAAGAGGAGAATAATACAAATTAACCTTCCATTACTGCTGCAGTCAACCATGACAGAATAGGCCAGTTGCGTGGCTGGTGACGTCTCTGTGTCCTATAGGAGCAAAGCTCGTGAGATAGCAGCTATCGCCTTGAACTCTCTTTATTTTATTGGAGTATGGCTGGTAATAAACAGTAATATTTAATTTGTCTGAGACCACAAATCGGCTTCTAGCTGGAAGGCTCCTTCGCCTTGACATTACAGTCCTAGGGAGCCTGGACTTGCCGTCCTCTGCCCAGCTGCTTTTTTTTTTTTCTTTTTTTTTCCCCCTCCTCCTTCTTCACCCCCTCCCCAACCTGCAGACGGAAATAAATTCGATTTATTTGCATCGTTTTCAACTTGTCTTCAAGGTGTTTGAGAGCTAGTTTGGCATTGGAGAGGTGAGTGCTTTCCCAGGCAGCGGCCGTGCTCGGGTTCGCTCTTCCAAACTTCAGAGATTTTCACTTTTGCCTTTCTTTCCTGCGATGGGAGGGAAGCTCGCGTTCTCTCTCGCTTGCAGATGCGAGAAACCTTGATCTTCGCGGGTTTCGTTTTGTTTTGTTGCGATTGTTTTTTTGGCTTTTTTTTTTTTTTTTTTAAGAGAAAAACATCTTTCGGGCGAGCTGAATGCCTGGGGCAGACGCTCCCCAGCATATGGGCGGTGCAGGGCGGCAGTGCTCGGCAATCCGGTCCTTCCCCGGCCAGTACCCAACATCACGGCGATCGCCTGCTTTATTCCCGCCCTGTTCCCGTCCCTCGTCCCCCTCCGATTTGCACCTTTCCGAGCAGCACCCGTGCCATGGGAAGCGCTGTGATGGCGTCGGCCGATGCCCGCTCGCCCCAAAGCGAGCCGGGGCCGCCCCGCGGGGGAAGAACCTCCCGGTTTGCTCGTTTATTTGTGTTTGGAAGGGTTCCACGACTCCTTTCCCCTCTAAAAATAATGAAATATGGGACAAGCTTTGTTCTGTTTGTTTAAGTAGTGTTCTCTGGCTTATTTTCTGCGGCTAGAAGTGCAGTTATTTTATTATTCTTGTTTGTAACCGTTTACTGTTGGCTGTTTCTTCTCAAGTAGCTGTTTGAACTGGCGTGCACATGGAAAAGGGTTTGAGAGATGCCAAACTACACCCCACCACACACCCCCATCCCCAATAGCTGCTCACCCCCAGACTTTTCGCTTCCTCACCTCAAACTTTCAGGGGGCTCACGTGTTACCGCGTCCTCAGAGTGAATTTGCAGAAAACTTCGGAGAAATGCAAAAGAAATGACTGAAAGGCAGAAAAGAGTGAAGGATTTGGGGGGGCGGGGGAGACACGGACACAGAACGGGACACACCGACGAGAAGAGGGTGGGGGGAGGAGGAGAAGAAGGGTGGGCAGAGCAGATCTAAACCATGCCATTTATTCCTAGTCTTATCAAAAATCCGCCTCGCCAATCTGGTTCTCTTCAGCCTGCAGAATGCGACAGGGAGGCTGTTTACCCTGCGCTGACCTATTCAACTTTACCCTCCAAATAATACATTAAAAAAAGAGGGAGCGAAGGAAGATGCAGATAAAGCCACATCCCCGCTCCTCGCTGACGGGTTGATTATTTGAGCTCCGGGGAACTGCGGCCCTCGGCCGTGGCGGCAGGGCTGTGGAGCAGCCGAGCCGGGCAACGTTGCGAGGGGTGAGGGAGAGGATGTAGAAGGGCAGAGGAAGGATCCTGGATACCTCCAGAAGCAGGGACGAGGGCCACGACCCCAGCACACAGCCCACGGTCCAGCTTCGCTGAATTTCATTTCCAATCGGCTGCGTTTCGTCACCCTCCCCCTTTTCCCCTCCTTCCCGATTATACCCATTTAGGGGGGATTTCCCCCCCAATAAAAGGCCTCTGTGAGCACTAGCAAATATAGAGCTGGGTTTAAATCCACACCTCTAAGCTGCCTTTGAGGGCGGAGGACGGGGGGACGGGGGGACGGGGGTGGTNAGGTTAGCGGAGCCAGCGATTTATTTAAAGGGTTGAGGGAGGGGAGGGAGAGGGGTGGGTGGTGGATATTCCCAGGCGCTGAATTTTCTCTTTGGTTGGGAGAGATGGATGGAGGAGGGAGGGAGCAGGGAAGGAGGTAAGGGAGAGGGGGAGGGTTGCTGCGGAGTTTGATGATTGTCTTTGTGCCTTGTTCTTGTTTGCCGGCCAGAAAAATAGGCTGGAAAACGAGGTTTGGGGGGGAGGGGGCAGGAGGCAGGGCTGTGTGAGAGGGAGTCTTCTCGGAGCAGGATCCCAGCTGTTTGGGCAGTGGGTCCCGGCACTTGACGAACGGCGCTGGATGAGCCCACGTCACCTCCGCACTTCGCTCCGCCGCGCTCCGCGCCTAGCTTCGCGCAGCCACAGCGGCAGCGCCGCGAACCTGCTCGGAGGAGCCGCGGCCGCCAGACTGACCGAAACTTTTTTTTTCCCTTCCTTTTTAATATTATTTTTTTCTTTCCCAAGGGGGGTGCTGTTTTCTTTTTCCTCTCTTTCATTCTTTCCATCTTTTTTTTAATTATTATTATTACTATTTTTTTCTTTTGTTTTTATTTTTAGGTAGGGAGTGGAAAGAGTGGGGTGGGGAATACTGTATCTTCCAGATCAGGCTGAGAAAGGGATGGGGGTGGGGGGTTTATCTTGGTCTCAGGATCCTTTCTAGTGCGTCTGACAACCTGGAAGTGTTTGGAGAGAGCAGAAGAGGGAGAGAGAGAGAGAGTAGCAGGCAAGCGGGCTTGCATTGGATAGATTTTTTTTCTTCCAGGCTGGGTTTTCACATGATGATCCGCAAATAAATAAATAAAAGGAAATATGCACACGAGAAGCCTGATCCCATTGTAATTTCCATTGCAAAGGGGGAAAATATACACATACATTATATATATGGAGATACATTGATTGCATGGAATTCAACAAGCAAGGTAACAGCTCTTCCATTGCCATGTATGTCCGTCGTTGTCTGTAATCCGTGTGTGCTGTGTGTGTGCGAGCGAGGGAGAGAGAGCGAAAGTGCCTGGCCGGGGGCATTGTTAGACACAAATCGTCTTGCCTAGGAGCTTCGAGGCCTCGGAAGACGTGGGGTGCAGGGGAAGGGGGTAGCTCTCCCCAGGGCTCCTGCGGCGGTGTGTGGGGCTGTGCGAACCTGAGCGAAGCTGGAAAAAAAAAAAAAACCCAGGGTGGGTTCTTTTGGGTTTGTTGTTGCGGTTTGTTTTTTTTCCCACCCCCTCTTTTTGTTTTCCTCCCGCAAACCCACTTGGTGCTACTTTAGCAAGGCAAGATGCATTTTTCATACAGCCACCGCGGCCTGGTTCTGTCAAGCTCCATTTCTTCTCAGAAGCTCTGTAAAGGGGAAAAAAACCATTAGAAGCCACGGATGGCGAATTGCTCTTACTTGTTGGGTTAATTTTTGCCATCACTCTCCTCCTTTTTAAAAAAAAAATATTAATTTTATAGCCGCTTAATTATGTCTTGACGCGAAGAGCATTGGGGAGGCTCGCTTTCAGCCTGTAGCTGAGTCCCTCTTTGTTTTAATAAACAGGCTTGTTTTATTTATTTATTTATTTTCCCTCTCCCTCCTTTTAACTTTGCCAGCTCGGGGGAAATAATAGCTCCAAGCAGGAGGGTAATCAATTTTAAAATGGATAAGCAGCACTTCACAAGCTGCAGCAAGGAAGAAAACTCACAACAATTCAGGGAAGGGAAGAAGAAGAAAAAAAAAAACAACAGAACCAAAAACAAAACAGGAGGAGGGGAAGAGAAAAGCCTTAAATGGTCCCCGGAGCTGCAGCTCTGCCCCACGGGCCGTGCCCGGGCCGCGCAGCGCCCTCGGCTCCGCTCCCACGTCCCTCCGCTCACTTTCCGCGCTCCTGGTGGGGTGTGTTTCTCCTTCCAGCCCCTCGCTAACGGGAGCCTGGCTGGTGTGCGGTGGGAAAAGAGCATTCGGGAAAGGAGGGAGGGAGAGAGAGAGGCACGGGCCGTTTCTGTACATGATCTTTAGCACCAGCGCTGCGGACCTGGAGTCCTTTCGCTTTTTGTCCTTTTAAATTATATGTACGTGTATGTATACATTACCTACCACTAGCAGGGAAGATCATTTTCTCCCCCCTCCTTTCCACTCCCAATTTTCTTCTGCATTTAAAGGAGAATTACCTTTTTCTTTCCCCTCTCCTTTGAAAACAAACAAACAAAACAACCAGTCTTTTAAATATTGTTGCAGAGAACTAATTTCAAAACATTCTCATGTACTTAAACCCAATATTGTCGCCATATGGTTGGCCTTTAAATAATGAATCCTCTTCTTTGAAACATGTAAGAGATATATTTTTTTAAAGCTACTAAAACTCTAAACTCCCTAAGAACAAAAACTAACAGATAATTTTGTTGCTTTATCCTTTTTTTTTTTTTTCCCTGTGTGTGATGCTTTGAAACTTTTACCACTCCTGATAGAGCCTTTACAGCTATGTGAAAATACTGCTTTTAAAACTTACTGTGGTTACTCGCATCAGATGTAAACCGTGTATTTTTTAAGCTCGTTTTCTCTGCTGGTGCAGCTTTACTATAAATGTTACGACTTAGTTCACTTCAGCCACAATTCCACCCCCGTTCACTAGTCTGACTGTGCGTTACCTTGCACAGTGTCTCGACCGATTGATTTATTTGTACTTTTATATTTTCATTATCTCGTCCATCCTTTGCTTTCAACTGTCAGAGGTGGAGGGAGCAAAGGCAGTTTTTCTTTCTTTCTGGTTTTTTTCCTTAGGGGTGCTAAAAGTTGAATTTTATTTGAAAATGGGGTTCTATAAGGGATCTTGCGTGTCAGTGGCGTTTGCCTGGTGGAAACGAGAGCGGGGTGAAAGTTCCGAATTCCCTGGGAGAATAATGGGGGTTTTCAGTAGGCTCGGCCCAGCGAACCTTGGGGGGAATTGGAGATGCCCAGGGCTTGGGGGAGGCTCTGCTCCCCCTTCCCCCCTCCGGACCCCCAACCTTCAGATTCACTTGTGTGATGAGTCGGACGGCCCCCAACCCCCCCGGTACCTTGCTCTCTGTGTCCTACCAGACAGACTTAAAATCCNCTATCATCCCTTGCGGGCTGCGATAATAAATAAAAGTCTTTATTTCTCCCTCTCCCAAAGTTAAAGGGCCTTGTTACCTCCCCAGGCAGCTGGAAGTGAGTTGCGGACAGCGCGGGTTTGTCGTGCAGCCCTTCCCAGCGCTCCGTCTCGCTCCCCATCGCTTCGGTATAAATACCTATATTTTATTAAACGTCAGCATTGACTTATGCGTCTCTTATCTCTGCTCTCTCCCCGATGTGTGCCTGCAGTGGGGGATTCAGCGAAGGAAGCTCGTAACATGGCGGATAGCGAGGAAGGCTTTGGGCTCCCGACCACGCCGGCTGACTCGGAGGCCAAAGAGCTCCAGGCTGAAGCCAAGCAGGACGCTCAGCTGGGGGCCACCAGCAAGTCACCCACCTCGCCCCAGGCAGCCTTCACTCAACAGGTAAGGACTCACCTTCCTCTTTCTCTCCCCCTCGCTCTTTATTTTTCCTATTCCTCTGCGTTTTTCCCCCCGAGTATCAGCTCAGCGAAGTGGCTGCTCCTGCTCTGGCCGGTGACGGGTCGTTTCAAGCCCCAAGGGAGTGAAAAGTCTCTCTTGGTTGTGGGCCTCACACCGATTCAGTGTCTTTGAGGTTGTGTTCAAGCGGGGAAGTGTGCGTGTGAATATTGGGGTGCATGGAGGGGCATGCACCGAAAAGCACCCAAAATACCGGACAGGGGAACCTGCTCAAGCACACCCAGAGTCACAGACGCCCACGCGTGAGTGTACAAACGTACACGTGAACATAGACACAGATATCTGTGTGTCTGTGTATTTCCTATGGACTTAAGAATGCTTGATTGTGTTTGTATAGGTGTAAACATATATATGCATATCTTGTACAGCCGGGCACACGCAGATAGAGCCCCACTCGTCCACACACAGCTCAGCCGGCATGCATGCAATGGGTCCTGAGGGGAGGACGGGAACGTCACGCGTGGGCACTCCCGTAGCGACCTGCGAGGCGGGCGCACCCCAGATGCCTCTTGTACCCTCCGTCAGCCTTCGACTCCCGGGCGCCGAATGTTGTCGGAACACGCGTGGGCTCCCACTCGGGACCCGTCGCCCTCAGCTCCCGGCGGACCTCTGCGCTGTAGAGGAGAGCAGGCCGAGGCGGCAGCGGGCCGGGCAATCTCTCGCTTTCCTGCTTCCGACCTCCGCGGCCTTCCTCTCCCGGGCCTGGCGGTGCTGGGAGCCGTCCCTCGGTGCTCGGCCCCAGCCGGCTCGGGGCAGCCTGGGGAGGGGCGGGTAAGGCGGGTAGACGTTTTTTTTCCACCGGGATCGCCTCGCCTTCAGCGGCTGCAGAGAAGCAGAGAGCCTTGCTTATCCCCCCGGCAGGTAAAGCCTTGGGGGTAACCCTCCGCTCACGGGGTTCCGGACAAGAGGAACAGCAGAGGTGGTGAAGGTGACGGGTCCCAGTCCTGGCCTTGTCATAGGGCTCGGGGCCACCATCGGCATTTGCAAACCGACCCCCGAAGATTTTGGCGGAGCCCTTCGGCCTCATTTTCGGCAGGGGAAATACGTGCTTAGCTTGGCGGGAGGGTTGGATAACCACTGAGGCTCCCACTCCGCGGTAGCATCGGCAGCGCCAAGCGTGAGGTTCTTTGGCCCTCGCTGCAAGCAACCATTGTGGGGTATGGGCTGAGGGGTGTATAAAATGAGGGGGCGAAGTGAAACAGAGAAGACACCCCACGTCGCTGCAGCCTACAGAAGCGGAGCCGGCGGGTGTAAATGACTCGTCGGAATGGTGTAAATTTTCTCCGGCTGACTGTTGAGAGCAGCAGGGCTGACGCGCTCGGTTATTTCTCCCAGAATCGGGCCGGAGCCGGCTCCAGGGGCTCCCCGCCTTTCTCTCCCCTTCCTGGGACCACTGCGGCCTTCAGGATTCTGCCCCAGGCTTCCCTTGTTGACGAACATCACCGTGCTCTGGCCTGAAATCCCGTTCTCCCCAGTTTTGCAGCCGGATTTTCCTGCGAACGCCCCGAGCTTCGGCCCCCCTCGCCCTGCCTTTTCCCTCCGAGCTCCCTGGTGGGATCGTGCGGGGCCCGGCTGCCCACTCCCCGGCTGCCCACGGCGGGGCTCTCCCCAGGCCTCCCCGCACCGCTCGGGGCTGACAGTTTGTGCCTTCCTCCCTCGTAGGGCATGGAGGGGATCAAGGTGTTTTTGCACGAACGGGAGTTGTGGCTGAAATTTCACGAAGTGGGGACGGAGATGATCATAACAAAGGCTGGGAGGTAAGAGGGGGGGACGGGTCCCCCTTAGTGACTGAATCCGCCTTCGTTTATGCGTATCTGCGGGGGGGAATTTCCTGGGGGCGAGGGGTGGCAGGCGTGATCGCGCAGCTACGTGGGTGGGGGTGCGTGTTCGCAGGTCCCTTCTTCCTTGACACGGGGACCGTCACATCTTCTGTTCTAACCCCCCACACCCGTTTGTGTGCCCCGGCCCCAGGAGCGCCCGCAAAGCCCTGCCTGTACTGCCCGGCGCTGCTCCGGCCGGGCCGGGCATGTGGAGAACCCTCCCTGTGAGGATATATTCAGCAGAAATTGTTTCTTCTGGCTTCTTTCTTAACCAGAACAGTTGGATCGTTAATCCCAATTTCAGGCCTTTGGAAACTTTCCAGGCGAACGCGAGTTGCAACCCCTTGGCTCAAAGCTAACCTTGTTTAGAGCAGCTCGCTGGGCGATTTCGTTATTATTGTTGTTATTATTATTGTTATTATTAAAAGGAGCAGCTCAGCCCGTCTGAGATTTTGCAACGCATGACGTTCTTTACAGAAGTTTCTTATTTATTTTTCACACATTGAGGCGAATATATCCAGAACACCCACATCACGCTGTTTAAAAGTATATGTGGTCTTAAGCTACTGTTTATATACCATTAGCGTAGCTGTTTAGATGCATAGATGGATGTGTCCGCAAATAAATAGCATGCGGATCTGGCTGCGTCCAGATATACGTTTATATATGCGTGTGTTTTGCGTGGGTGTGTAGAAAAATATACAGCCTTGCAAATCTAACTTTATTGGGACTGCGCATAATCGATTCCATCACTGGCTTAGTAACCCTGATCCATAGATATTTATAATGTACCCGTGCATATTTGAGTGCGTTTGAGGTGATTAAACATCCTTAATATTAATGCGTTAGAGGATTGTTAAACTGAAGACCGCCTAAGCCACCAAGACCCAGTAAAAGAGTCTTTCCAGTCCCATCGTCAAACTGGGGGCAGACTGAGAGAGGCTTTTTGCGCTGTGATTTTAGATGAAAATGCTCGGAGGAAGCGGGTAAAAAAACCCGAACCTCCACGTGTAGAAATAGAAGTAGCTTTAGATTGTAAGAGCACGATAAACAATCCAAACTTTCATTTTGCCCTGTCATCTGGTATTTATTGTGGTCTTCCAAAATTTGCTTGAAGAGGGAGAGAAAAAAAATACAGAGATGGTTGTGTAAAGTTTTAGTGGATAGATCTGTCTCACGACTCGCCTTCCTCTTGAACCTCGCTGCTGCTGGAATAATCGGTTTTAAAGAAGGCTTTTGCGTCCAAGGGGATGTGGTACAAAAGTGGTGGTGGGGAAAGGTGCTGGAAGGTGGGGTCCTGCCGACCCCCGATTCCGGGACATGGGTTAAGGGAGCGGAAGGACCTCCCGAAAAATCACGAGTTCACAGGGAAAAAAAGCATTGCATGGAGGGAGACATAAACCACCTTGCAGAAATTTCAAACAAAAATCGCAGTGGACAGAAAGCTCATCTGGAGAGCAATAAAATAGACATTTACAGCGCAGGGGCTTTAGGGGAGATAGGGGATAAGTTTCCGTATTTATGTAATTTCCCGTTTGTTGGAGAAGTCCATGTTCTTGCTGGTCAGGTGTTTTCGATGGAGTTAGATCATTCTTCAGGTGGAATTTAGTTTCTTCTGCCTTAAAACGTTAAAGTTAAACCCTCGCTTTCTTCGTTGGTAGATTTTTGTCCCCCTTCTAACTTTTTATAACCGAATTAAACCCCATCCCCGATGCCCTATCACAGAGATAAGAGCCCGAGCCTTGGAGGAGAGTGAAGTATTTTTAGAGGTGTGGGATTTTTGTTTATGCGTGTCTTAAGTCCAGGGATACATTTTCATCTGCTTTATTTTTAAATATTTGGAAAACTCAAACTAAAATAACATCAGTGTTTTAAGTCCTTTGCAGCAGTGGAAAATATTTCGAAAAGCTCCTGTCCTTAATGCGTATCTGAGTTTCCAAGTATTTGTCAGGTGTGTTCGCTGATGTCTTTGTAGGTGCACACAGATTTAGTGCTTTACCTGAATGCCTGCAAGGTTTTTTTAATATCTGCACACGAAGCCGTTCATATACATAGGGGGTGATTGAAATATATATATGAAACACATATTTATAGAAATTATATATATATTATTTTTTGACGCGTATCTCCCCTTCTGTTCCAGCGGTTTGTGTATAGAGGGAAGTAACTTGCTTCCAAAAGTTCTCACGATCAGATTTGTTTAAAGACGGTAGAGTCGAAGTCTTGGCGAAACATTAGTTAATAGGCAGACAATTAGACAGGGAGGGGCGCGAATAGGTGAATAAATAACTCCTCCAGCCTCGCAATTACGGTTCTGCCTTGATAATTCTTGTCTTGTTTCACCTCGGCTGGGACCCGAGGCCGTCCCCAACAGCACCCAAACATCTTCCAACCCCCCGGGAAATGTTGCACCCCTCCTTTTAGGAAGGTCCAGATGAGAATGTGGCGTTGGCCTTGTGTTAAACGACCCCCTCAGCTTCTCCTCGTAGACTCACACACGAAACCACCTTGGAAAACTTTGCTTTCTCCGCTTTTATACTTACGTATTTTATTATTATTTATTTTTAATAGGCGCATGTTCCCCAGTTACAAAGTGAAGGTCACTGGACTTAATCCAAAAACTAAGTACATACTGTTGATGGATATTGTACCAGCGGATGACCACAGATACAAATTTGCAGATAATAAATGGTATGCACGCATAGGGGAAAGGGGAGAGAGAGGAATTCTGGGTCGGGCTTTCCGGACTGGCCAAACCTGGGCAGCACAGGGTGGAGGGCATCCTCGAATCAGCGGCTTATCCTTCTTTTTGCCCTGCAAAAGAGGTGTTGGGCTACAAGGGCTTCACCTAAGATGCTCCCACAGTCCTTGCGAGGGAAATTAATTTTAAAAAGGAGAAAAGTCTGTCGCAATTAGCTAAAGATAACTAATCCAGTTTGACGATGAGATTATTGTCTATTGTGGAGTCGATAGTTTAATTATATTGAGGAAGATAATATCTCAAGGCAGGAAAATCCTTACCTACCCAGTCCGTCCTTTGCTTCTGGCTTGGGTGCCGGTAATTAGGGAGGGAGGGAAGGATGGGGTTAAACGGGGAAACAGCGAGAGCCATCTCCGACGGGAAAAGTGCCAAAGAGCTCAATTAATCCTCGAACAGGGTTTGTAAATTCCTGTTCTCCCCGAGAGCGGTGTGACTGTCCGGCATCGCGTACGGGGATACCTGAGTGGGAGAAACCTCACGGGAGGGAATGGAGGCGGGGAACCCACGGGAGAGGGGGGAGGGGGAAGCAGAAGCCCACGGGAGAGGAAGGAGGAAGCAGGAGTCCACGGGAGGGAATGGAGGAGGAAGCAGGAGCCCACGGGATGCCCCCTCCACCATCTCGTCCGCTGCTCAGTGCTTGTGTCCCCACGCAGGTCGGTGACGGGGAAGGCAGAGCCAGCGATGCCCGGGCGGCTGTACGTGCACCCTGACTCCCCGGCCACCGGTGCCCACTGGATGAGGCAGCTAGTTTCCTTCCAGAAGCTCAAACTCACCAACAACCACCTCGACCCCTTCGGACATGTAAGTACAAGGGGTGGGAGATGGGCATGACGCCCGCGAAGGGCTACTGTGGGCCTAAGAGTGTTCACGGTCCTCTCCCACGGCATATCCCGCACCCACACGCGGTGTTCCCCCGCTCCAGCGAAACGCACACAGCTTAATTGAATATTTAGCTACCTGGTTTTAACCCCATGGAGAGCCTTGGAGCATTAACATCTGCTCGCTGCCTCCGTGAATTTGGCTAACAGGTAAAATCAATGAGGCATAATTACCCGAGGAAATAGGACCTAAGACCATGCGGATCCCACACTATCAAAAAAACCCCAACAAACCCCAAAACCCCAATAATTAAAGACAATAAAAAAATATTGAAATCCCACTAGAACTTCTTGGACATAAAAAAAGTCTTTGCTAGACTCATGGGGCCGTGAAAGATTGTGTGAATTCTGCAGCCAGAAACAGCCCTCCTTCGGAGGTCTCAAAAGATGTGTATTCCTCTGAGCAAATATATATGTGCATGTATGAATAATATATATATCTATAAAAAATATATAATTACCCTAAGAGGCTATGCGATTCCAGATCCCACCATCCCTTTCCAAGAGTGTATTTTTCTCCAGTTTAGTTTCAACACTTCGGTTNGATAAATCTCGTGTTATTAAATCCTTGCCTACGTGGTCGCTAAGAAGCGGTATGTGTGTGTGGTGGGGCTGCTGGGTAAAGTGGCCAGACGACCCACTCCCAGCTCACCCCAACGTTGAAGCATCTTTTCACCAGCGCCCCTTTTCCTCCCCAGTTGGGAGGCGAATGTGTAATCGATCTTTTATTTTTTTTAAATCATTTTGATTTTGTTTTGGTTTTGCCTTGAGCTGGGGACAAAGCGGTTCTCAAATGCTGCTTTCCAAAGAATAAGATTCTTCCTCACCACAACCCGGTGAAGAGGGAGGGAAGAGAGTGACTCTGCAGCAGCACAATCGTAGGGGGACCTCTCCCACCCCCTAGGGCTGGTTTTGGGGGAGAGTCCCGGTGCGTGGGGAGAATCCAGGCCAGGCATCCCCCGCTGCGAGCAGGCGGCTCTGGGGAAAAGTCCCTCTAAAGAACTCGAAGGCGCTGAGGGGGCAATAAGGGACTTCAGAGGAGGAGCTGCACCAGGAGTCTCTCAATTAGAGTCGCTGTAATGAAATTAAAAACCATTAGATCGTTCACCGTTGATGTCTACGACTTTCCTGGATGTCAAAGCAATTTGCTTAAACCCCCGGGACGGGAGAGGCGGCGGCGGGGCGCGCTGCGTCTCGCTGTCGCCAGGATCCGGCAGTCATTATCGTGACCGAACGGCCCCCTGCCACCTTCCCCCGCGATTAACCCGGTACCGAGCAGGGACCGCTTTTTATCTGGAGCACAGCGCGTCCCCCCGCCACCCTCCTCTCCCATCCTCCGCGGGTGGCTGGCGGGGGCGGGGGGGACGCGACACTAAATGTCTCCAGCCCCCCACTTCCCTCCCCCCTTTTTGCCCTCCGGTGGGGTGGGCTTGTCGTTGTGGTGTTGAGTTGGGAGGTTTTAGGGGGACTGTGAAGGGCCTGAAAAGACGGAAAGCTCTCCACTGCCCCAGGGGCAGATTCGGGATAGCAACACGTGTTGAGGGAGCAGCTCAGTCCTCTCCCTGGAGGGTATGGGGGGCCACTAGCACAACCTAGGGCTGTTGGGAGAGGCAGCACCTTTCACAGCATCACCTAGCCCTAATGGACTCTTTGGTTGTGGGGGTGAAGGTTTTTTTGAGAGATATGCCCCTCCACCCTAGTACCTAAATCAGACCTTCTGGGAGTGCCCTGAAGAGGACGAAGATTTTGGGGAAGGGGATATGAGGATCTGCGGGCTCCTCTCCTCTTCTTCCTCCTCCCCTCCTCCCTGGGCAGCCTGTGTGGGGGTAATGTGTGTGCCTTTCTGTGCCCTCTCCATTCCCATGGGATGTCCTCTCCTTCTCCCCTTGCCCAGATCATCCTGAACTCCATGCACAAATACCAGCCCAGGCTCCACATCGTGAAAGCAGACGAGAACAACGGCTTTGGCTCGAAGAACACTGCCTTCTGCACCCACGTCTTCCCGGAGACCGCCTTCATCGCCGTCACATCCTACCAAAACCACAAGGTAAGGGGCTGGGCCGGCCCTCACACCGATGAACTGCGTCCCTTCTCCCTCCCTCATCCTGCTGCTTCTCCTGAGGGTCTCCTTTCTTTTTCTTTATGCCCCTTCTTCTTTTCCCCTCTTCTTCTCTCCCCCTTTTTTTTCTGAGTCTCTTTCCTGCCCCCCCATCATCCCCCCCTTCTCCTTCCCTTCGCTTTCTCCCCTCTCCTATTTTATTTCCTTTCTCCTTTTCTCTTTTCTTCCCCCCCCTTCTTCCTTTTTTCCTTTACCCGATCCCTTCCCCCCTGTTATTCCTGGCCACACACACAAAGCGTCTAAAGACAGGGTTTAGGGCGAGCCAAAGGGGAATTAGCTCTACGGGATGGTTTGTTCAGCGAGGAGACGACCAACCGAGGAAGTTGGTTTTATCTTCTCCCCCCGCCCCGATCGCTCAAAGCCGTGTAATCTGGAGAGGGGAGCCCGGCGCTCCCCTCCGCGGCCGGGCCGCTGATAACCCAGGCTCCAGCCCTTTGTTTGGGGACCGGCTCCTTCCCCAGCCCTGCGGGGAGGTCAGTGGGGGGCTGTGGGCTTGGCAGCCAGGAGGCCCTGGAAGGAAAGGGAGGCTCTGTGCCTGAAACCAGCTCCCCGTCTGCCCAAGCAAAACAGAGCAAAAAACCCCAAGAATATAGATGAATGTGCCGGATTTGGCTGAGATGGAGTTAATTTTCTTACGAATAAAGGTTTTCTTGGGATACTGCACACACGTGGGTTCCTGCTGCCAGTCTCCTTTGCCTGCCCACTCGGGGGGACTCTGCCGTGGGGCTGCTGTCCCCTCTCCTTCCCCTGCTCAGCTCTTGGGCTTCCCCACCCAGCAAGGAAGGAGGAGTAGGAAGAATGGCTGAGGAGGAAGGCTCAGGGCTAGGGTAGTTCCCAGCAGATGCACTAGCGATGCCTTTCAGCAATTGTGCCTCACTGCTTCCCACAGACCCTCTCTAGGGAAGAGCCCCATGAAAAGTCACTTTTCTTTCAGGGGGAAAAAAAAGCAAATTCCTCCCCCAATCACATAGAAAGTGATTACTACAAGCTTTTACTTGTACTTCTGGGCAGGTAGGATGGCTCCTTTGAACTTGACAGAGTAAAGTGATTGTTTTTCAAATGGAGAAAGCTAATTTAACACCTTGGATAAGTTCTGGAGGCTTTCCTGGAGATGTAGAAAGGAAGCTCCTAAACCTGCTTGAAACGATTAAGTTTCCTCCATCAGTTGGCACGGGAGAGACAGAGAGCAGGAGGTAGGCTGGAGAAGAAAGAGTGTTTCACTGTAACTAGGGAGAAAAGAAAATACTTCCCTGCCCTTTAAAATAGGAGCTATTGGCACGACCAGGACAAGCAAACTGAATCCAAATTGAGTCCTCGCCAAATTATGCCTTAAATTATAACTCCGCTGTGGTTGCTATAAAATCAAGTTTAACTTCTGCTTGATGGATTCAGAGAAAGAATATAATATTAGTAGAACTGGGAGTTAATAAAACAGGACTCACTGCTTGCTTTAAAGGAATTTCCCTATGAGAAAACAGACCTGAATTTAACCACTTTCCTTTGAAGAAAAATAGGAGTGTTTAATAGAAAAAGAAATTATCATGCAAATAAACCAAGAGCAAAGCAGAAACATATCAACACAGTAGTTCGGGAAAACTGCCATATTAGGAGGAGCAGGAATATTTGATTGTAAATCAACAACATCTGTTTGATAAGAAATGACATCTGCGTATCCGTCTCTGTCAAAACACACACCCTGACAAACGCATGAATCCCTACAGACACACACGCGCTCGCAGCCCAGCAGACACATGCACCCGCGCACAGACACCACTACATATTTTACACACCCCCCTACACATTTTACACACGTTTACATCCCTCTTTGAGCCACCCCCACCCCCCAGCACAAGCACACACATTCCTCTTCTTGCTGCGCTGAATCATTGGGGGAACAAATAAAGAGTGGCTGTGGCCCCAAGATAAAGACGCAATTGAGAAAGATAGAGCCATAAAAATAAACCAGTGAATGATCTACCCTAAATGGCATCTCCCTCCAGGGAAGGGAATGAAATCTGTAGCTTGCCCCAGTGCAGATGGAGAGTAACACCGGGGCTGAGGCGACGTGCAGCTGATGCTGTTGCAGATACTGGTTGCGCACGAGGGGTAACGTCCTTCAGCGGAGTCGAGTGGCGAGCGAGGTCTTTTCCATAGGCAAGCTTTTCCAAGTTCAGCTTTCACAGCTGAAACCTGCTTGGTAAAGTCTATTTTCATGCTGTAGTGCAGACTGCATTGTCTGTTGCCATGAAGGAGGCGATCCCACCGCTCTGTGTCAGTTGTCATGGAGGAGGATCTGTCTGTCCGTCCCCGTGTCCCTTTGTTGGTGCACTACCTATTTTTTCCATTTACAGACATCTCTTTCACCTCCACCCGTCACCTGCAGCGCATCCTTCACACAAATTTTATTACTCACTGCTTGTATACACCAACATATTTCACACATAGTTTTTATACACTCATGTATTTTATACACACACAAATATATACAAATTTATACATGCGTGTTTTAGGTTTCAAGAGTGATGTTGTAGGTGAACTATATTACAATATTAATTGTATGACTTGCCCACAAATGCATTCAAGCCTATGCTTACACAGCTTAGAGAAAAACCTGCCTGATTTCAGATCCACCAATTTATTTCAATAGCACAGCTGCAATCCCAGTGTAGGGCTTGTGCTTATTTCCCCTGATATTTTAGACAGCCTGAAAAGATATTTAAACACCCTGGGATCTCCTCCTCTCCAGCCCTACTCCCCAAAAGGAGGCTTAAGCTTGGAAGAAAGTTTTGGTAAAGTTTTCAGTGCGGTTGTCAGCAGCTCGGTCGACCACCTCCCCCCTCTCTGCAACCCTGAAAAAATACTCCAGAAGTATCAAGGTGTTAAAATAGGTCACATGCACATTTCATTTCCTTGCCATTTACACAATGGGCACTTGCAATCAGGTTGATTCCCAAATATTAACTTCCCTGGCAGTTAAGCACCATTTTGCTGTGACTTAAATCATTGTGTTACTAGCTCGTATTTATTAGGTACTAGCTCTCTGCTTAGGACCAGGAAATGAACCCTAATAGACAGAAATAATTAAGGTTCTGCCCTCATGAGGGTTTTTTCAAAAGCAAGAATTCACAACAATTATTCTCATTAATTTTTACAACCTACTTTCCCCATTAGCTATATTGGGCTTTATATCTTTTTTTTCCCCCTCAGGATATCCTGTTTTATGATTTTTAAAAAAATTATTATTTTTAAAAATTTTCTAATTTATTTAACATTCTTGGTAGCCAAAATTCTCTGAAGGAAGCTCTAGCCCCAGCTGAGGACCCAGTACCCAGGAATGTTGCATGCACCACAGCAAAGCACAGGACCAGAGAAGGGTCTGGCTGAAGACTAATTTAATGCACTCCCAGATAGCCAGTGGGCATAGAGAAAAAAACTTGGTGGGCTTCCTGAATATATAGTTACATCCCATCCCTCCAAAGATCCCTGGACTTCTGGAAGAGCATTGTTAATTTAACCGAGTCAAGTGGTCCCCCATTCTGCCAAGTGTTGGAGCCCTGCCTGCGTGACTCTCCTCTGAGCACATGGCCTTTTGCCGCTCTGTTGAGGCATCTCACCAGGTTTGATGGGTGTAGCTGCTGCCAGAGGTGGGCAGGCCCTTGGGCTTGAGATGTTTTGACCTGAGAGCCCAGTTCTCCTTGTCTTTGGTTACAGGTAGCCACCTCCATCTCTTCAGTAGAGGCCATCAATGCAGTGGACTAGCCGGCATCTCACAGAGTACCTCTGTGCAGAGACTGGACCCAATCCAGTTCCCTGCGGCAGCCCTGCAGGGATGTGTTCCCAAACTCTCCCTTGCCCAGCCTGGGGCCAATCTTTCCAATGTTGTCCTACCTCAACGGCAAGATGGGGCAGCCCCTCTCCTTACTGAGGACAGGCTCTTCTCTGAAGAGAAGACCTCCAAGTGCTGAGGCAGGCAGGGGTCCCTAGGGTTAAGCAAGGTGAGACCATGTATCTCCTTTTCATTGCCAGGACTAGTAATCAGGGACCACAGTGAACTCTTCTCCTCCCACTCATCCTCTCTGGGGGTCCTCACATCTCTACTCTCAAATGCTTAGTCTTGTTCCAGTCTTTGGTGGCAGAGTGCTTCCTTCAAGAGATCTTGTGCGTTTGCAACCTGTGTCTGAAAGAGCGAAAGACTTCCTTTGCCCCTTTTTGTCCTCAGTCTTGTCCCTGCCTCTCTGACACCTGGGTCAGGGTTCTCAGTCAGTCCTGAGCCCCCAGCCCCTTTTGGACCTCAATTCAGAACCCCTCCTGAAACCTTGTCTCTCTCCATCCTCACTCCTGCCTCCTGATCCACCTCCTTCCCCTTCAACCGAACACTGTGAAAGGTCTGTCTCTTCAGATCCTTCGCTCCTGTCAACCAGTTCAGCCAACAGCCTCTTCAATCAGCCCCTCTGTCTCACACTAGTACCTTGATAAGCCACCGGCTCTCAGTCTCTCCCATTTCCTTCACTGGCTTTTGGGTTTAGCATCTTCTCCCGTCTACCAGTAACCCCCCTGTCTGCTGGCCTTTCCCTCGGGCTCTGACCCCCAGCTCCACATCCAGCTCCTCTGTTTGGCCCAGCCAGATATATGTAGTCACAGCAGGCACCTTGTCTTCATCTATTTCTTTCCTTCCCACTTCTCTGGTTTGGCGTCCTCCTTCACACTGACTTGGTTTCCACCTGGGGTACATGAGAATGCAAAAGAAATAGGCTCTGTGCTTTCAAGCCTGAAACCCAGCCTCCCAGTTGTTCTCAGCACAGCCAGCTGCAGTGGTGGCAGGGATGGTGCTGGCCTGTCTCTGCCATGCTGAGCAGGACCATGGCAACCTCCAGGGCAGGGACAACTCATATCCCTACAGCATGAGGAGGTCCATGTATACTCAGCTCAAGGGTAATCACCTCAACCTCTTCATCACTAAATGAGGTACCCTGGATGGTGATTTCCACCCCTTTCACCTCAGGCTTTGTCCAAGTGGCCGGATGTTCACAAGAAGAGAGCTCAGAAGCTAAGCATCGCCATCCTTTGCAGAATGTGAAGTCCCTTTTCCAGAATGCCCAGCCTTTAGGACAGTTTCAGAAGAGCTCAAGAGGGTCAGAGTGGTGTGTTTTCTCTTAGCTGAAGTGCGTGAAAAAAAGTGGGACCAGTTTGGTTGATAGCAAAATAAATAAAAAACATGGAGCCCAAGGCACGTGCCTGGTGTGGAGCGTTTCAGCCCTAACAAAGTTTTGTGAAGTTAGGAGAAATTGAGAAAAGTCTTATTATGGCAAGTACTTGACAAAAAGTAATACTAAGTGGCAGTTTTGACTCTGGCCATAACAATATTCATGAGCCTGTAGACACAAATACCCATATAAATACATAGCTGTGCTAAAAAAAAAAAAAAAAAAGTAAAGCATCTTTCCTTGCCTTAACTAGATGTAAAACGAAATTTTATCATGCTGGAGCTAAAGATGCCGTTGGAAATGTCTCAGCAGAAATGCTTTGTGGTCAGTTAGCTCAGAGAAAGGAGCACAGAGGAGTGATGATGAGATTTCATTGGGGAACTGTTGCTTCCCGTTAAAGTGAAGATAAACCCATAGGTCAGATAAGCCCTGAAAAGTGTAAATCTGGGAGGCTTCACCTTGGAAAGTTCTTGTCTCAGAAGGATCTGTGTCGGCTTTAGACACAGATAGTGGTCAATACACAAACCTTGCCATCAGTAAAACATACATAAATAAACCCCTACAGTTTTATTGAATCTGTGCTATATAATTTAGCCCTAGGCACTCTGTCTTAATGACCCTGCATGACATTTTGTTGTTTTTTTTTTTTTCCTTTATTTTTCATGATGTAATTGTCATTTGACTTTCTGACAGCTTTTTCTTCCCCCCTGCAATGAGTTACAGTCAATTAAACAGAGTTTTGCTATGTCAAAGTTGATCCAGAAGAAGGTTATTTCCACCCATTCATTTGCTTTTCCACCTCTGAAGTAGTTTGTAAGTCAGACAAAACGTGGCCAAACAAAATATCTTCTACAGGCTGTTTTCTAAAGTAGGGTTTCGCCCACTTTTTCTCTATTTTCTGTTTTGTTGTGTACGGTTTTGTTAAATTTGGCTGGGACTCTCCTGGCCTAGTGCGAGGGTTGATGCCATGAGTTATCATTTAGGGAAACTTTGTTCTGAAAGCTCCTGCTGAAATCCATCTAAGTGCACCAAAGAGCTGAGACCTAATTTAAAACTTTCTGTAGTTCCTGGTTTCTTGATGCCTTCAACATAGCACATCTTTACCTGGAAGGAGGTCGAAGTTAACTGTGCTTCACTTTCTGCTGCCAACACACACGTTAATACCTTTGCTTGTAAGAATGTTCCCAATGTGGGTTAGGGGACTTCTCCACTCACAAAGCAGCATATTTGCAAGGTGGAGGTCCCATATGATATTTTGCCTGACATTTTGTGGGTGATTAAAGGCTTGATTCATCAAACAGGGCATTCATCTGAAGCCCTTAAATTAGGGGCTAGTGTGTTGACGGCTCCTTCTCTGGTGAACGGAGAGCATTAGGGACCTTTGAAGGCAATGCTACCCACCTCAGAGTCCCAGTGCCCTCTGGCAGTCACCATCTCCCTCCACTGATTCCATCAGGAACGTTGGGAGACGAGGTTCCCAGTGCAGACGCCTTGGTTAAAATGCCTTCGGTTAGGTTGAGATGAATCCGTCCCTTTGTACATTTGTTTGCCGATGCCAATAATGTAAATCCTTGCTCAGTGAAGGACTTCACTTATGCAAGCAAATATTGCCATTGGGTTCGGCAAGTGAGGACAACTTGTACATTGAGTGTGCTTCAGAAGGCAAATGGCATAGAAATGCTCAAGAAGTTGAATAATGCCTATTATTCATTCTGGAAGTCCCACTAGCTCTCTGGTGAAAACCAATAGGGGGTTACTTTGCAGAATACACAGTGGCTGCCTAACTATTCAGAGATTGTAATTATAAAATGTGCCCCGGTTTGCTGCTGGACAACGGCTCAAATGGAAAATTGGGCCAAATAGGTTCTTTGTTTCCCCTTCTCTTTGAAATCTTAAATGCGTTACGAAAAAAAAAAAAGCACCATGTCATGTTCATCTACTAAATTAGGTTCAGATTTAATAGGAACACCTATTGGGACACATGCGGGGGGTGATGAGGTCTTTGTGTGAGATTTGGGGCTGAGCTAGGCAAAAATGGCAAATGAAAAAACGGCCTTTGGAAAAAAAATACTATAGGATAAGAAAATAGCAAAATAGTCTGGTCACGTAGATGCCTGTCTGGGTTTGCTATCGACACTAGCCGAGTCAGATTTTTCTCTATGAATTTTGGTGAAGATGTGGGTCCAGTTGTATGTGCTTGACTTGGGGAATGTGGACCTCCCTCTGTTCTCCTGCCATTAATCTTGAGCTCTTTCCTTCCTGTTGGCCAACTTTCAAATGGAAGGAAAGACAGTGTTTCCATGAAATGTGGTGAGTTCATGAAGTTCCTCAAATGGCAAACACAGAGTTGTCTTTCCTCCTGGGCAAGTGCAAGTGGCTCTCCCAACTCCCAACTGATGTCTTGGACTGTTGGGCAATGATGGAAAAAGAGAAGAAGGGGAATAGTTACCTCTTCGGCCTGAGTATTAGGGCATTGCTGCTAGATCACATCTGATCCAGACTCAGTTCTGTTCTGCAGACACCAAAGCATTTGCATGAGATTTGGCGTGGCAGAATGAGTTTGTACAAGATCAGCAGAACATTTGAGAGTTTCACTGGTCCACGGTCAATATTTGTTAAATGACAACCTCTGGCTTTAGAAAACCCGCTCACCCGAGCCCTCAGAAGAGGTATGCGGAAGAGGGGATTGCACCTCTTTGAGCAACATGGTTGCTTTGGATAAGGGTATGTTGTGTACCTTTGAAGTGTTCAACTTAGATTTTGCAAGAGGACCAAAATTAGGAGTCTGAGGGGAATTCATTCCAGCAAACTGTAGATGTTGAAGGTAGCCACTTAAGCGAGCAAACTTGTCCCTCCTAATTTCTTCTAGAATTAATGGGGAAATAAACATTCCTCCAGGTCATCATGGTCAGAGATGGAGGTTCTCTCCAACTATCTTTGATAGTTAGTCCTTGCAGTGCTTACAGGTGTGGGGCCAGCTGGGGCAAGATGTCAGATGCAAGGCACCTGGAGTACATGTAGCTGGTTTGAAATAGAGAAAGGGAGGCAGAGTGTTACCAGCCCGAGTGACAGGATCCAGAATCTGAGAGGTAAGGTTTTGGTCATGGCTGCATGTTCATGAGAAAATATTTGTTGGTGTCAGTGGGATTTGTGCGGGCAATACGACTTGCATTCCTGGTTCTCTGGTCAGTGCAGCTCTTTCTGTCCCAACAGCAAAAGGAAAGTAAGTAACTCTAAGAAAACAGATCTCCTCCAGAGAGAAATGTGTGTGTTTGTGCAGTTCCATGTGTTAATTATGGGAAAAACCTGAGAGAAGTGAGAGGTTGTTGACAGGAGATATTTTTCCAGTGGAGAATTCTAGAGGAAGGCCCATCTGGAGTGGTCAAAGCCTGAGCTGAAGGATGACTTGAGTTCCTGGAAGCTGTATTTTCCCCCCACATCCCTGTTGGTTTGAGTTTAATAAACACTATCCCCTCTCTCCCAGGCCATTCCTTGGACTTGCAATGAACCCATTGCATTTTCTCCCTTTCAGATCACTCAGTTAAAGATTGAGAACAACCCCTTTGCGAAAGGCTTCCGCGGCAGCGATGACATGGAGCTCCACAGGATGTCCAGGATGCAGAGGTAATGCGTGCCTCTTTTTGTGGGCACCTGCTCAGGACCATGAGAGCCACCTGGATTTTGCTTTATATGTCACTTATGGCCTGAGCTAAGCCAGGACTTAGATGTAGCCCCTTCCCTGGCACCTGCATGTGCATTTTATGTCAAGCTGTTGAAATATCATCAGGACATGGGGCCAAAATCCAGGACTTTCCATTCTGAGGTGAATACCTTACCTATTGGGTTTCAGAGGCAGGATTTCACCCGTGGGTTGTCCTCTTGGTCACAGGGACCTTGAATTTCTTTCTAATAGGTCCCCATCCAGAACAACCTTTAGCTTTGTGCTAAACAGATGTCTTTGAGGATGCACATGAGCTTAAATCTGTTTAAAGCAACAAGAGACTTGGACTAGCTCTAAGGAGCTCTGGTTCTCAGGCTACTGTGGAAGAGATGTTGGGTATTTTTCTCCCCAGGTGACAGTGCTTCAAAAACAAAGCTCACAGCCTTGTTCTCAGTGCAGGTTTGTTAAAGATGCTCCAGATGCCCCATGAGATCTTGGTGTGGAGACCTGTGTTGTGCTAGTTTCTGTCTTTTGGGGAGTCTTTGGCATGAGGGGAGTGTTTGTCTGGTTCTGGGTGTGCACAGCAGGAGGATAGATGTGGTGGTTTCAGGTTGAAGAAGGAAGGTGTTAGAAAATGTTGGGCCAGGTGGCTGAAGAGATCTTTTTGAATCTCAGTGTTGGATGTAAGTACTTAAGCTGAAAATCAAACCTAAAGACCTTTTTTAAATGTCAGGTCCTGCCAGTAATTAACTTCTTGCCTTTCACTTCACTTGGAACTTCGTCCAAATGTCAAGTTTCTTCCTGGTGGAAACGTTTTGCAGAAACGGTGCCATACTCATGATTATATCTAAGACAGATGTAGACTCTCAATATAGCATTTTCCATCCAGGATGGCAGGAGTGACTCAGCTACCTTATTCTCTGGGACCAGCAGAGCTGGCTGTCAGCGGAGGGCTGCAGGGACATGCATTGTGACCTTCTGCTGGGAGGACTCTTTCCACTGCCTCCCCAGGAGTCAGCTGTTGGTGGTCACCGGAGTCTGGAGCGCAGATGCTGGTGCAGATGCAGGAGTCTCTTCTGGTTGCCATAGTTGGTGATCTGAGCATGGCTCTTGGTAACCGTGCTGGCAGGCAAGAAATAATGCCTGTAACTTTGCGATCGCTTAGACCCATGACCCTGCTCAAATGGGCAAATGTACTCCTGTGTACAAACATTTTCAGGCTCAGACCCAGAAAAGCATGCATATATATATATATATCATGTATATATAGCACTTACTCTTCTCAATCTAAATCATCTCTGCGGTCTTCTGAATGTGTCTTGTGTTCTCTGCCTGCCCTTTCCAAGGAGAGCACAGATCCTGGCATAATGTGTCAATATTTATTTATTTATGGGTGCACTACCACTCGAAATAGTTTTCCTCCCACCCTTCTGTGCCAGTCTCCCAGCCTCTGCTGGAACTTGAATAACGGTGTCCCCCTCACATTTTTGCTGCTAAACTACCTTTTCATTANCTAAATTGCTTATGTAAGATAAAGAGCCATTCAGGATTGGGTAGGCTAGAGAAGTGTGACCTACCTTTGTGGGTTTATATAGGCTTAACACATAAATATATATTAATATATATATTTAAATATAATTAAATATTTTAATATATAAATGTGTGTGTGTGCCTATATAGTGGAGTTGTTTCCCAGTGATGGGCTTGGTCCCCATCTGGCAGTATAAGCAAGTCTACCTTGGCTTTAGAGGCATGATGTCTATTTATGCCTTTGGAGAATATGGTGGGATGTGTTTGTTTTTTTTTTTTTTTTTTTTTTTGTGC
>VWZK01014981.1:211952-309589 GCA_013396935.1 Baryphthengus martii | reverse complement strand
ATATATATATCATGTATATATAGCACTTACTCTTCTCAATCTAAATCATCTCTGCGGTCTTCTGAATGTGTCTTGTGTTCTCTGCCTGCCCTTTCCAAGGAGAGCACAGATCCTGGCATAATATGTCAATATTTATTTATTTACGGGTGCACTACCACTCGAAATAGTTCTCCTCCCACCCTTCTGTGCCAGTCTCCCAGCCTCTGCTGGAACTTGAATAACGGTGTCCCCCTCACATTTTTGCTGCTAAACTACCTTTTCATTATGGCCAATGGAAAGATTTGAAGGTTTACATTCATGCTGGGTTTCTTTTTTTTTTTGGAGTGGGAGGGAGAAGGTAAAACAGGGAGGACTATTAGAAGGGCTTCATGCCATATGAAGAGTGTGGCATGGAGCCACAGTGAGCTTGTGCTAAAAATTACTTGGCATTTTTATGCTGGCCTGCGGTCATAGTTGATAGTACAGCAGACAGAATCACATGGAAGGTATAAATACACCCGCTCAGACCTGGCAGGGTCGAAAGGGTTAAAATCCACAGCGTTAGCTTAACAGGATAATTTCGGATGCTTGCTTTGTTAATAACTTATCTTCTGTATGGATAGCATACAAATGACTGCACCTTTACAAGGATTTTTTTTTTTTAAGGGAGAGTAGGATAAGGCTATTATAGTAAAATAAAGACNTTTTTTAGTGCTATTCCTTCATTGTAGAAGAAAAGTGGGGTTTCCAACTACACTTTTTAAAAAACAGTACACAGCCTTTTGTATTGGGAACTGGTGACCTGACATACATCAGGTCACTGATCACCTCATTAAGGGGTATAGCCATGGAGGGAATGGAGTTTTCATGATGAAGAGAGTGTTGGCACCTCTGTGTTTTCTTTATTTAAATCTCAAATATTTCTTAATTTTCTGCAGAATGGTATTGCAGAGGGGATCTCTTGCTTCTCCCAGGACTGCTTTCAGCTAAACATCAGCAGGCAAGGCAGAGCTGACCCAAGCGGGTGTGTGAACTGATTTGTGGCATCTCATTCCTGGGGAAAGTTGGCCCCAGCTATGGCCAAAACATGTCCTTCTGCTCATCACTCTACACTCACACACCCTGGAGCAGCCTTGGAGCCTTGAGCCCTGCTGGAGATGTGCTTTCAGCACTAAATCTTCAGATCTGATGTGTTGCTTGTGGGCTGCTGTGTGTTGGAGTAAGGATGTGATGGTTGAAGATGCCATCTAGAAGCAGCATCCCTAGGCTGGGCCTGGTATCTAGGCTCCCTCTGTGGAAAGCAGGGCATGATGGGCACTTTCGAAGAGGAAAGCTGCTCTCTTTAGAGAGCTTACGCCATGGATGGCAGGGTGGGTAAGGAGCCCTCCTGTCTGTTTCATTTGCAAAGTCTGAATGATTTCCTTAGATCAGATACCTGTCTTTTTGATAGCTAAAATGACATGAGATAAACCCCATCCTAACAGAAAAAGCTGCCATCTGGCCAGCTCTGGTGGTCTCCTTGCACCTTTGGCTGTCAGAGGATGGGAGGGAGACCAGTTTGCTGGGTCTAAAATGATTTCACTCGCCTCAGAGCAGGTCCTGCAGTGGGATGAAGTAGAAGTATCTCTAGGTGCTGGTGGAGACTTGGCCTGATAATTCATCTGTTGACCACCTACCCTTGGCAAATGGTGGAGACTGAGAAGCAGCAAAATGAAGCAGTGAAGAAAGACAACTCTAGTGTCATGAGTGAGCCCAGATAAGGTCTTGGGTGGCTTGTCAAGGACTCTCTCTCCATCTCTGATTGCCCTTGTGTGCTCTGGCCAAACAATAGCAACACGTTGGTCTGAGTGGTCGCTAGGAGAAGGACGTTTGCAGAGTGGATGGAGATGTCTCTGAGTCCATCCTTCTCCATGGTTTTTTCCTTCCTAAGACCTCCATGTTGGATTTTCTCCTTCTATTTCCCAGAAGAAAAGTTAATAATTCTGTCCAGGTAGAAAATGTCATTCAGTAGTGATGTTGAGCCTTTCAGCAGCAGATGATTTCATTTAAAAAAAATAGCCACAAACTCCAGAGAGATCCAAATTCCCGTGAACACAGACTTCTGATATACGTTCATGTTCCCTTCACTGTCTTTCTTTCCTGAGACATGTGGGATCCCTTTAGCAGTTTCTTTGACAGAATGAGTGTCTGAGAGAACAGGGTTTTTTAAGTTTTCAGGTTTCTGAGAATGAGATAAAGTCTGTTATTTTCTTGATTTTTTTTTTTTTTTTTTTTTTTTTTTTTAAAAAAAAAAAAAAAGAAAAAGGAGAACACACCAGAGGAAAATGTGTAGAAGGATGTGAGTTATACTGCATCTGTAACCTGTGGTCATTCTGCAATTGAAAAATATAAATCAGGCAAAAATTGTGTAGCTCTGATGCTGAGAATTTTAGGCAAAGTATTCCTTATGGATTTCTTGCCCCTCTGTACTGTACAAATTCCTTTTGTCTCCACTTAGAATTTCTCCCTGTGCCGAGGGGAATTTGGTGTGGAGAGCAAGAGCAGAACACACATCAGAAATCTGCAGAGGGCGAAGCTTGTGCAGAGGGACGATGAGATCTGCATTGCAGATGCCAGCATAGGACTTTGCCCTCAAAATTCCCCATGCAATGCATGTGAGTCAGTGGAGCTATACTAATAAACCAGAGCTATTGGGTAGTTTAGCGGGTTGCATGCAAGTTGCAGTTTTTTAGTTTTTTTCATGTGTGACAGCCAAAAGACAGCAGGGGAGAAGCATTTGTGGGTCTGGGGCTAGAGCACTGTAAAACAGCAGTTCTGTTAAACCCTATAACCAATTTTTTCTAATCACCTGCAACTCCCATTGTCTTCAGTGGTTATTAAGGGTGCTGAAGAGCTTCTGGAAGTCTCAGACCCTACATTCAAATTAATACAATTTAGTCCTCAAAGCTTCTGATAGAAAAGCTTATGAAAGAAACATGATTATGTGAAGGGGTGGCTTTCAGCTCCCCTGATGGGTGTCCTGGGCCCTTTCAAATTGAGACAAAGACCCAGAAGGATCTGCTTAACAAAGAAGAGTGACAGTGTACTTTGACATTAGGTATGTCTGAACCATTTTCAATGCGAGACTTGAGCTATAATGCCTGTTGGAAAGATGATGCTTTCCTCCAGTAAACATCCCCAAGGAAATTTTCCTGGTCAAAGCCCCAGTGGAACTGTAGGCTTCAACTGTATTCTATAGAATTCAACGGAATTCAAATGAAATCCAGAATAAGGCTCTACAGACTTCACTGGAGGGTATCCTCAGCTCTCTTAAAATGAGAAAGTCCACTCAAGAAACACAGGGTAGCCGCAGTTTCCTCCATTGTTCCTTCTTTGTGGTATCTGTCCAGCAGGACTCTATCTGCAGAAGCTCAGCCTAGCCCAGGGATGCTGCTGCCATCTCTGGCCAGCACCCATTCTCCATTTCCTCTCATATTCCTCTTACTCCAACATGAGCAATGGTATTTATCTGCAGGAATCTAGCTTTTTATCTGCCTGATGATGGCAGGTGTAGATCTCTAGCTGTTTCTTTTCACTGCTGGTTCTTGGATTTCTTGCAGTGATCTTCTTGAGCTGCACTATTCAGATGAGTGATGAAAGCACAGGTGGTTGTTATACCTTGCATTCACCCAAACCAGGGTTATTGGAAGTCTTCATGTTATGGCAAGAAGGTCAAGATATTTGATATGTTGGTGGAGAATGCTGCAGTGAACAACCTCCCAGTGAATACCCTCCAGTATAAGGTATTATTTTCTGTGAGGCTGGCCTGCAGTGCCCATGCAGAGAGCTCATATTTGACCCGAGGGTAAGACTGAAGGAAGTACGCTGTAGTTCCTCTCCTACTGAGTCCTTTCTTGCTGTAGATTATCCACTCCAGACACTCTCTTGAGAGTGGTTCAATTTTATTTCAGTGTGCTGGAAATAAGCTGAAATGAATGCACATTGACAACTGACAATTGTTTTCTGGTTTATTTTTTTCCTGGGAGACGATATATTTATTCCAGTCACTTTTTTTTTTTTTTTCCCTTCCTCTTTCTATATCTGTTATGGCTGACTTCCATTTGTTTCCTGCTCTTGAGTCTCAGCAGGAAGGACAATTGGTGGCCTGGGAAATATAAACTCAAATGCCTTTGAGTTATGTTTGCACATCTGGAATTGGGGTCTGATTCTGCACCACGACATTCACAAGTCCTGGGTGAGTGGAAGGGACAGGACCGATAAGGTGATAAACATCTGTTCTTTCATGGTGACTGACCAAGGAGGGGTTAAAATCCCTGGAAATTTGGAAAGAGTGAATGGGAATCCCTGTGATTGGCCACTGATACATCTTTGGTCAGATTTTAGACTAGGAATCACCATTGTGAACAAGATCTAGACAGTGCCCAGCTCAGTGGCTTCAAAGAACGCTGTAAGAACATGGCAGCAGCTAACCACAGGGAAATCCTCTTTCGTATCGTGCCTCAACTTGACCTCAGACAGATACCAGTATGATCCTTAGGACCTGAATTTTAATAAGTCTTTTGAGCTCTTGTTACCATGAGCTCTGGAATGCCTTGGTATATAATGCTCTGTTACAGAAATATCAGAAGCATCTTCTAAAATAATTTGATTATGGCCAGTAGGGGCTGGATGCTTCAATGTGGAAGCTTCCTGGTTTTAAACCATATATCTTCAAAAAGATTTTGAACAGGATTTTTTTTCCTGACAGCTGCAGTTACTATGTGTTGACTAGTACATTAGGAAACTTCAAGTTTACTCATGAACATATATTGAAAATTCTTAGTCTGTTACAGCACAGTGATAAGCAAGAAAGTGAACTGGATGTCACTCTGTGAAGGTATATGTAATTTTTCCACAGCTGTTAGTTTGCAAAGGCCGACAAGGTTTTAATCTCTGAGATTATAAAATCTTCTTGAATTTGCTCCTTTGAATTTTTGGCTAGATATGAGTTTGTGGCATAAATGATTTTTATGGAGGGTATTGCTTGCCTGGGGAGAGGGAAGACATCATGAGAGAAAATGAGACCGAGTTTGCTAATCCCACCTGGCAGAGGTCTGATTTGGGTGGAAGTGCTCAGGAAATGCAGGGAGGATTCACTTTGTAAGGCCTGATCTATAGGATTGGGGTTACATGATGAACTCTAAAGAGAAATGCATGTGCTGTTGGGAAACGGTTACACAGAGCTGGTTTCTGATCCTACGGGTCTGGGAAAACACGTAGCCAGGTGGGAGTTAAGAACTGCGCCCAGTCTTCAGGATCAAGTGCCTTTACCATAGTCTTGGATCTCATCCCTGATTTCTTCCTTCAAGCTTTATGAAAATCAAAGTAATATTGTCTCTTGATGGCTCTTAGCTGGAAGCCCAATGCTGCTCCCCTCCTCCTCCCTGTGCCCCTTTGCTATTGTAATACACCAACTATGGTAACTGAATATTCATCATTACTCTCCAACAGACTTTAAATAGACCAGTGACAGTTTCCTTCCTTATATTTTTTTCCCCAACCAACCTATTTTTTCCCCCTAATTTTACAATTTTTAACACACACACACACACACACACAAAAAAAAGTAGCCTGTTAACACCCCCATGTAAAACTAACTCACATTCTGGCCCAGGAATAACAGTCTCTTCCTTGCTGGGTGGACAATTTGCTATGTGTAAGTCAAGCTTTAATGCTTTTTAAAATTTTTTTTTCCCTTCCTGATTTGCTACCACTTTTTTGTACAGCATCATTTTTCTGGACACAACAGTCATTTTGTGTCAGTAGTGAACAAAAATTTTCATTCCATTTATCTGTGGCCCAGGATTACAACCAGCTATTTTGGGAACACTGACTTTTAGACACTAAAAAAAAAAGGAATCAGATACATTTTTAAGGACCGAAGGACAAATTAAAATGGTAACTGTACACGCTGCATATTGAGTGGGCTCAGGAAACAGTGTAAATGTTTCAGGATGACTGTTTCTTTACAAAGTACCACAGATATCTCTTTATTAGAGCTCAGCTCCTATAAGAAATAAAAAAGGAAGAAATACAGTGATAACTGCCTTTGTGTACAGAAAAATCACAAAGTGGAAGAAAGAGAATATTTAAATATTTAGTTAGAGAATACTTTCTTTCCTCTCCCTCTTCAAATAGTTGATTTTTTGGCAAAAATAGCACCCAACATGTTTTGACTGAAATGGAAATATTTCAGTCTGGAGAGAAGTCATTGCGATACCTCCTGGGAACTGCTGTTTGGAAACTTGGTGTCTCCAACCTGTTCCCTCTCTAGGGTGACTCCCTGGTTATGCCATGTCTCCCACAGAACACCACGGTTCTCTCTGGTGGCTGTGGAGGCTATTGTGTCTCCTGGGAAAAGCAGCCTGAAAGGAATTTGGTCCCTGGTGCACAAGAAGACTGTGGGATCCTGACACTACCTTTGCTGGCACTCAGGGTATAAATACTGCTGTTTCAGGCACACAGCTCCTTTATGGAAAAAAAAAAATTATTTTACCTAGAAAAAAGAATCAGGTTGTTAAATTTTTTTCTCTCTCAGCTCACTATTGAGTCAGAGAAAGTGTGAATTTAGGTGAGAAGTATCTTAGTGTCTGTATGGTGTTTTGCACAGTGAGGGTCTGATGTTGTTGGGGTCCCTGTAAGCTACCATGAGGATTTACTGTAAGAAATCCCCATGTAGATCTAATCCCATGTCCCAAAGACATCCGGTTCTTCCCTCAGTGAAGCAAGAAGAAACTGAAAGCGATGATCTCTACCAAAAAAAACACAGTACGGCATCATGCCGTGGTGTGGTCCTTCTATTCCACTGTAGCTCACAGGCACCCCACTGGAAAAAAGAGACTGTCATTTACTGGGGGCTTGAGTGGTGTTGGTGGTGCTGAGGAAGAAGAAACCAATTTCCATGCAGAAATCTCTCATTATGGAGGAAAGCTAAGGACAAAGTCCATGTATCACCTCCTTTTGGATCATCTCCTTGAAAGGGAAACATAGTGGGGATGCAGCTTTGGGGTGTCATGATGGTACTATTTCTATGAGGATTACTGTGTGAAGGTAGAGCAGGACAGGAGCAGGAACTCAAAGCTGTGACCTGGTAGGACTGGGACATCCCCTACATCCTAGAAGATCTGAAGCTCACCCGAGAGGATTGAAGGCCATAATTCTTGACCTTCCTGAAAAGCCACCAAAGCTGCTCTCCAGCAAAAGCTCCTGGGGTGGAAAGGCTGGTGCTGCGTGTCCACAGGCAAAGAGGTCCTCTGAAGCCCACCACACGCCCTGGCATCCATTGCTCTCTTGTGTATCTAGGGGATAGTTCTCTGCTTCCTCCTAGTCCATCTCTCTTTTGTTCCTCACGCACAGCTCTGGAAAAAAGCTGCCTGGTTAGCTAGCCCAAGTGGGTGGAAAGCCATGCTCCTGCTGGCCCTGCGAGGAGGAGCTGCTGAGCTTCCAGGGGAACAAACCCCACCACTGGAATAAGCTCTCCTTGGCAAGCCACCAGTGCCCGGGGTTTGGAAAGCTTTCATGGCACCATGAGAGATGCATTTATTTGGTTTTGAGCTCCTGGGTGAGTTTCCCCTCCATTATAGCTCAGTTGCTGATGTTTCTGGCAGCCACCACAACAGTGGTTTGGATGAAAGCTCCCTGTTGTGAGTAGGTTTATGTAATTGGCATTGTTAAATTTTGTAAATAAGTTCTGAGTTGCTAAAGTTATAGGTCCTCTCTAAGGGGTATAATTGGAGATTCAAGGCTCCTTCTCCACATGTAAGTGGCCAGGTGAGGCTGCACATGGGGTTTGAGGCTCTGTCCTTGCTCTAGCTTAACAGTTTTGTGCAGATGAGTATGATACCTCAAAGACAGCTTGGTCCAATTACTATGGCATCAAAGAAAAAAAGCTTGAGTTGGAATCTGGGCTCTAGTTAGAGGCTGCTCTGACCCTGGTGGCATTTTGCAAGAAGCTGCTGTACTACCTGATCTTTATACATTTTAGAAAGTCCTTGGGTTCAGGGAGCACCCAGCTGTCTTGGAGACAGGCCAGGAAGAGGCTTGCATCTCTCCTGATGTCTCTGAGACCCCTGACTCAGCTTCAGTGCTCCCCCTTGCAGAACACGAACAATCTTGTCCAGCCAAATTGCTGACGTGCCTAGAGAAGTGTCTCCAAATCACACTATGGGGTCATGTAGGAAAGGGGGTTTCCAGCTAGTGTTGGCAAAGCACCCCTGCTTCAAACCTGATTTCAGAGCAAGGGAACAAACCAGGCTTTGAATCAATGCTCACCTTCCCAGTCTTGCTTCACTGAGGCGTGTAGCTCAGGCGTGCATCAGGTCTTGGTGATTTATTTATTTCTCTTTTTTTTCTGAGTGCTCTAGAGTGAAGCTTGTTGTCTGGTCCAGGGATCACCCATCCAGGACAAGCAGGCTGGCAGACCCTGGGAAAAAGGAATGGGAACAACTGCCATAAGGGGAAAAAGTGTACTTAAATATTTAATCCATTTCCAAGTCAAGTTGGCAAAGATGAGGGTTTTTTTATTCACACACATGTGCGCATTTATATACAAGAGAAATAGTGTATAATTTATAAATGCTATCATAATTTGTAAACATAAATTTCTGTATTTTGCCATAACTGTGGTTATTTTTTTTATGTCTGGGTGTAAAATAGCAGTTGTGGTGGAATTGTGGCATGAATTTAAAGCGAAAGATACCGAGAGGAACGTAAATAGGAGAGTGCTGCATGGATAGTGTGTGATGGGGTTGTAATCTCCCGGGAAGGATGTCTCTGTTTCCCTCAAAGTCTAAAGAAATGCTATGACACTAATGTGCTACCTTCATTTATTAAACCACTGTTCTATTTATTAATTGATTACTTTTCTGCCTTTCTTTTTATTTTATTTCTTTGCTTTTAGTAAGGAGTACCCAGTTGTTCCCAGGAGCACAGTGAGACAAAAAGTGTCCTCGAATCACAGCCCCTTCAGTGGCGAGACCAGGGTCCTTTCTGCCTCCTCCAACCTGGGCTCCCAGTACCAGTGCGAGAATGGAGTGTCAAGCACCTCCCAGGACCTGCTACCGCCTGCCAACCCCTACCCAATCTCCCAAGAACACAGCCAGATTTACCACTGCACCAAGAGAAAAGGTCAGATCTTGGCTGCTCCACAGTCGGTGTTTTCTCCTTCCTAACAGGAATGTCAGCACTGTTTTCTGATGTTTTCACAGGCTGGGCAGCCCCAGCTTGCTTTGCAGTGATACTTGAGGATGAGCGAGTGATGAGGGTTGTGTTCTGAAGGTTGGCAACTATTCCAGGCTGGGCTAGGAAACTCCTCTCACCGGTGTTACCCTAAAACCCCATATCTGCTGCTGGGCTGGGAGCAAGCTCTTTGGAGGGGTGGCCAGTGCCTTTCACCCATGTTGAATCCACATTCAGTAAGATAGCTGTTGCTGGAGATGAAGATGACTTATCTGTCTCCATAGCCCCTCAGACAGGGTTAATCTCCAAGTGGAGATACCTCAACAGCTTGGATTTTGCAGTTTTCAACTAAGAGTCTCACAGTCGGGAGGCAGTTGTCTGTCTGCAGAAAGCAATTTCACTTAAATGCCCAGTCTAATGAACGGGGCATGGGATTGAAAATCATGATATCCATGTTTGTTCCCCTCTGGTGCGACTGACCTGCTTTGACAGAGCTTGAGGGATCAAACTGTGAGGGTTTTACACTGACTGCTCAGCTCGTCGTGGCGTGAAGAGTCCAATGATATCGATGGGATAATTGTTCTTGGGCAGGAGCAAGTTGCTTGCAGTCTCTCCCGTTCTTTCCCAAAGCAATGGGAATGCTTAGATGCAGAAACACTTGCAGAGCTGAGATAGCAAAAAGCCTCAGATCAGCTCCACCCCAGACACTCATAGAAATACAGGGAATTGCCAGGGCTGAATGCAATACTATGGAGCGGGTGGGAGATGGTTACTCTCTACCCCTGTTCCCCATTCTCAGGGTTCAGTCTATGGGAAAAGCTAACAGGAGTCAGCAGGCACCATGGCATTTGAATGCACCAAGAATTTCTCCAGCCTGGTAGCCTCTCGCCACAGCAGATCCCTTCCTACTTCCCTGCACAGTCCTATCAGTCAGCCACATGTCGCTATTTTTAGTAACGTAACCCCTGGGGCGCTGGGATGTGCAGTGTAGACATGCAGTCTAAGGTAGTGGCTGCTGGGAAGTGCTGGCAGACAAGGCAGGAGGACAGTGGAAATCTCTTTCCCATACTTGGTGAATCTGCTGCGTGTCGTAACAGCGTATGTGTTGTGTACACCTATGCGTGCAAAACAAAACAAAAGTTGAGAAGTCTTAATGTTTTCCTGAGACTGAGTTGAACAGTGGAAAACAGAGATATTGTGTCCTGATCCCTCCAGCTGACCAGGCAACCGTCACGCATCAAAACTGTGACTGGAAATGGTGATGCTAGACTTGAGCTCGCTTGTGAGGTAGGGAATAAGGAAGTGCTGTGGTCTTCCAGAGTGTCCCCTAAGGTCAGAAGTGGAGTATGTTGCCCTCACTATTCCCGTACCGGTACAGGACTGTGTGTGTGAAGTGCTGGGGCACAATGGAGTTGCTGCAAAGCTCCGCTGTTGGCGATGGAAAGGCAGGTCCTGTTTGCCCTTGGTATCCCTCGTCCTGTGATCCATCTTAGTGCTGCTTTGCCCTGGGAGCTGAGCTTTCACCGCTCCTCTTCCCCTTTGCAAAAACTAAACAAAACAAGCTGGCCCAAATGGCAACAAGCCCTTTGGACAATCTCCGACTGCTGTGTGTCCCCACACCACAGGGCAATTCATCATTTGCCTCCACATTGTAACATGATAAGGAATCAACAGAGGTTTCCTTCCAGTTTTGGGATTCCCGCTAAGTGGTGTCTCCATGGGTGGTTTCCCTCAATCCCCCAATTATCTCACTTCCTCTTATTGTCACAAAAGAGACGACTATCTGCCCTGTAATAAGCTCCCTGGCCCCTTTTGGCCTGCGTGGCCCTTGTGAAAGTGCAGGAGACTGGCAAAGCGAGTCCTTGTCTGTATGGCTGATGGCCCCTTATTATCTCTACGATGACTTGAGTGGCACAAGCAGTTAAGGGCCTTTTATCAAAGCCGCCAAATGCTTTAATCAAAGAGAAGCAGTGTCCTGTCTGATACCACCAGCTTCTCCTGCAAAGCTGTGTGTCTCAGGAGCCTGAGTCTCTGCTTTCCTCCCTGTGCCTTTCTCCCCCCCTCCCTATGTATCTAGTAAATCGAAAACAGCCACCAGGGCTTAAAGAGAAGAAATACAAAGTTAATGGGAAACAGAAAGCCGACATAAGCTGCCAAGCAGCTCTTTGCAAAGTGAAATTAATTAAAAAAAAAAAAAGACACCAGAGATGAGCAATTTCACTCAGATAAATTGGAACGTGATCCAAGGTTTCATCTCAAACTCAGACTGAGCATGTCACTTTCTCCTAGCACTGAGCAAGGATCTTTATTGAACTTGTGAAAATAACTTTACCCATAATATTGCCCTTTTTCTTCCGTTTCTGGCATCTCCTTTCTGAGTGTAATACTGAGTTTTCCCTCACAGCTCTCCTGCTTTCCTACTTTCCTGCATAACTTTCAACGAGCCTCACCATCTAAGAAAACATGAGAGAAAGGACGTGTTCACACCTGACACATTTGTCCATTTTTTTTGGACTGGAAGTTTTATTGATTTAATTGGATCATCAGCTCCCCAAACACTGACTCCTCTTCAGTCAGTTTAGGATTTATCTCAAGCGGGTTATTTCCTCTTTGCAAGACTGTGATTATGGATAAGTACTCACAGGGGCAGAAGGCAATTCAACTGGAGTTGAGACCAGCTGGTGGCTGTATCTTCTGTAGCAAATACCACCACTGTTTTCCAAGATACTGCTCCTTCCAGCTTTGACATCTCATGATGTTTCTCTGTATCCTTTTTAATCAGGAGGTCAAGTCTTTTGTTAGGCTCAGTTAAGAATAGATCAGTGTTGGAGCAACCCAAAGGCCCCCTTATTCAACTTCTACTTCCTTGGTGACCTAGGACAAAGGTTTAGCTCTCTGATTGACAGTGTTGTTCTTAGCTGTCAAGTCAAGATGGATTCACTCTGAAGATCTGATACGGAGTTGCATTAGGGGAGAGCAGCAGGGCTGTGAGGGAATGTTATCTCTGAAGGCTCCTCTGCTTCAGGGAGGTGATGTTCTTCTGGATAAGGAAGGAAGGACACATCCCAGAGCCTCAAATCTGACAATTCCTGGAGCACAGGTGGGAGCGTGGGGTCACAGCATTGGGAGGTACCCCAATGTGTGCAATGGGGTTGCTGCTCCAGATACCTTCTAAACGTGCTGAACAGTGGGGAATGGAAGTCCTCAAGGCAAGAATCATCCTGCATTGTATCCCAGATCCACACTGAGATTGCTTATGGCATTTCATGAAGTTACTGGTCTTGACTGGATGGATTAACTCCAGTCTTATGTCCTACCAAGAAGTGGCCTCAGTTCTTCCTGAGGATTTTTAGGCTGCAACAAGGACCACTTAGAATTTTCCCATTTTTTCCATTGTTCTCCACCTCTCCCTCTCTCATTGTTGTGCTTGGAGAAGCCCAAAATGACTTACCAGCAGGCAGCTTGGTTTCTGTCTTTCATTTTAGCCCCACATCCCAATTAGGGCATTGGGTCTTGTTTTCCCTCATGTTATCCTCTCCCTCAGACTTCCTGTGAACTAAAAAGCCATCCATCTAAACCTCTGCTCCCTCCCAGCCTTACACAATCTCAACCACTTGGCAGATTTCTGGGATGCTTGTGATACTGAACAGGAGGCAATTGGAACAGCCTTTCCCTGGGGAGGTTATAAAATTTGTAATGTTGGCACTCTGAGGGAGAAGAGGGACGTGGCAGAATCCACCAGCTCCAACCAGAGAGGACTGTATCCTTCAGCCAGTTAGCTTGGACATGACCTTAACCATTGGGAAGAATATAGCTTTTGTTACCTCCTTGCTTCAATGAGGTCGGTGGAGATAACAGTAATGCCTTTCTCTCTTCTCCACTAGAACAGGTACTGCTATGGTGAAGGGACCTCTTTGTTGGCTGAACTGATTTCTCCCTCATCTCACTCAGCTATTCTTTCACTCAGAGAATCTGTGGGACTAAAGACAGATATGGGATATCTTGTTGGAGGACATGCTGTTTGTCTTACTGATGTTAGGAGGTGCAATGAGTTGGCCAAGGCTTGAGCTATGCTGTAGCTGGAGGTGTTTACAGCTTGGGTAGGTGCAGTGGAGCCCAGAGCAAGGTGGCTGCTGGGGCACCAAGGGTTAAGAAGAGCCTGTCTGTGTGGTAGGGAGATATTCAGGGGGCTGTTGTTCACTCAGCTTTTGCTGTGCAGTCATGTTGCTTGTGGCACTGTAGTTTCAGCAGCTTCACATAAGCATCCCACTCTCCCATCAGGAGGTGCCTCCTGTACCTTTGCATGAAGTGCTGGCAACTCGCTGTCTCAGGAAGAGGTTCCAGCTTTTGGTGTTGGATTGTCTCTGCTCCACGAGCCTGTCTGTTATGTTTCCCTGCAGCACTACACAGCCATGTTAAAAATGGTGCAATTGCCACAATAAACAAGCACGTCTTACGTTTCATGTCCTAGGGTGTAGATCTTACTGACCCTTTAGGGTGTTCATTTTGATTGAATCTGCCTTTTTCTCTTCTTTGGCAACTCTTGTCAGTCTTGCACACTGATATTGACTATTCAGGCTCATGTTAGATTCATATGAGAATCCAGACTGGATAAACCAACGTGTTAGTGATAATGACCCATTGTGTCTTCCTCACAAAGTTGGGACGAACCTACTGGAAGGATCTGGAACTGTGAGTGAGCTTTGAAAACTAAAACAGTTGGATCTGGTTCTTCATTGTCTTCTGTCCTGGGGAGCTGATTGTCATGAATTAGAAAGGAGCTTTCCTGATTTACATCAGGGGAAGAGATGGGCTCAGTGCACCCTGAAGTCCAGAGATTTTACATGTTTGTGTTTCATTCTGGATGACTCTAATCTTGGAATTGGGAAAATTCCACTTAAAAAGCCATTTGTGTGGTATTTACAACCCAGCTGGAAGTAGTAAATACCGGAAATCTTGGAACTGCTTATGCTCTTGCTCGAGCTCCTTCATTAGATAGATCATCAAATTCCCTGTGAGGGAGCCAGTTTCCACCCAATTCTGCAGGCTCCGTTTTCCTTGGATCCACTTCGGAGCAGCTTCTCCCAGGTGCTGGCAGCTTCTCTTGCTTGGCAGAACCTTTTGCTTTTTGAGGTTCATGCAGTACCAAGGGGCCGGTCATAAGAGCTGATTGCCACCCTTGGCTTCCAAGGATAGCAGTCAAAGTGGAGGATGATCAGCATATCCCAGGATGATCAGCATCACCTAGAGGTGCACAGCACCTCCTAAGGCTCCATGGCAAAAGGAAAATGATAATTAAGTGCTATCAAGTAGTTGACATTAATAATCAAACCCTGAGCAGACCATACTGTTACCTCCTATGTCCTGCTTATGCTGACACTGAGTAGGTGAGAGAACCCTCAGGGAGAGGATTATGGGCTTGAGATGGACTGTCCAGGTTCCAGAGCAGGTGGGGGTGAATTTAAACTGCAGTCTTCAGTATTGCATGAGAGCTGTTTGACTTGTCCTCCTTTTACCATTCTCTTTCTTGAAGGTGTCCTCTTTCCACCCTCAGATATGCTCCACACACCATAGGGATGCATTTCACCTGTTGTATGCTGGCTCAGGTATCCTCTGTGAGGAGTGGTGGGACAATTCCAGATCAGAGAGCCTGGACCAGTATAAATTCATCAGCTGGCACCAGCTGAGGATCTCTGGTCCACATCATCCTATCTGATGATGAAGGTGACTGTTTTCTTCCCTCTCCAGCACTTTGAGGTTACATAGGTGGGAAAATCATCAGGAAGAGGGGCCAGAGGGCAGGCAGAAGCTGTTAGGGTAGGCTGTCTACTGTGTCCTCTTTGGAGAACGTTTTGGTGTCCTTACATATCTTAAAATCTGGAGTAACGATGCCCTTTCGATATATGACATCAGTAAGCCTGACTCTAGAGAAGCCTACAGAGGGATCGTGAGATCTTACAGAAGAAGAGAGGGCACCTATAGGGTTTCCACTGAAATCCTGGTTGTTGTTGTTTGTTTTTCTCTCTTCACCTGCGACAAATTCTGAAAACAGATCCGTAATGCTGCATCTCTGCCTGGCTGGGTTGCGGGAGGCAGTGGAACGTCTGATGGAAAAATCAGCAACCTCAGGTTGCAAGCTGGCCACATTTTTACGCAACGGAAAAACAGCGTTTGACTGTTTTGTGTTGTGTATTTTAAAAAAATAAAAATAAAATAAACAGTCAAACCCCAAGCCAATGATTTCTAATGCCAACAGAGTAATGTGGTTTAATGTTGAAAACTTTATTAGCAGAACAATGCTTCATTTTACAAGACATTGTTTTTCCACTCTCATGTTCTTATTACTCAGTAGTGGGTTAGGGATCCAAAACTTTTTAGCCTGTCTGTAAAAGAAGAGCTCAGGCTGTTCTTCCAGCTGTTCCTCCTGTGCTAGACCTGTGTTCAGGAGGGAGCTCAGACCTGGGCTTCCAGCTCTTGTCTTTCAGGGGACTACATTCTCTCCACTGCTCCTATACAAAGTGAGCCTGACCAGGATTGAGGAGAGCGATACATTTTTGTGTCTATCTCCTGTCTTAAAGATGTGATTGCATTGCTTGCTTAGTCCATCCTGCTTTCTGTCCTGATTTAGGAGAAGATAGAAGAGGAAGGTAACATGATTTTCCAGATAAGGTGATTGTCAGAGCTCTGTATTCATGAGACTAAGGAGCCAGGTCTTGCTGTTGTCAAGGAGAAAGCATGGAAGTGGAACTGTGGCTTTGCAGCTGAATTTACATGCAGCTGCTATAACAAAGGACACCAAGGGGAAAGTCCCCATGGTGTGTAGCTCTGTACCTGATGTTTTTCCAGGGTTGTTGGGCCAAGAATACAGCAGTTGTTTCAGCTAGACACCTGAGTGGGAGTAATGGGTTATTTTACAAGCAGAGTTGGTGCAGCTTGCAGGAGAAGCCCATGCCTGTTTATAGCAGTAAGGGTATGTGCACAGGTGTATTTACAAGAAACAAAAGGTACCTGCACTGCCCATCAGCACCTCCTGAAGGTGAGATGTGAACACCTATGTTGGAGCAGTCCAGCAGTAACCTCTGCTTCAGCAAGTGCTTCTCGAGGGCCAGATGCTTTTAGTCCACTCTTTTGTGGAACTGTTTGTTTTTTGTCTTTTTTACTTCCTTCATATTCCAGAGATGTAAAAAATCGCAGCTCAAAACANTTTTTTTTTTTTTTTTTTTTTTTTGACTTCCCTCATATTCTAGAGATGTAAAAAATTGCAGCTCAAAACATGTTGGTGGAGAAAATATGAAAAGGACCCTTTTTTTTTTTTTGTGGTATTCTTCTAAATTTTGCCCCTGTTGAAAGGGTACAGCCGAGAGGGCTTTCAGCAAAGCAGGATGTTTGTCTGTCTGCGCCAAAAATCTTGTTCTTGAAGCAGCAGCAGCAAAGTTAATCCGGGTCAGAACAAGCTCCCCTTCCCTTGCCTCACTGTCCTCAAAATCTCTCGATGAAGTGCTTGTCCCTGGGAACCTTGCCATCCATTTCAGTGGAGCTGGATTTCATTTGATGACCCTGCGAATGAATAAATAAGCACATATTCATTTATTTATTTTGCTTCACCCTAGAGATTTCACCTAAATTGTTTATCTCTTTCCCTCATTGCCTTGGATGCTGCAGGAAACAAAAGGCTCTGCAGGCTGCTTCTTGTTGTTTCTAGCTGTGAAATTTACTTTTCTTTTTTTGTCACACTTGGCTCCAGCATACGGCACACAGCCCTGTGTGGATTTATGTGCCCAGCTTCCTTGGCACAGCTAAAGACCGCGGCTGTAAAAGTCCAAATCTGATTGTCTCAACTGTGCTATTGCTGATGCTTCCTTGGGGAGATTTTTATTGTGATCTCCATTTTTGTCTCATTTATCGTGAAAAGATATCACTGTAAAGGCTTCTAGTTAACAGCATCAGCTCTGAGTCTCTCAGCTGGGAGTGGGAACCTCTGTGAGGTGCACTGTATCTGCAGGCAGGTGTTACTTCTCCGGTCAGTTCTGGCAGCAGAAAGGAGATGAAGGTGTTGGTAGCGTGAGGGTGTGCAGAGTGTAACACCAAGCAAGCTAAGCCTCAGGATCCTTCCAGCATCTTATAGCCTTGAATTTTCCCTCCCAGAACTCCTGGCTAAGCCCTTCACCAGTCTAGCAGACAGGGCCAAATGCAAGGCTTGGTTTCAACGGAATTGATTCAGATCAAGTCCAAGGAAGGGCTCTGGATTTACACTGACATAATTAAGGGAAGAGTCTGGATCAGCTCTGTGCAAACTGTGTTCTTGGTAAAACCAGGACTGTGGAGAGGGAGGTTCAGCTGAGAGCATGGTATTGTTATTCACTATCAGGACTTTTCTCTCCCAACAGATGAAGAATGTTCAACCACCGAGCATCCCTACAAGAAGCCCTACATGGAAACTTCTCCGGCGGAAGAGGACCCTTTTTACAGGTCCAGTTACCCCCAGCAGCAGGGACTGAACACTTCATATAGGACTGAATCAGCCCAGCGCCAAGCATGTATGTATGCCAGCTCTGCTCCCCCCACGGACCCCGTGCCCAGCCTAGAAGACATCAGCTGTAACACATGGCCGAGTGTGCCATCCTACAGCAGCTGCACAGTCTCTGCCATGCAGCCGATGGACAGGTTACCCTACCAGCATTTCTCTGCCCACTTCACCTCGGGCCCACTGATGCCCCGGCTCAGTAGCGTGGCCAATCATACCTCTCCCCAAATAGGAGATACCCATAGCATGTTTCAGCACCAAACGACCGTTTCTCACCAACCCATCGTCCGGCAGTGTGGACCTCAAACCAGCATCCAGTCCCCCCCGAGCAGCTTACAGCCAGCAGAGTTCCTGTATTCCCACGGAGTGCCTCGAACCCTTTCGCCCCACCAGTACCACTCAGTCCATGGTGTGGGCATGGTGCCAGAGTGGAGTGAGAACAGCTAACAAGGCGGTCAGGAAAGCACAAAAGTTTTAGCCGTGGAAAAAAATGAAATGGGAAAAGGAAAAAAAATACCCTGTCGATAATAAAAGTGAGAGTATTTTGCAAGACTCCTTTAACTGAATGTTCACCGATAGCACTCGAGAGGGACAGACACTGAATGAAACCACAGATGAAATAGTCATTGGCCTTGGTGTGACTTGCTCCCACCCTTCCCTCCTGTTTTTCTTTTGTTTCAAAAGAAAAAAACCAACAGATCGGCACATTTGTCCCCTGACACGATCCCCACCCAGCCCTCAGCCACCCCTCTGCCCTCCTGCTCTTTTTGTTCTCCAAGGGACACCAAACTCCTGCTGCCTTTCTCAACACAGTCTGAGTGCTTGAAAGAAAACAACTAGGATGTTACTTTTTTTTCTTTTGTGGTGTTGATGTTGACAATGTTATATAATAAATAATAATATATATATTTTTCTTTCAATTCTCTCTCAAAAAAAAGACACCAGCCCTTTTTACCAAGGGTGGATTNTATTATCATTGTTACTTTTCAACAGAAACAGGTTTTACAAACCCACCAATAAGAAAAGCAGGTACCTACCTCACCCAGTCATTGGCCCAGGAGTGAAGTCACTCCCTGTGGGGGGGCTGTGTTTCCTCCCAAGTGCCCAAAAACATGTCTCTGCTGGAAATAAGCCCTGTAAACTCATCTCCTTTTCCACTGGCATGTAGATCTCTGGCTCTTCTTTCCTTCCCAACTCCCAGTCTTTCCCAGTCCATCAGCTGTCTCTGATGGAAGTGTGGGGTATCTTTTAAACTTGAAAACAGTCACAGCTTGTCTCCTGCCAAATTTGTACCGGTTCTGAGCCAGCTGTGATGGGGAAGAAGTGGGAGAGGATGGAGACAGCTAAAGGAAAAAGTTTGCTCATAAAAAATAATGATGATGCTTGTTCGCAATCATTTTATTGTGCATTCTTTTCTTCCTCTTGAAGAAGAAAAAAAGATAATGGTCTGGGTATGTTAAATGAGATACTAAGTTTAAAAGGTGCAGAAAATGATCATGAGAGGCTGGGAGGGGAGGCAAGAAGAGAAGAAAAAGCAAATGTGTGTAAGTAAAAATGTCTCCTGCAGAATTTTTCAGGTGTAAAATTTTCTGGTACTATTTATTTATACATGGGAGTTCGAACAACTCATAGGATGCCACAAAGCCAGCAAAGCAGCTGATTTGAAAGGGTTAAAAGTTTTATTGAAATGGAAGTTTGCTTGCTTCTTTTTTTTTTTCTCTCCAAGCTGTGCACACTCTATATAATTTACATACATTTTTAATTAAAAGTAATTCTAATTTACCTGTGTGTCAGCAACTGCAAATGGGGGTGGGAATGCATGGGAATGTTGGTATGTGCGTGTGAGGGATTATAGACAGGTACCCAGAGCCGTGTAGCTCAGAAGAAAAAGATAATCCCTACCTAGTTTTGTGTGCTAATTTATGCCTGATAAATACCATGTGCTCCCAAGGGCAAGGGACCTGTCCATCTAGTTTTGATATAGTTTTTGGTTTTGGGGTGGGTTTTTTTGGTTCTTTCTGTTGATGACCATAAGTATGATTTTTAATTATTTCTGAAGTACCACCAACAGGGAAGGGCTGAGCTTGAGACTGCAGGATCTGGAGCTGTGTGTTTATCTGCTACAGAACCACCTGGGTCCCCATATCATAGAATCATTCTGGTTGGAAGAGACTTTGAGGATCATCAAGTCCAATCATTAACCCAGCACTGCCAGGTCACCACAAAACCCTGTCCCTCAGCACCACATCTACATGGCTTTTAAATCCCTCCAAAGATGGGGACTCCACCACTGCCCCTGGCAGCCTGGGCTAGGCCTTAACAATCCTTCCAGGAAAGAAATACTTCCTAACATCCAACCTAAACCCTCCCTAGTGCAAAGGTGATCCTTCCCACCTAAACTGTCCCCAGGGAACATGCTTTCCTGGGGTCATTTTCTCATTGAAGCAGATTTAGAAGTGACCTTGGGAACTGAGGTGAGTGCTGGAGTGACACCAGAAAGCTCTCATGGCGGTAGAGTTGCCCTCCTACTGCCATGTAGATGGGGTCGGTGGGCATAGTCTGGCCCAGAGGTCATGTCTTAGCCCCAGCAAAGGAGGAGAGGATGCTGGATGCTCTGCAGATTGGAAACAAGATAGGAAAACAATCTCCAGAGAAATACAGAGATTGCATTTGAAAAACCCAGCAAGAAAGGTCTCCTCCATGTGGTTGGTGAGCCACAGCCACCCCAGGAAGCAGCATGGCCAGGTCCTGGGAACAAACCAAAGAGATGTTCCCAGCCTGCTCCACCAGCAGCATCTAATCTGGCTGCAACAGCACCACTGCTAACATGTGGCCGGTAGCCTTGGTGACCTCCTGTACATCAGAGATCTAGGGACACCTTGGCAAGGGACAGAAAGTGAGTAGAGTTAGTAGAGCCCCTTTACAGGTGATGCTCCCACCAAGCTGTACCATGTCCTGTATCTGCTGGGGCTATCCTAGTATTTGCTATGACTCAGCTTTCTTCCTTTGCCTGTCTCTGCTTTTACTGTCTTCTGCTTGCAACAACTGGGTTTCATACGCATTGGGTTAAAAACAGTCAAAACATGATGCTCTGCTACCCTGGGAGTGCACTCTGGGTACTGGCCACACTTTCAGACAGAAGGAGATGTAGGCATCGTGCAGCCCTTCCGTGGGCATGGCTGGGACTCACGTTGTACACAATGCTGTTTGTCTTCATGGAATCACCCCCATGAAATCACTCAAATGCTGCATTGTTCAGTAAATCACATCCCATTCCTCTAGAATATGCAGTTGGCCAAGATTAATGACTGAGTGAATTACATTTTGAGTTAAGAAATAAAGCTTCACCTATATTCATCTGTCAATTACATTGTACTTTCCAGGCTTCACTACCCCACTGCTAATCATGTAATAATCCTATGACTATATGGTAATTTACATGTAATTAAATGGCCAGTGATTACTCTGTAAGTAAAGAGGTCTTACCAGAAATGTGTGCCCTGCATTGGAAAGAGTACTAAGGAAACTAAAGCCACATGGTAAATTATTTCTCAGGCTTCAGAAGGAAAGCCTCAAGCTTTCAACTTGACTAATTTCCTCTCAGTTCCTTGCATCATTTTTTTGGCTCTTCAGGGAAATGCTGAAGCTCTTTGGTGAAGCCTGCAATGCCAGGATGGGCTCTGATCACTGGGCTTTGGCTGCTGAAGAGCCAGGTATTTCCTTTAGGATGCAGCCTTATGGAGCCACATTGGCATGAGGAGCAAGGAAGCCATCAGTGACAGGAGGATGGACCTGTCACAGGAGCAGAATCTGGGATGGAGGCAAAGGTGGATGGGATGATGCGATACAACCTTGTCCTCTTCTTGGAGAGTTTGTTACTGACTACTGCTTCAATATGGTATTTCTGGGCTTTAGCCTTGATGGAGCCCAGTTGCACAATATGATCACAGCCTGATCTTCCATTTGAACAGGTAGGACTGTGAGGAGTCAGGATGTGAAAGAAAAAAAGTGACTTGTTCAAAGGCCCATGGTGACTCCCAGCCTGGATGTGAATGTGCCTGGTCTGTTCCACAACATCTCATAGGTTGTGCAATCTCCTTCTCTAGAGACTTTCAAAACCCACCTGGATATGTTCCTGTGTGGCCTGCCCTAGGTGATGCTGCTCTGGCAGGGGAGTTGGGCTCGATGATCTTCAGAGGTCCCTTCCACTCCTTACTGTTCTATGATTCTATGATTATGAGCCTTGCGAAACAGTGGGTACTTTTTCCCCAACTGGTCCAAAACAGTACTGGGAGCTGTCAAGGAAAAGAGTGTCCTCTCCTTTTGGTTGTGATTTTTATGTTACAAAGAGCCTGAAGTGACTTCCTTAATTTTCCTTCTTACTGACTTATTCCTTAGAAGAGTATGATAATGATGATGACAGTGATAAGCAAACAAACATATTAGAGAAAAAAATTATATAGCAGTTACTGTCATTAAAGAACTGGATAGAAGAGGTTACAAAACTGACTCTGTTCACATCTAAACTGGCAATTTTTCCGTAAGAAATCTTGAAGACGACTGTCCCAGCATGGTACAACGGACCAAATTTGGCCACCCTTTTTGCCAAACATGGCCACCCAAGTACAGCCTTTCCATTCTTGCCTACAAGTCCCAGGAGCCATAAAACAACCCTCAGTGTTGCCCGATTGTTTCCTATAAGCACCACTGTGGGTGTTGTGGGTGGGCTGGACCTGGGGTGATTCTGTCATGGGCATGGAGACAGGAATGGTGGAAGAGTCCAGGTGAGCTGGACTTTCTTGGGAGTAAACTGTGTTTCTGAGCAAGGAGGGAGCTGGGCTCCAAAGGGACCCCTGTAAAGCCAGTGGAAGAGAAGGGCTGGTGTGGTGGGTGAAGAAGGCAGTAGAGGCCCACCCTCCTCATGGGCAAGGGACCTCCTTGCCTCAAACTTCTCCCTTCTGGTGAGGAGCCTTAAAGCAAGCTTGCTGCTCTGACAGCAGGTAAAGTAGCCATGAAATATCACTAGGTGGAAGAAAAACAGGATTTTATTGGTGAACCACAATAAATAAGTTCAGGCTGCACAGTTCCTTCGAGCGGAGAAAGAAAGAAACCCAAGTGCTACTAAAAACATCTTTTAAAGAATGAATGCGAATTCCCAGGCTGCAGTCACAATGCTGTTTTTTCAGCTGCTTTCCTGGGCTAAAATACTCTCTGCAGCTACTATGGCTCGTACCTGGGGAGGCTGCAGATGCCCTGAGCAGGCACACAGAGACCTCTTTGTCTGCCCCTATCAGCTCACCTTCACCTTTCAAGTTTCACCAGCCAGGATGCTGGGTGGTATTAGGAGGTGATTTTTTTCCTCACTTCGGTCCCTGCTGGGATCAGCAGTTCCCAAGTCTTCGTTGGTGAGGTTTTCCCTAGGGACATGGATGCTTGAGAGGGGCATGGTCGGTCGCTCCTTTCCTGCTCAGTGCTGCTTCAGGCTGCACTCCTAGGGCAGGGCCAGCCTTCCCCAAACCACCTTTGTTCCTCGAGAGTTGAGGGAAAAAAAAAAATCACAAAGTCTCAGGATTCTTGCTCATAAATCCAGCCCACAATATCATAGATTTTGTGGTGCTGCCAACTCTGACAATTTTATGATGAGTCTCATGTGATTTGCAAAAGTGTGTTTTTTTTTTTTTTTTTCTCTTAAAGTTTCCCTGTTCCTGGAGTCCTGTGATTATATGAGACTCTCAAGGGATTCTGAGTCTTTCCCCTCCCCCTATTTTTACTTCTTTGTTGGATTTTAGGATATATAAATTTGGAAATTTTACTGGAGAAAAAAGTGAGGCAGAGAAAAGAAATAGCTTGTCTGGAGGTGGTACTAGGAATCATCACCAGACAAAAAATATTTTACCTTTTTTTTTTTGAGTTCTCTCTGGAACAATTAATGCCTTTGCAGCATTTTTTTGAGTAATAAAATTTTCAAAGTTTTAAGTGAATGGAAAATGTTCAGAAAGTGGCTTGAATAAATTCCCACCCCAAAAAAGGAGAAATACTTTGTTTACATTTAGAAGAATTTGCTCTTCTGAAATTGCAAAGGAAATTTTTCAACCTGAAGTTATTTCAAAGTGAAATACTGACATGTTTCACTTGGAACCCACCACACTCAGCAGCTCCAACGTCTTCTATTTCGTTTGTTCTTTTGAACGATATCCCACAGCCTCAGTGGCTGGTTTGGACTGTGCTTTGCTGTGGGTTTTGAGGGCTTTACTCTGCATCTGGGAGGACTCAGGTACAGGAAAATACAATTGAAAGTAAACAAGTGTCTGTCATGGCTCCCCTGTGAGACAAATAATGTGGTGAGATGCTGGCCCAGGTTGCCCAGAGAAGCTGTGGATATCCCATCCCTGGAAATGTTCAAGGCTAGGGTGGATAGGACTTTGAGAACCTGGTCTAGCGGAAGGTGTCCCTGCCATGGCAGGGGGCTTGAAACAAGATGATCTTTAAGGTCTCTTCCAACCCAAACCATCCTGTGATACTATGATTCAGGTGCAATGGTTCCTACTGTCAAATGGAAGGGCTGGTGGGAGGGCAATGCTGTGTGTTTGATCATCTGGCCAACTGGGATGTTAGCATCATCCGTCTATTGTGAGTACCTGGAGAATGCCCATTGCTGCAGGAGAGTCCTGTGAGATCTGCAGCTGCCCTGAGTTAGGTGGTAGCAGCAGCTGCCAACACTCTCCAAGGCTTCCCACCAGTATAATTTCCACCTGGATAAGCCCTCGCTCTTATTGTAACGATTAAAAGCAGAGACAAGACCAGGGCTAGGCTTTGCCATGGAGGTTTTACATCAGCAGGTCCTGGTGATACTGCCAGCTCAGCAGCACTGCTGTTGTCGGGAGCACATTTTAGCATAAGTAAGTAAAATAAAGGGGAGATGGGAATTGGTCTTTATGAATGGATTTCTGTGTAACCTGTGCAGTACTCTCACTCAGGGGCGTATAGTGTGTTACAAATCAGGAAGGGTTTGGCCTCTACTGAAGACCTATCAAGTGACTTGTTATCTGTCTCAAGCTAAAAAATTTTGCTTGAACTATGAACAGAAAAAGCAGCCCTAAATTGGAGGGGAGAAGGGGCAGAAACTTGCCACACTACATAGGGAGCTCTTTAATAGCAAGTGACTAAGGGTGCCAGTAGTACTTTTATCCATAAATGCTGGTGTTGAGATGTTTCTATTGCATGAGGCCACACAAGAATATTATTATTTTTATTATCACAGTGATAATAATATATTGCTGTTCTTCCTCTGTGTTGTGTGATCTGGCACATAGAGAACACCATTACTAATGCGTATCTGTATCACTGCAGGGCTTTGCGCTGTTGTGATATCCCCATTGCTAGCTCCAGGATCCCCAAGTCATCAATATTTCACCTCAGCTTTTACTTAGACCTGGGCTGTGACGAACCAGAAATTTGTTTGCTGTCCCTGGGGTTTTCAGAGGAACGTTCTCATCAAAAGGTAATGAGGTGGTCACAGTGGAATATTACTGCCTCTTTTCCTGCTTTTGTTGTCTGGACTTATAATACATCCTTTATTATCACGTCCCTAAACTTGTTGGCTGTGTTTCTGCTCAAACAGCTCAAGTGCAGCTGATTTTGCTGCAAGATTGGCTCTTGTTCAACTTGTTATTCACGAGGATCTTCAGGTCCTTTTCTGTGAAGCTTCTTTCTAGCCCCATCCTCTCCTGTTGTATGGGATTGTCCGTGCCAGAGGCAGGGCTTTGTTTTTGAACCTTTGAACTTCATGAGGTTCCTGCCATCCCCCTTCCCCAGCTTGTTGGGATCCCTCTGAGTAACAGGTCTGCCTTCCAGTGTATAGACTGCTCCCCCAGTTCCCTACCACCTGTGAGCTTGATGAGTGTATGCTCTGTCCCATCATCTCTCTTGTTAATATATCAAAAAATACTGGTGCCAATACTGACCCTGAAGGATGTTGCTAGTAGCCAACCACCAGCTGGACTTTTGGCTGCTAATGATCAACCTTTGCACCTGATGGTCCAGTCAGTTTTCCACCTACTTTATCTACTTATCTGGTCCATACCTTGTCAATTTGTGCTTGAAGAATGCTAGGGGAGACTGTCAAAGGCAGTCTCAGGTCCCAGTGTTCATCAGAGACTTAGGCTGGGAGGTTTCTCAGAATTTTCCAGCTCAAGATGTAGACCTGAGGATGTTTACATGAATCTTCTTCATCAGAGCTTTTAATTAGAAGCACTGTGGCCCACTAAAACACAGGATGGTTTTTGTGGGATACTTATCTGGGGAAAACAAGTCTAGCAGAAGCCCTGTTGAAAAGTTGGGTTAGTATGATGTATTTGCTGCTGTTCAAGAAGTGTGGGCTGCCCTGCCTAACCTTGGCATTTGGTATGTCCAGGCAGGGAAGGAGAGATAATTCCAGACTTGGAGAGCTTTTAATTTAAGGCAGAGGGTCAGTGGACCACGGATGGTCCATGTTGCCATAAGGAGTCTAGAGTAAGTCATAAGGACTAAGGATGTGTGCCTGTACAGACATTTTAACAGCCTCACTGAGTGACAGGCACCGATATTAATGTTGGCTCCATGCCAGTCAAGGTGGTGATGACCAACCCAGATTGGCAGTGACTGTAGCATTTGCCTACACAGGAAGCAAATACTAAAATTCTGTTTTGATTAATTTGCATGTGTCTTATGCTGAGAATGTGTAGCAAGGGCAGGAGGCAGCACTGTATAACCAGGGTCATAGGCCACAGATGAGGCAACTTTGATTTGCTGGGTGACCATCAAAGCCTCCAAAAGCACTTCACAAAGGAAACTGGACCAATGTGGATACCTGCTTCTTTTTGGGTGTGTTTAACTAGCACCAAAACTGCTTAGGCTTCAATGATGTAATTTGCTTAATTCACAAAGAAATAATTGTACACTTACTTACATTTTAAAAAAAATCATCTGAAACAATCAAGTATGCTTCTATCTAAAGCATCTCCTAGAATAGGAAACATCAAAGCAGCTTAAGATTTGATATAAAACATTGCTGCTCGCATAGAAGGTGGGGGTTCTTGTAGGGTTTGATGAATCCTTTTGTAAGAGCAATATGATGTAATCTGCTTTTTTTTTCTTGTGGAAAAAAGGACAGATCTCACCTCATGCCACTCTCACCATGCAAAAATGTTGCTCAGCTCTAGTACTCAAAGAAAAACGAAACATGGCAAAGGAGCTAGGACCAAAGAACCAAAAGGACCACCTCATTCCTAGCTGTACTATAATATTTAAGACTTTTTAAATTATTTTTTTAATATTTCCCTAATGTCTGTCTTCTAGACATTGTGGTTCAGTCTGTGCCAATATCTGAAGACTCTTGCCAGTTATAAAGTGAATGCCTAGTCTGAGCAGGATTATCATCATCCCAGGGTATTGCTTGGATTTTACCCATATTTACACAGCTGTTAATAAAGTACGAGAAAGCTGTCTGTGATGTCTCCTTTCTCATCAGATTATGGCAGGTTTTAGGTCAACTTTAACAACTTGATCAATTATTGATGGATGGGACAAGAACCCCCTTGGTTCATTAGCTGGGTCCGGTTTGTAGTGCTGTCTCCTGTTTCTTGCTGGTTGGCAGGCAGCTGCTGCTCTTGCCAGGAGGACTCATTTCCAAGAGCATGAGAGGTGGCCTGAAGCCTGTGAGGTGCAGCTAGCTGAGGTGTAACGATAGCTATATATAACCTAAATTAGGACTTAATCTGAAGCCAAATCTGAATGCTTTGTGAGCCAGGAAAAAAGCAGGTACTATTTAAAGAGTGAATTAGCTTGGAAAACTCTTCAAAAGTCTTCTTACTGAGGACCCTCAACAATATTCAACCTGAAATTTTGAATTTTTTTTTTGTCATTGAAGGTGCTTGGTTTTCTCTCATCAAGGTGAAAGGCTCCCAAAAGACAGCTGCAGTGATTTGATTAGGCTCATTTCTTTAGGAAATTGAATGACAATGTACTTTCTGGACCAGCTAGCCCCCAGCCAAAAGGCTTTATCCATCAGTCTTGTCTATGGTGGGACTGTTACTGGCATTCCAGTAGGAATATTCCTGTAGACAGGTTACATATGTGCCCATGCAGGGTTAAGGCTGGGAAAAAAAGGTCTTGTGGGTGGTGTTTTTTTTTTTTTTAAAGTTTGAGCCATCTCAATGAAGTTCAATGTAGTGGAACTGTATTAATTGAATCCTGTGCTGTTGGGAGTCTGTCTTCCTACAGGAGAGATGAGTGGGATAACTGAGCAGATAAGTTATTTATACATGAATGATAATAGAAAGTGCAGCCATCATCCAGACCTGGCTTGTGCAACTCATTATCTGCACTGCTTGGGATTCAATCAAGGATGTGATACTTGCTTTGAGAAGAGGGATGAAATATCTGGATAAAGAGAGTAAAACCAGGAAACTTCCCCCACCCTGTTCCAGACTCTCATAAAAGACAAGTAAACTCTGCTTTATTCTCACACTTTGGAGTGACCCCAGCAGTGCCAAAGGGGAGATACTCCTTTATACCTCAACCCTTCCAAAATGCTTAGTGCTGTTGCCTGTGGCAAGGAGGCAGCTTCTTGGTGACACAAGCCTGAGCTGTCCTCTGCTCCCATTGCTTGTGCTAGTGCTGAGGGGCCTCTTTATTAGTGTCATTGATGACCATGACCTTTCCGTTTAGTCTCCGCTAGAGTTCACGGTGCTCCCCTGTGCTGGGAAGAAATCAGGCTGGGAGATGTGGCAGTGCTTCCTCCCCATCTGCCTTCTGGCTTTAGGTGGGATAAAAAAAAAAATCTTCAGGCTACCTGCCTCCATTTCTTGAAAAGAAAGAGATGAGGGGAAATGGAGGAAAACCCTTTACATTGCTTTAATATTTGAGACAAAAGCTTTTCTTTGAGAGCAAATATTTTTTTCCTTTTTCCTCCTCACGGCATTAGGGCTCAAGAAATTCCTTGGAAAATAATTTGTCAAGGCCTTGACTGATCAAAGACGTATATAAAAGAACCCTTTTTTTTAAAGGGGAAAAAATCCCCCTCCAAGCTCAGAATGAATTGGCAATTCATTTACCAACTGTCAGATAAAGTAGCTCAATCCCTATCACGTCTTTAGCTGGAGCTGTGGCCAGAAGGAAGCAATTCTCGGCCCACTGTGTGTACATGTTTGGGGTATGTTAGTGATTAGGATATTCCTGCCTGGGGGATGCAGAAAGATATGACTCAGATTCGCAAAAGAACCATAAATCTCCCTTCTTTTATTCAAAATGTGTGTTTTATAGCCATTTCCTGGCCAATTTCTGCCTTGAATAAATATGTAATGTATCTCTGTACAGTTTTTTAGGTCCAAGCATTGGACTCCCTCTCAAGAGTGAACTATCTGCTCAGGAAAAGTTTGAACATGGTTCTTTGCTGTCCTTTCATTCCCAGAAAAAATCCTTCATTGATCCTTAATTGACTGAGCAGTGTCCTAGTGGCACCTGCTTATGTTCTTGTTCAGCTGAGGTGGGGTGACCTGGAAATGGACTGCGGGGGAATATGATCCAAAGGACTCCAGAAGGTCATCCAGGCCCCAAGGCAGGATCAACTAGATTGAAAACTGAAATTTTTGGTCCAAAGGCTCAGGTAGGATTTTGGTAATCCTAGCCATGAGCCAGGTCTCTCACAGCCCTGGATTTGAATGTCAACAGCCAGTGAAGCTCGGAAGTTCACTAGGGCCTCTGCTAACATTTGATGTCTGGGCTGATTCTCACCCAGGAGATGGGCTTCCTGTGATGTTGCATCCTGTTTCTGCAGCTGAAATCACTTCTAGTTCCCAATTTGTAGGTGACAGGATACCTCCAGCCTGTGGTACCTGTGGGACTGCCTTTCCCCATCCCAAGAGCAGCAGCACCCTATGCAGATCTCCTCCTTATTCTCTTACCTCACATCCCTTCCAACCAGCGTGGTGTCTCCCAGTTTACTGCACCCACACTCTCTTTTCCACCCCTGTTTCCCAAGTGCCGTATCTGTCTGGATGGTATAGAAAGGACAAGAAAAAAGTGGGAGGAGATGGACAGCACTGCAGGAGAGAGTAAAGGCAGGGATATTCCTTTGTTCTTGGGTCCTCATCATGGACTGCACAAGTAGCAATGCCCAATGTCTTTTAGTTGTCTTTTGATACTCGGCTGTAATATTTCATTGAAATCAGCTAAAGTTGCTCACCAGGAAGAGGTGGAATGATTTGCTCTTCTCAATGTTTAGCCAGAGGCTGAGTCCCACGAAGAAGGAAGAACAACAGGAATAACTGTGCTCTTGAAGAGTAATATCAAAGTTTTCCATCAGTGTTCTACTCTTCCAAGTCATGCAGAAGGCTGATTCCCCTCAGTAAAACAACAGGAAAACCCATTCTCTTTGCAAGAAAAGTAGTAAAAGCTTGGGGTCTGGCATTGCTGGTACTTTATATTTAGATCTTTCTTCTAATCCCTTAAGCCTGGAGTTCCTTTCTGTTTCCTTTTCTCCTAAACCAGGAGCAGCAATCATTTGGCCCTGGTTCAAAGTCTCAAAGCCAATGGCAAACCTCCCAGATCCCATGCCAGCAAAGTCTGGTAGGGGCCTAAGGTTTATCTGAGGGCTAAACCTGAAAGCTGCTGAAGTTGGTGGGAATCTTGCCACTAATTCTGAGAAGGTTTTTTTTTTTTTTACTATGCCCTTAAACATACCCTGCACATCAGGCAGCATCCTGAATGTAAATGTTATTTAAAAATAACACGTGTGGGTGCAAGAAACAGTTTCAAGAAATTTCCTAAACTTTGGTCTAAGACCAGAATTGATCTCACATACACGATGTGATACCTTGAACAAAGGATAAACCAAGAAAGACATAACTGATTAATTATCAGAGGATGATGGGAATTTATTCTAAAGGTAGATGGTAGAGGGCAACATCATTCACCAGAGTGAAATACATGTGTATGTGTGCTTTGAATGCTCTTCAGGAGAAAGGAACTGTCAGGCTTCCCTTTCTCTGCTGTTCTTTGCTGCTTCTCGGTGATCTCTTTTGCATGAGCGTGGGCTTCTCATTGTAGGTTTAAACCCTTCCATGAGTAATTCCCAACAAGTGAATAGTTTTGTGACTCCTAGTGCCAGGAGACATTTATACCCTTGAGTGACTTCCCTCTTTACTGCTGCTACCCTTGCATCAGGCACTGCTGTTACTGGTGTCATTTTTTTTAGTGGAGGAAATTACATCTGGGGATCTCACAAATGCTGGATTTAGTAATTCTATACCTGAGGGAACAACAGATTGATTTCAAACCAAGAAACAGCAGATTTGAAACTCTCTGGACAAGTGTCTTCCAGCTCTGGCTGCAGCTTTTAGCTGATTTTTTTTTTTTTCCCTTTCTTTTTCTTTCCCTCCCTATGGTATCTCCATTTATGGCCCACTCATGTAAACAGTTATAATCACAAGATGGTTTTAACAATGATTCATTCTATTAAAGTCCAAGTGACTACTTACAGGATGGTTTCCAGAACTAGGCAATAGATATAAAAAGGGCAGGGACCATGACTTTTTTTGTGCTATCTCAAGTGGCTAACACTTTAGACACAACAGGCTCAATTGCAGAGGAGCTGCTCTCCCTTGGCTATATATTAAACCTGCTTAGAAATACAGTATTTGAAAATTTTTTTTAATAGGAAATCTGTTGTGTTCGAACATTCCAAAGAGATTGCTGGGACAGCTCAAGGTTTTCAGGCAGCTCTGGTGATGGTCTGATGTAAATGGTCCTGGGAGGAGAGGGAATGTGACTGTCTATGCACAGCAAGATTTATTACCAACCAGAAGCAGAGGGCTTCAGGGCAGTAATAGAGAGATATCACTTTGAAAAGTTTTTTTTCCCCTGACTTGTGGCACTGACTATGTTTATCCCAGCCCCAAAATGCAGGCAATGCAAGGGCAGTGGAAGGATGCATCTGGTTCACAGCTCAGCACAGGCGTTTGGGAAGCTGCTCGTATGCGCGTCGGAAGCGGCGGCTAGCAATGGTGGCAGCTCTCAGCCCTGTGTGGGGATCATGTGCTGCCCTGGAGAAGGCACTTAGTTCTCTGGGCTGCTTTTGAGCACTTCAAATACCACTGTGAAGTGGGCTGTGTACCCAGAGCGGCTCTGTGCCCCTGGGTCTGGGAACCCCCGTTCTGTCTGGAAGAGGCAGTTTAAACCAGCTCTGTGCTGCCGCAAACATGCCAACAGTGATGTCCCTACCTGGTGGTGTCACGTAGCACATTCCACCTCGGCAAGGATCCACTGGGAGCCTGATGGGAGGTAGGGAAAAGCCAGGCAAGATGGAGAAGGGGTATCCCTGGACTGTTTCTTAGCTTCTGTCTGTGAAAGACTATCAAAGCTATCTCAGGAATGGGGCTTTTTTGAGGCCAGCTTGTGCATTTAGGCAGAGAACCTCAGGGGAATTTAAGGGGACGTCTATGTGGTCTTCTGCAAGAAGATGTGACCTTCTCAGTTGGCTAGATGTCAGCCAGCTCTGCACTAGAAGACATGTAGTTTTGTCAATGTAGTGCTAAGCCTGAGTTGTCTCCCAAAAATAGGAATTAAAAATGTGTTCCATGATTTTTGAAATTATTTTTTTAAAATGAAAAATAGCGGAGGTTTTACAAGCAAACAGTATGTTTTTCATGTGAGGCTTAGATGAAAGCCAAAAAAAAAAAAGTTGTCCAAAACTGAAACTATGACAAACTTAATCTTTTTTCATTACAAGATGATTCAACGCAGAGAAATGTTTCACTTCTTACATGATGTATCAACTGTCTTCGTATATAGCAGGCAGTTTAAGTTAAAAATTATTCTGTTGAAAAATTACATTTTCTCTTGAAAAAAACATTTCAAGAGAAAAAGTTTTCTCTGAGTATCAGGAAAGAGCTCCTGGAGATATGTAGCTTCATGCTATGGTGATAGGGAAAAGGAAGGAAGTGAGTTGGTTATATATATATATACACACACATATATATAAAGTATTTGTAAGGTGTATAAAATACTGGTTTTAATCTGCTTGATTGGTGGGCAACCAAACACTGAGGTAGAACAACCAATGCAATAACTTTGTGGGAGTTACAACCTCAACAGGCATTTGAAGAAGGTATCTACGGACCATTGAGACTTCTGCAAAAAAAAAAAAAATGATATCAGGGTGTTACCAGAGAGAAAGCACAAAAGGCAAAGACCCTGAGCATGGCCAGGCGGTTGCTTTAGAGGAGGGGAAAAAAAAAAAAATTTAAAAAAAAATCAGAGTTGCCAGGAAAAGCCTCAAGATGATCGTGGTAAAGTTGAGTGAAGGAACACCTGGGGAAGATTGATTAAGAGACGGCCAATGTGTGTGTGTGATTTATGAGGAGTGGTCCTGGCTTTAGTAGGAGTTCTTTGGAGATATTGCTGCTATGGTGCAGGATAAAAAACTCCTGGATGTAATATCGTTACCGGACTGTCAGACATCACTTGATAAGGTTCCACAAGTGAGATTATTAGCTTAGTGAGGGAGAAACAGAATATGATGTCAAATAAAATGTGGGGCAGAAACTTGCTTAGTTCTCTGTAATTCTCTTTATGCATCCAACTCAATGTATATGTGTATATAGTCTCCATCTGTCTGGCTGCCTGTCCATCTAGCTACTTATTCAGCTAACATCAGTGACTCCAGTTCCTCCTTCCTGGAAGCTGGGAGTAATTCAGTGTGATGGAGGGATGGCTGCTTCAGCTGGGAGAAGTTTATTTCAGGGACTCTCAGGATGCCCCTTTGGACTTGATTTTTTTTTTTGTGTTCTTACACATGTTGGCTGATGGAATTGAAATCATGGGGATGGTCTTCTGAGATACAGCAATCGCTGAGTAGTCCTTTGGGCTCTGGGCAGCGGGCATGTTGGCTGAGAATCATGCAGCAAAGTTGGATACAACCTGGGGGCCTGTACCCTTGTGAGTGCGAGCTCAATGTCTCTCTCTTCTAGTCCACCGTGGCTTTGTAGGTGTCCCCTGGTGCCCATCCAGGCTGAGTCTCCTTGGAGTAAGCACAATGGCAGAAATTACATTGGAAATGAAAGAAAATACAGCTGGGTTGTGCTGTCATCCCATCTCTGCTCCTGTCTATCTCCTAAGGGTCTTCCATCCCCTTCTTTTTCTCTTCCACTACCATCATTTTGGTCAGCTGTCTGTCCAGAAGCCCTGAAAAGTTTCCCAATGTAGGAGTGAGCATCAAGCCCACTGGCACCAGTCCTTCCCTTTGAATGTAAGCCACAGAGCCTCCAGGGAACAATGACCACAAGCAGAAAACCATGGCTATGGTAAATCCACCCCTCCTCCTTTAAGTGCTTATGCTCTGTCCAAGGCACTGAAGCCTCCATTTCAAGATCTGATGAATAATTAGACCATGTCTGAAAGATGGCTGAATAAATATGTGGTGTTTTCCAGCTGGATAAAGACAGGAGAGCAGATAAAAGAAGTTGGATAACTTTGGCTTTTGGTGTGAGTGCTGACCTCAAGTTATGTCTTATTAACATTGACAAAATGAAGGAATTTGAGCATCACTGGAGCCTGAAATGCCCAAGGGACTGAAATACGCAGCCCTATGTATACTGTCTTTCAAATTATATCAGTAGAGTTTTCTGCAATGTAATCTTTGGGTTTATTTGTTTTTATGTCATTTTGAATTATCTAGGGAAGAACAATGACTGGGCTGCATTCCCTTTCGTTTGATAAGGTTGTAGCTTTTGGAATTTCACATTTGGAGGTGAAGCTTTGAAAAATGTGTCCAAAACGGAATGAGGCCAAGAGGCAGACAGCTTTATAGGCTTTGCTTCTGCTCTTACTCAAGACAAGGTACCAAGCTGCTTCTTTCTGTTCTGCTCTCCAGAGCCTAAATAACAAGATTTCTTTCATTCCTGGTCAGTAATCACTCTTCTTGGCACAAATACGTGTACTTCTGAAATCATACGATGAGACACCAGAATGCTTACAAGGTTGTATCAAGAAGCCAGACTATTAGAACAAAAGAGAAAGGAGGAAGGCATAAAGCCTTCTCATAAATCACAAAAATCTTTTGATGCCTTTAGCTCTAAAGATACAATGGGGTAAAAATCACAGCCAGAAAAAGAATATGGGACACTGAGGTTTCCTGTAGCAAGGAATCAGCTGGGAGCTTGCATGAGATACAGTTATGGCATCACCTTGGGAGAGCAACCATACTCAAAAACATGACTGCTTTCACTTGTGATCCTAAGGAAGGATGTTACTGTCCTATGGACTGGGGCATTCAGGATGAATCCAATGCATACTCTTTGTGAGGGGACCTAAATCCCTGAACTGAGGCTTTCCAAATCAGGAAGGGACTGAGTAGGGCAAATGGCTTGTACTGGTATTGGGGAGGAGGTTTAAAGTCAGTGGGGCCACTGTCTGGCCATTAGTAAAAAGGAAATTCCAGATAAAGCTCTTCCCAGACAGGGCAGTAAAATGGACACAGCTGCCAAAAAGGCCACAAAGGTGTTATGTGCTTCTAAAACCCATCTGGACATTTTTATAGAAAAAGAACTGGGTGAGTGGAGCTCAGAAGGAAAAGAGTGAAAGTAAGTTGGGACAGTGATGGGATGCAATGAGTGGGAACAGGGATGTGTTTTGGGGCTCAGCCCTTTTCAAAAACTCTGTAGGTCTGTCTCTTGCAGTCTGTGTTTTGACCTCCCTAATGCTGGCCTGAAAGGTTTTTTTTCCAGCAAATTCCCCCTCTGGCTTGTGTATGAGGCTCTTTTGAACGAAGCCCTGGGGAAAGCAGGTCCAAATGGAGCAGAGTCTGGCATCTTTTCTGGTAACATGCCTGAAAGCTGTATCTTGTACTTGTGTCCAGATGATGGGTGTTCCCATAAGCACCATGATCATGAATGTGCTGAACAAGATACTAAACTACCAAAATACAGTTGGGAGCCTTTACCTTGCATAGCCTGTATAACCAATTGCAATACCCTGGCCAGGGTAGCATCTCTCACTCTTGAAGGGCAGAATGGGATGGCTGGCAGCGTAACTCAAACCCCCTGTAAGCTTGCATTGAAAATTAACTCTATCCCAGCCAAAACTAGCACAGGGAGAAAATGCTACAGCCCAGAGAGGTCTTGCAGCCAGGACTGGGAGCCCTTGTGATCTAATTTTAGCAATTTAAAATCCAGGCATCAAATCTAAGCCCCCCATCCAGGTTTTCTTCAAGCATTCTGCATGTCCTTTGGCTCCTAGAGATGCTGTAGGTCAGTGCAGCAGCAAAAGTACAGATAAAGTGTGTGGCCGTAGGGATACCCTAGCAGTGCAAGATGATGTCTTGGCTTTGGGTGAGGACATGGAGTTGGCACCGAGTCACATTTCTGTTCTGACCCTCTCGTATGCCTAGACAGAAAGATAAAGAGAAATAGGAAAGAGCGGCTGGATCAACAGAAAGGCAGCTTCTATTTTGATATATGCTCTTGGTGGTGGTTACACTCTTTTAAAGATGAGACAAAGTCAACGACAACACTAGAGTAATCACAGCAACAAGAAAAAAATAAATCTCTGCTAGGTCTGTTTCTGAACTCATGCTTTGGCATAGGCTGTCTGCTGCTTGCTTCTTGTGTTCTAGCATGGCTTGGAAATGATAAGGAGCACACAACCTCCTGTACTTTAAAGTGCACTAGAAATAGAAAGAGAGATACAGCGCTACAAAAGGAAACCGCCTGGCTTCAGGCTTTCCCCAGGGCTGGCTTTGTGGCTCAACACTCAGGAGCCTGCTGTAGCATTGCAAATCAAGACCAAATTTTCCTTTCTCTTTGGGCAGTAGGTCAATCTGCTAGTCAAAACCAAAACATCTCCGCTTTAACAGAATTTGCCAGGGTCAAGGCATTGGTGAGGTAAAAGGTACATATGCCATTGATATGACCGTGCTTTGGCTAATGCCCTTTGGTACAGGACCAACTTTTCATTTATAAGGTAGCTATGGGCTTACCAGTGTTAGAAAAATGATGGATTACTTAGCAGAAAGTTCCACAGATCATCCAAGTATGGTGAAAAAAAAGAAGACAACCTCCTTCTGTTTGGAAGGGAGGAGATTTGGGTGGCTTGTGGCTCATCAGGTAGGGCTCCTCTTGAACTCCTATGGTTGATCACGGAATCTGTGGCCTTTTCTTACGGTTCATCCCACAGATGGCAAATCCCTTCCAAATCAACATCTACAAAGACTGGAAATGTGCTAGGTGATGGAGTGGGGAACTTTTCCAGCAGATGTGGGCTTCAGCTTGCATGAGCAGTGGAGCGTGCCAGACTCCCTGGTTTCCCTGTACTTGGTGAGGTATGCGGGAGAGGGAGATGGCCTCTGTAAAGACAAGAACATCACCCAAAGACCAGACGTAGGGAGCACTCATATTTCACCTGACCTTAGAGCAGTAAAAATCTGCAATAATTAACATCAAGCATTTGTTTGGGTCCTTTGACCTCGAGAGACCATTCAGACAAGATAAGTGAAGGTGTGATAATGGTGTTTGCTTGCACAAGCAGGAAATTAAATTCAAACCACCTCTAATGTTGGGGATGTACTGAGCTTGCACTACTGCATCTGCAACAGCACTGCTCTCGTGCTTAGTCTAGCACTTGCTCTCCATGCATTTTTCAATCTTCAGCAGTGAATTTAGTCATGCACCTGCTCAACTATTTTACAGAAGTGGACCCAGAAGATCAACAGCTGTATTAGAATACCTAATCCCCATTTTCTGCACCACTGATGCAGATGTTCTTCTACCCTCCAAAGCAAACACTTCAGCATGCAAGATGAGGACTGTTTTTTTTCCGCTGTTCTTAAAGGAGAGACCTGGGAAAATCTGTGGAAACTTTCTCGCTGGCCCAAGTGAATCAAGAGAAAGAAAACATTACTTTAGAATCAAAAAGTGGAATGTTGTTGTGTGTTGGTTTTTTTTTCCTTGTCTTCAGAGATGAACATGAAAGGCAATTCATGAGGGAAAGCGGAATGACTGTCTGTAGAAACCACAAAAAAAGCTTTCTAGGACCTGGCTCCAATCTTGCTGCGCTTGGATTAATCACTGGTTTACATCCTGGATGTCAACAAAAGTCGTGTATGATCAGCCTCTCTGCAAAATAGGCAGGGGAAGAGGGTCTATCAGCGAAATTCACTGTTGAATGGCTAACAAAAAGGCAAGTGGTGTTTGATCAGAATTAGTTCAGTCTGGATTGGAGCTTGCTAAAATCCTACTCTTGTTCTTCCTCTTGTGCCCCTCCCCAGCTCAAGGAGTGGGAGGGATAAAATAAAAGGAAGTGGTTGAAAAAGTCTTTAAAGGGGAAATTCTTGTCTAATTCTAGGTCATGGCAAGGGCTGTGTGTTCTGCACGAGGAGATGATAGAATCTATCATGACTGGAAAAGACATTGGCCATTTCAAATGCAGCACTGAAGACTTCTTCCCATCTGGCCCCAAAAAGGGAGAAAGAGAGAGGTGGTTTTGTGCATAGAAAGGGTGGCTTGTTACACAGGAGGAATCCTGTCCTGGCTGCTTGGAGAGGCAGGATGTCAAGTTTGCAAGGCCAAGCGTTTACTTTAGAAAAGCAAGCTCCAAGTTCCTCATCCGCACATGGACATGATTCACTTCCCTCTCTTTCTCCAGCCCCCTCTTCTTTTGGACCTTTCCAGCTAGCACTCTAGGGAGGACGAGGAGCCGTGTTCCTAGCCCTTCTGGTGGCCCTGTCTCCCCCTGGGGTACAGTGCAACTCTGTCACTTGTTGACAGTAAAGAAAGGTGGAGCTGGAGGCTGGTTTAATCTTCCCAAAGTCATTGTGCTGCTGCCCTCCTGGGCAGCCTTGGCTTCTTTGTTTTCCCATGCTTAGCTTACTTGCTCCTTCCTTGAGTTTCCAAAGAAGCCAAAACACCTGCTCTGTGAACTTGGATTCTTGGGGGAAGTTGGCAGAGAGATGCTCCTCCTGGACTGGTATGATTTGTTTTAAAATGTCAGGTAGATACAATTCCTTCTTTCTCTCCTGAAGTGTCTGACACATTGCTTCACTAGTTATATCTTCTTTCCCTCTTGCCACCTTGCCTTCTAACTCTTCTGCTGCATTTTAACTGCAGCAGTGGCTGCAGATTACCTGTGTTGGATGTGTCAGCTTGAGCCCTTGGTTCTGGCTTCATGAACATGCCACCTCCCAGCCAGCAGTCACATCTTGCCTCCAGGAGGTGTCTGCTGTCTACCAGCCAATGTCACTTCCAGAGCTCTGCTGTTCCTGTTGGATGAGTAACGGCATCACTTGGCTGTGCCAGCTCTTATTTCTGCCTAATGCAACTGTCTGAAATCAGTCCAGGAGTCTGATCTTGAGTTAGAGAATGACAGTGAGGACTTAATCTCATGTACAATTAGTGGTCAAGACTCAGTGGCACAAGCAAAGAGATGCAGCTTCTGCTATTCGCTTTTTCAGCAACAGTCCAATAATCCTTTAAACCCAAGGTTTGGATCGCTTGGCTGTTATTTTGGAAAGGGGAACAAAAATAACATAACTAAGATCGTTGCAGCCCCTTGAAGTGGACTCAAATGGAAATAAAAGCCCTTTGTGGAGTGAGCTTTGGATTGATTTCTTATTTCATGTCCAAAAATTACTTGGAAAGATCACGTCGGCCAAAGGCCAGGGTCTAGTCTGTGTACCTGCACTGCTCTCCAGATGGGAGAAGAAAAAGAACAGATGCATCGAGATGAAGAGAAGGATTTCAGAATGTGTTTTCAAAGCCTCCTGTTCACTGAAAGGGCTGGAAAGCAATTTAGAAAACATACCTAGGGTTTCCTTTGAACGTAAGGAAAAAATTGACTTGGACTTGGTGCTAACATAGTGCCTTTCCAGGCTTACCACAGTGGGGAAATGTCATCTACTTGCTAGGAACTCAAATTCTCCCTCGGGTCAGTTTCCTCTCTGTATTGAACAGGCTGGTGTGGGAGGAGACAAGCACATGGGAAGTTGAATGAGACTTTTAAAATATTTGGCCTTCCTATAATGGAGGTTGAAATTGGCAAATGGTTTGGTATCTTTTTTCCTATGACTTTGCCCAAGTGTCTGAAGAGATCTGTGATTGTAGTGCTCTCACAGATTCACTAATTAGGAGCAAAAAGAAGGAAAATTCTTTGCTCAGCGCAGATTTGGCTCTTTGTGGAGAGGACTGGCTGAGGCTCCCACCCAAACAGGGAGGCTGAGCAGTTACATCCACCTTAGATGCTGTACATGCTCCACTGGCTGGTAGAAGTGGGCTCTTGCTTTCTAGCCCTTCAGTGAACCTACACCATCTCTACCCAAGCTGTCTTCTGCCAGTAACATCAGTGTCTCTCTTTGGTTATGGGCAGATCTTCCCCCTTCTATCACAGAGGACATGGTTCTACCTGATTCCCTTGTCTCTGGATTCATGTGAGCGTGAATGGATAAATGAAAATTGTGCACCCACTTCCCCATCTTGCACAAGGCAGGCAGGAGGAATAGGGAACCAGCACCTCCCTGCCCTGGCTGTAGCATTAGTGTGGAGCATTCAGCTCCTGGCAATCAGCTACCTTGGACCCTGGACATGGAAATCGAACTTCCTCCCTCTTTTCAATCTTTTAGACATGTTTTCTGCTACAAAGAAGGGAATTTTGAAAAATGGATTCACGTGTTTCTTTTTCTACAATGTTAAATTTAGGCACAAAAAAAGCAGACATCTAGACAAGTATCAGCAATGATTTCCATGGAAACTATGGGGTTTTTAACAACATTGGATGGTGATGTATGTTCACTAAAGGTGAAGTTCTGGCAGCTGGAGCTAATGTTGAAACCAGTGGATCTAACATGGAAATCAACATGGGACTAATGTTAAGCTTGATGGGAAAACACTCTGCTCATGGCAAAATGCTCTAAGGCCAGGGACACAAATAAGGTGAAGCCAACATGGAAGAAAATATCAAACAAGAATAACCAAGTGGAGGGCTAATAGCTAATCTCAGATGTATGGACACCAGATCCTACTTTCTGTTTATAATATTGCTTTACAACCTTCTGGCAGCATTCCTTAGCCTAAAAGTCGTATTCAATTCCCTTCACACTAAAAACCTATGTATTCTACCATTGTGAACTAAATTTTGGGATAACAGAGAGCTAGTGTGTCCAGAAACCACACAGAACGAGAAAAGCAGAATTAACAAGTGTAAAAAGTCTATTTTCAGAGTCTAATGCTGTATTTTTGCTGCAGCAAGCTGTCAAATGGCATGTGGACTGAGTTGATCCAGACTCTAGCCTTTGTTGTGGGATGTTATGGAAGTTCCTCACCTCAAAAGAGATTCTGAGGAAGAGGAGCTATGGTCTATTACTTGGGTCTTGCTTCGTATTTAGTCTGTAAGTTTTGCTGTGATTCTTCTCTGAATGTGGATTTAGAGACTTCATCGTTAATTTTCAGCTTACTGAAAATGTATAAATTGGTCAATGCCTGAAACTGTTACAAAAACGCCAACACGTGTCCATCATTACTGATATCATCTAAGAGTTTCTAGGCTTGAATGCCTAATAAGGAAAGACCTGTGCCTTGGATGTAGAGCTGGAAGCAACAGTTAAACAGAAAATGGAATTGTTGCTGTGCAGAGAGATCTCATGGCAAGAGCAGGAAAGATCTTACTCTTGCTCATTGGGATTTCTCAGACATGTGACTTGGGGCTTGGGGCATCCATTCCTGATCTTTGCCTCAGGGCTGGTTTTGGCCACAGCATTTCCTGAAGTGTCTTAGAGCATAGTTTTGGTAATGCAAGAAAGCTGCCTTCTGATGTTGTTACTGGTGTGTTGGTTTGAATCCGGAGCTAGAGTTCAAACCAGTCTTATCTTCTGGACTTCCTGGGCTGGTGGCTAACTTGCAGGACTACACTTCCATCACCATTAATCTAGAGATCCTGGTTTTGATGGTCTCATACTCCACTTATCGTGACTGTGCTAACTGGTAGCCTGTGATAAAAAGGGGGCTGAAATAAACCCTGACTATGATGCATGTCTTTGTATGGAAGAGAGAGAAAATTCCTCAGTTAGATGCACAGCAGCAGTAGACTCACGCATGTAAGATATGTGCCTGAAAAATTGTCTGTCTTCAGCTGTCATCTAGCTTAATAAAGGCAGGATGGAGAGGGAACAGCTTTTCTTACCTCCTGAGTCTATTGTAACTATAACTGCACTATGGCAAAACTGGATCGATATGCAGAGAGAGAGAAAAAGTTGTCTCTTTAGAGAGACAAGCAGACAGATAAATAGACAGCTAGCCAGATTCTTCTGTTATATGCGTGTAGCTCCAAAACTATTAAAGGAACTATTTGTAACCAGGCACAGAATCAAACTGCTGGTGTAGTTCACTGTAAAAGATTTTCAGTTCAATCTTTGATGGCATTTTAATAGTAACAGCTACTCATCAGCAATGTCAGGGTTAAATACTCCCAGCATGTGTGCAATTGCAGAAATACCCCAAGAAGAACCAAGGAAATATTTCCATCTTAAACTCCGATAAGGAGTGAAAACGTGCAACTCGTTCCATATGGTGGCTGAAAGCCCTGAGCCAAGCGGAAAGCCGCGGAGTCTGCCAATGCGTAACAATTCACAAGCCTGATAAATGAGCACACTGCTTAGGGAAAGCCAGAGACGAAGTCACACTAGAAAGAAGAAAACAGAAGAAAAGTGAAGAGGCCTGCCTTTTTTTTTTTTTTTTAAGAAGGCAAAAAAGCCAAGTTCTACACATTTTTCTTGTTGGATGGCAGCAAGAATTTCTGGAAATGTTTTACATGTCAAAGACTTAACCAAGCTGGGATGCTTGTGGACAAGCCATTATGCAATGAATAAATAAATCAGAAAAAAGCAGGGGAAAGATTCTATCTTCTCTCCTTGCTTTACAGAAATGATCCTGGACTGAGAGAGCTACATTCTTCTGGGATACTCGGCACAAGCTGGAATGAAAGTGCTCACAAAGAAGATGGACAACTCTCAGATTTCTCCAGCATTGACATAGAAGATGATGCTGTGCTTAATCTTGTGACAGGGAGGGGAAAGGGCACCAGAGGAGAGCCGGAGGACAGCTATGGCCAGAGAAGCACCCCAGCACGAGGCATCCTCCAGCAGCAGGATGCAGGGTCCCAGCTGCTCTCCTGGACTGTGACCACCCCCAGCATGAGGCATGGGTGCTTGGCCAAACAGAAATGGGGCCGTGTCTGGCACCTGGGGTCAGGGAGCAGGGGAGAGTTGGGCTGTGCTGGCAGGGAGCAGAGGGTCAGAGCAGATTGTGCGTCTCCTGCTTGGTGCCTGAGATTTGACAGGTCTGCATTCTTGGCTGAAGGGATCCGGCTGTACAATCGATTTCTGGAGAGGAGTGGGTAAATTCACAACTTGGCTGCCTGGAGAAAAGGCTGTGCCTTTGAAAATGTCTTTTGACGGTTAAACAAGTCACCTTCTACAATCTGAGCATACTCCTACATTAAATCAAATCAGAGCTAGAGGAAGAAATCAACCACACAAACAAAAGCAACTCCCCTATTCCTTCTCCAAATGGATTTTTCATCTAGGAGCTTCTTTGAAGCTGTGACTATAGAAGCACTTAGGTTCCCTGCAGCGGACAGCAATAGGAAATCTTAGCTGACTCGTTTGCCTAAGCAAACTCATTGTGGTGAAATTGTCCTGGTACGTAAGCTCTTCTACATGGGCAGAAAGCAGTTTGACCTGTGCCAACTTGATGACTTCACCCAAACAAGGCATGCAATGGCAAGAGTGTTTTGTTAGGCTAAAAAGAGCGACGAATAGAGCAAACCCTGCAGGTTGTAAATTGCTAGGCAAGGTGGTAAATGGTATGTGAACTGGCCAATATAATCTATCTGGAAAGTTGAAAATAATCCCGCCTTCTTGTGAGCCTAAAATATTTCATTTTCTACAGTACCTTATTTTTCAGCTCTGTGCCACATTCGTTCACTTGCCAAGATGTTTGCTCTCTGGTCTGTGCTCCTGTCTTGCAGCTGCTGGCAAATCTGGCCTCTCAGAATCTCGCTGGCAAAAGGGAAACAAAGGTTTCCTGTATTTGGTGTGTTGTGCTTAGGCAGCCATGTCCTTCCAGTGGTGTCTGGCTGTCCAGGATATACCTGTGTTATAAATATGGGTGGGTTATTTGCCCAAGTGTGCTGGAGAGGGTTCAGGGAGGAGGAGGTAGTTTTGCTTGATGGAAGGACCAGTGTGGATTATCATAGTTTGTAGTGGACTGGGAATGCCTTCAATATGTGGGTATTGAGTTGAGGTCGGGTTGTGGCAATGTCCTCAGCAGAGGAAAAGTATCTCAGTCATGCCTGGATGTACAGAAGGTGAAGATGTGATGGAGATACAGCAGGCATGGGGGAGGTACAGGGATTTAGGTAACTTTATTTCCCAATTCAAGGATGGTGTCTCGGAACGTGTAGAGCTTTTCATGTCTGTATGTTGGTCTATTAGATAGAGTCGTGAATCTGGCTGGCTCTCCTGGGGAGACTGTTAAAGGCTCGATTAAATCAACAGGCAGTGCTGAGACTTACTGGTCTGATCGTTGCTAAACCAGAGCAAGACATTAAACCAGCCTTCTCTTGAGCCTGTCCCATTCCCTCTGACAGCCCTGAAATCTGTGGTATAACTTGTGTGTCATTCCTTCCCACCAAGCTCTGGCAAGATGCTTCACGTTGGCTGCGGCTGTTGTCCACCCTCTGATTGAGCCAGCTTTCCCTGCCGCTTTGCTGTGGCCTCTCCAGGGCTGTCACCTCCCCTTTAGTGTTTTCTGATGTGATATCCATGCTCCCAGGCTTATGGCAGGGAGTTGCTGTGCAATCCCACCCCTCTGTGCCCACAAGCCTGGCATTTATTATCTGCTAAGGCTTTCTTAAGCCAGAACAAGACACTGCAGGGAAGTCCTCTCTAGGCCTGGGCTGACCAAAATTCAGTGGGTGGAAAATCTTCAGAGACTAAATGTTGAGACTTCTCAGATGATGGTCCCTTTGATTTCCATTTAAGAACAAGTTAAAGAGCTAATTTTGATTATGACATCTCTCTGTCCTTGCAAAATACCATTCCGCTAAAAGGCATAGGCCTGAGTCTTAGGGCCAGATTTTCCTTTGTATTTTATTTTGTGCCATCATTTACTGCTCTGAAAAATGCCTGTAAACATGCATAGTTTCACACTACATTCTCCTATGCAGCCTCTACATGGCTGAACAGGTCCTGTCAAAGATGTTGAAGGCTTCCAGGTACCTATTTCACCAGTAGGTGTTAGATGACTAAACATCATTAGATTTGGACCCAGCTTGCTTCACTTCAGCCCCTATTTTTATTACACAAGTATCTGTAGTGGCTGTAGAAGTCCCTGAGCTGAGGTCTTGGAAATCATAGATGTGCTGTTCTCCAGCTACTGCTGAATGTTCACCATCAGGCTTATGCCATGCTGAGGAGCCAGAAAGAGGTCTGTGCTACTTTCTGCACCAGTGTAATGTTAAGCCAATCAAAGGTGACTGCTGAGAAACCAGCCGCATTTTCCAGCTGTTTGTTTCAAGCAGATGAAGTTCCAGGTTGCTCAAGTACATTTATGGGTCTTTTGAAACACCACTGATTGTAAATAGATGATTCCTCCTGGACAAAGATAGATGTCAGCTTTGCCTAAATGCATAACCTTAATATAAGACAGATCTTCATCCTCTGCCACCCAGCCAGGTGTCATGCCAAGGTTGATCCCAGCAGGTTTCTTGTTGCTGCATGGATATGTAATTTTTGTGGGAATGTGGATTCATTTGAAATGCTCCTTGTTGCCTTGTGAAGATTTAATCTTTCTGATTTAGTGAAGTATTAGGCCTTTTTCTTTGTCATCCCTTGGAGTGACTTTTTAATACCTGTGATGGTGCTTTAGATCACCTGCAATAGCAGGAGGTGGGACTCCAGCACCTATCTGGTATCCCGTATTCTGGTATTCTGCAAAAACAGCTCGTAGGTCACTGATCATAGGAAAACAGGTCTGAAGTTTTGCCTTTTTGAATGTACGTCAAAGTGTTGCTAACAGTGCCGGCGCTTTGAAATAGGTATTCTAAGAAGCAGCTCTTCAGCTGGTATAAAAAAGCTTTGTTCCTTTGATTTATTCCTGTCTGCGTCAATTTAGTGCAGCAAAGGGCTGGGCCAGATCATTCTTCAGCTACTTTGATTGAAATTAAACAGATTTTCCCCTAATGTTACACTAAGTCAATGAGCAGCGCTGTCAAACCGACATCCTCCAACACCGTGTTTACATGGGACAACACAAAAATGTTACCACAAGGTAAGAGCAAAGGTCCATCGAGTTTCCCCTTGAAGGGGAAATGCAGGGGACTCACCTTGTTTGGGAAGGTCATTTCCCCAGGCTGAAGCTCATCTCTTGCAGTTTGTCTCTGCTGACCTCTGCCATCACCATGATTGTGGGAAACTCAGATGCATGTTTTGTGAACTGGGATGAAGTTTGTGTTCTTCCCTGATAATATTTTTTTTTTAAAGCATTGCCAACTTAGGCAATCAGAAAACTGTAGCAAACATTGCAACAGTTGTTTTTCAAGGTTTTCTTCTCAGTCACAGAAAATTCTTTCAATGAGAACTCCCTTTTGAAGGACTTCTTGAGACTGAAGCTTGGAAGATGTGCCAACCTCCTGAACTGAGGTCCTGGCTCCCTCCTCTAGATGGAGAAGATAGAGCTTTTAAGTCAAGTCTGTGTCTTGCAGGCCTAAACCACGATCTAGACTTGTGCTGGCCTAGCGCCTTCTGGAAAGAGTAGATCTTTTAAAGGTCATGCTATGTAGACACCAGAATAGATGTGCTGGCTTAGTTCAAAGACGCATTGAGGCCAATATCCTGTCTCTAATGGTGCCAGCAGCAAATGCTTAGGGCAAGATATAAGACCATGGTAAGCCCCTGGTGATACTTCCTATGGTCCTTCCAGTTCAGGGCAATTTGCTGCTGCAGGACTTCCTGAGCTATGGGTCACATCCGCATCTCTGTGTGTGATCACCCTTGATGGATCTTTCAATGTCTTTGTTATTTGAACCCATTTATGCTTTTGGCTTCTACAATGCCCTATGACAATGAGTTCTACCACTTAATTATGTGCTGTTTAAAAACACAACCATAAATCATAATAACCTTCAGTTATAATAAAAACCTTAAATTTGCATAAGATTGCCAGCAAGGATGAAAGTCTGCATAATTTCATTTGTGTATTATGTCTACTGCAATGGGAGCCTCATATCAAAGCGTGGGGAAGACATGCGACTAGTTTATGGCAAGATCTTCAAGAAAGACACTTAATTCAGGATCCTTCGACTCTCAGCTGCTTGATGGCATGTGCTTTGGCAGGGTCTGGTTTATACAGAGCTGTCCATCTGTTTTCTTTTCCCCCAGAGCTGTTAGTAGGGAAGGTTCATTCGTCTTTGCAGATTGCTGTGGTCTCTTTTGTTTAAGGAGAAAGGTCAGGGTAGTGGATGTTTTCTCTGTGGATGCTTTTTCTGTGGATGCTTTTCCTGGAACTTTTTGTTTCCCTGTGAATCTGCAAGGGCTAGAGGAGAAATCTGCTCATCACCACAGTTGTGTTTTGAACCCTCCCACAGATTCCCTGCTTATAGCTCAGCCTGAAAGAGCTTCCATGTGAAAACAAGCATAGTCTTGGGCTTATTACTCATAGGTTGTAGAGGAAAGCCTGGCTCTGCTGGAGAACTCTGCTGGGAGATTAATTGCTGGCTAGGTCCTTACTATAAAGTAAGGGAGGGCTGGCACCTGCTTTAAAGACTAATCTCAGCCACCACCCATTTTTCTCTATGCAAACCTGGACTAACAAGTACTTTGTGGAAAAGGAGAGCCCAGAGAGGCTGGGATGAGCCCACACTCATCCAGTTGTTCAGCTGAGGTACCCTGAGGTCTGTGTCTGGTCCCTCATCCTGTAGATGGCTTCCAGAGGGACTTCCCATCTGTCAGAGCAACATAATGAGAAGACCTGCTCTGAAGGTTGGTCTTTATGTGGGAAGAAGACATGTCTTCAAAACAACTTTGAGAGACAGATCTGATCTACTTCCCGGCATTTTCTTCCCTAAAATTGACTTTTGGGGGATGACCGTGGCAAAGTATGTGTAATTCTGCAATGTTTTCTGATGGGAAAAAACCCACTTTTTGTTTTGTTTTGTTTTTTTTTTTCTCAGGATGTTGGTAACATTGGCACTACAAGCTCCTCAGAGTTCCTCTGGGCAGTTTTCTGCTGTGGGTTTTGGGGGGAAGAAAAAGGGTCCGATCGCTTAATCCTCCCAGCTAAGTAAAATCATCTGCACTGGTAAATTCTCCAGGAGATATACAGTTCACTGCTTGTCAGGCCAGGTTATTAAATTTAGCAATTTTCATCAGATAACACATCTTCTGGTTCATGTAAAATGTCCAGCAAATCGCTGCACTCATAATTCAACCTGATTGAAAGTGAGCTACTAATCCATTTCACTTTGGAGATAGGTAAGAGCATGGCAGAGAGGCCATCTCTGCGGGAGACTCCCATTTGCGGCCATGCATGTGAATGTGCTCCCCTTGGGCTCTCTCCCCCTTCCTGCGTCCCCTGGTGAGGCCAGGCAGATAGTGCTGCTCTTGCTGCCCCTCTTTGCTGACCCTTTCAATGCTACGTAATGTGGCCTGGATTAGCAGCTACGCGGGGAATCCTTTTAAGCGATGAAACCTGCATTTGGGGAAATCATTCTGCTTCGGTTCCCTCCTGGCAGATGGAGATGGTGGAAATCTCCAGGAAGGCTCATCTCAGGGTTTCTGTCTTACTGCTGTCCTTGGTGGCCCTGGGATCCTGCCCCATCCAGAGCTTTACTGTCCTTGCCAGCCCATGGGAAGGTCTTGCCCAGAGCAGCTGGACAGTGCTCTCTGTGGCAGCGTGTCCTCCCATCGCAGCCAAACTGGGTACCCAGTGTTAGAGCATGAATTTGAATATTCAAAATTTACAACATGTGATGCATCATGAAAACATCTGAAAATGCCCTGATTTTTGTTAACAATAATAATAATAGTGGTAGTAGGGGAACTTTTTATTTGCTGATGTTTTATAAGTTCACATTGTTCCAGCCTCCCTACACAGAACTCTGGAAATCATTCCCTTTTTCTTCTATTTCTTTTTTAATTAAAGCAAAAATGCCTGCTGTCATGAGGTTCAGGAAAGGGACAAGGGTTCTTTCCCAGGGTCAGCCTGTCTCCAAAGGAGCCTTTCTTCTAATAGATTAGAGACAAGTGGTTTCAGCTACGTCAGGTGAACTGGGTGTTTTGCCTTTATGGGCATCCATGCCTTATTGGGGGGCTACTTGCCATGCTACACCTGGGAGTGATTGTTCCATATAAAACATCTAACCCAATTCATTTCTCTTTAGCCAAGATGAAAAATACTCATCTTCAGAGCAAGGGAGGTGAGCCAGGGGCAGCTCCGCACCTCTCCAGTGTGATTAGCAAACTGGACATGAATTGCTTCATTAAAGCCAAACAACCCTGGGTGGTGACCACATCGTAATAAAAGACCCAGGAAATCCTATAGCCAGGCAGAGGAGAGACGTTACCCCTCCCCCTGTGAGTAAAGCCTTCCTCTTCAAAACCCCGTGACCTTATGCTTGCTTGCTCCCTAACTCCTGCTGCTTTGCTGGGAGGCGAAAGCCTGGTGTGATGGGTGGAGGGTTAGGGCTTTATGGCCTCCTTCCCCTCTGTGGGAGGCCCGTTTGCAAAGCCCAGCTCTTCATCTCCAGCCCTGCCCACTCGTAAAAGGACTCGCAGCAAAATAAAATGACAGATAAACAATCCCATGTAACCAGCTTCTGTCTGGATGGGAGGGTGTTGGGGTGTGGTGATGGACAGCCAGGGTTTCTGTCTTGGGCAGAGTGGGACAGGCAGTGGGAGGGAGCAGAAGGACAGTGGTGTTGGGCTGCTGCTAATGAACCACAATTAGTTTTGCTATTATTTCTTTGGTGTATACATTGCAGATTTAAAGTTCTATGTCTAGACAAAGTCATCCTCTATATGGTTATGGCATTGCAATTATGTTCTAGCTATATATTATCAAACTTTGAATGTTTAGCATACAGATAATAACAGCAAAGGGTTTTCTTTCGTTACTCTGATCTAGGTGCACCATCAGTTGTTTCACAGCCGTTCCACCTTGGCTTCTTCCCACTCAGCCTCTTGTCACATCTCACCAGTGCATCCTTTTTCCCACCTCCCAGTGTTACAAGGATCCTGGTTTTATGCTCTGGTGCCTGGGAAAACCCTGCCCTAAGTCCTTTTTCGATCCCAGCTCCTTAAACCCTCTTTTCAAATCTCACAAAATTTCATCTGTAAAGAACCTAGGAGGAGTTTTGCCTTAATAGAGCTGGATTTAACCCATTGTTGCCTTTATCAGCTGCTCTGGAAAGAAAATCAAGTTGAAACAGAGTCAGGTACTTGGCAAATGTTCCCCTCCTTTCCATATTCCAGCTCTGACATCAATGACTTTCTGCCTGTTGGTTCAGTTCATATTAACTGTGTGTGGATTTACATGCCACTATTAATTGCAGAGCAAATTAACCTTCTTCAGACCATATGTTGCTGCTATAATGTATGCAAATATGTTGTTAGAGATTGTAAAAAAAGCCTAAAGATAAAAGCACAGTTGGACTCATTATTGTCAAGAGATTAAATGCCAATGATTAAAAAATTGGCAGCATTTCGACAATGAGACTTTTGTCATATAATGCTTTATCTATTGGGATTATCCTTTAAAAAGATTGGCAGTGTCCTCAGAAAGTGCAGCCTCTAGCTTATAATTTTTCTTTAATCTCGGGTTTTTTGTTTTTGTTTTTTTTTTTGGCAGCTGCTTGAAGAAATCTCTTTGACATTTCCAGACTGGAGATCTTTTGTTTTTATAGATCAAAATACCAGTTACTATATGTGACAGATTTCTCCACTCAGCATCTTTGGGACACCCATCGATCAATGACAGGGAATTGAAGTAAGAGGAGGGGTGACCTGGAAAATAAACTCTTCACATTCAACTGACGAAGTGGGAAACATCCGCTGCTGGCCTATCTCCACCAACTGCGATGGAGTTGTGCCAGCATGGAGTTTGGCTCAGAGTCTTTCAAGTCATTATTCTCTCATTGGTTATTTGCTAGAGTGTATTGAAAGCCTGACTTTTACATCTGCTTCCTCACGGACTTTCTTTCCTACTACGATGAGCATAGTCTGTTTTTCTATTTGGCTCTAACAAGATCTGGGTTGCAAACCCCGGTTTAATGGCAAACAGGTTTTTTTTGAGTATTGTGGGCCATATGCACACTGAGGTACATACAAGGTTTATCATGCTGGAGGCGCTCATCAGCAGTGGGGTATTTTTATGTAGCTGGAAAAAAATTAAATGCAGAAAAAAAATTGTTCTGAAGGAAAACCAGCATTTCATAGGAAATCTTTCACTTTTTATTTCTTCAGTTTTAGTCCCAGAAATTAGCTGCAAAGATGCAGATATTTGAAGCACTGTCTAGTCTGCCTGCCTTTTACATAACAGTTTAGATAATTATCGATTATTGACAATCTGTGTTAATTATAATACTTAAGTTAATTATAAAAAGTGATTATAAATAAGTCAGTTGCTTAGATAACAATTCATTATGCTGCTGCCCTCCCCAGGGACCCATTTCCCAACAGCTCTTCAGGACATGCTCAGCTTTGGTGTTCTGAGCAGAGCTCCTTCCGCTGCCAAGTTCACTCGCTCCATGGGAGAAGGTGGGACTGTGAGAGTGCAGCGGTGGCTTTTAAAACCTGAAGATTAAGCAAAGCTGTTGAAAGGTGAGTAATTAAGAGCCTTATAAAATTGCATTTATATATTTTTTAAATGCCTATTAACATTTCAGGAGCTAAAAACGGAGCTGGGTATTTGATGGTTGCTAATTTGGCAAAACCAGATGAATTTCAGGTATAAAATACTCCCTGTCCAGCAGTGAGATCCCAGCAAAGCCAAAAATCACTAGATGTTTAGGCCCCAGCTGTGTTTAGTTTTTAGCACATACAAAGAGGAGCCCACAGCGATGCCCCTGATCTCCTGTGTGGCATCTATGATGGGAGGAGGCTACAGGGCCTGAGAGCTCCCTGGCAGGAGGTGGGTTTGCAGTGTGCAGTGAAAGGTGTTTGGTTATGGGCTTCCCAAAAAGGGAGAGGACAAAACCTGCCTTGTCAGCAGCCTTCAGAGAGATGTATGCTCACAGATAATCTGATTTTTGTCAACATGCTTTCCAAGAGGCTAGCTGAGGGCATGGCTCCTGAAAGGGCAGCATCCTACTGGAGAAGCTTGCCTGATGGCTTCTGCAAAAAGCAGCCTCCAGAAGAGCTCTTGGTGGCCAGCAATAAAGGTGATCCAAAGCCCCCCGATAACAACAGTGGCTTGTAAGCACGTTTGGAGTGGGCTTATCCCTCCTTTGCAACAGGAGTGTGTGTTTGGCTGTAAATTTCTTCCAGCTGTAAAGTCAAAGAAAACACTGATAAGCTCCCTCTGCCCCCTGTCCCCCCAGCTGGGAATGATAGATTTACCAGAGGTAATTCAGCGTACCAGGTCCCTTCTCTACCACAGTTGGAGCATATGGAATATATTGTGATCTGAGAGAAATACATCTTAAGAATTTCTCTTGCATCTCTTTAGGAGCGTTCCAGGGTGGATTACAGCAGGTATCACAAAACCATGCATTTAAAGTAGGTTAAGTGATAAGCCATAGTCAACTCCACTCAAAGACACAGCAGACCTCAGCATCAGGCTCCAAAAGTTTTGCTGTTGCTTGGATTTTGGTGAGACTAACAATGGAAGCTCCAAAATATTGGAAGAAAAAGAGAGACTTTCCAATAAGAAGGGACAACAAGGAAATATCCAAGATCTGCCTGGAAAAACCTGCTCCTGCAAAGCATCTGATCCTGGGCTGTGATAAGTTTCCACAATGTCCTATTTATTCTCTGCTCTTGAAGGAATAAAACTGAAACATCCCTGTTACTTCTCTGCAGGGATTGCCTGGGATATGCACTGGTAAATATGAACTACAGGAGGTCTTGGGTTCTCAAGAAGTCCTCACTCATGTCAATTTTTATTTGAAGTTAGTAGCAATTTAGGTATTACCACTGGCAGTATTTTCAAACAAAGGCAATAGGCAGTTAGCCAGCACCTTGTATTAAGGTACCCAGAATCAGAAAGGACAGAGTCATCTACATAGGATAAACACACTCCATTTTTTCACTAGCGGATACAACTCACTTTGAGTAAAAAGCAGGATTGAGCTGAAACACCAGCAAAGGCACATCCATTACGGGTAGTCAGAGTTTAAACTGCCAGACTGATGGGATCTCAGAGTTGAGATAAGAATCTGTGCATTGACCCATGAGGCTGAATTATCCATTATATAGAAAACCACTGACCTAATCGTCTTCCAGGAAAAGGCACAGTGTATTGGAGAGTGTTCAGAGAGGCTTAGGAAGAAAAAATTGGGAAATACAGACCATTTCTCCCACTGGAAGATCTGGGACCTACTGCAGACTTGGGGCGGGTGTTTCCAAAGTGTTTTCGCATGTGGAGAAGTTTTTTCCGGTGACGTTTTCACCACAGCACCGAGAGGGCCCTGATTTACTGCCCTCAGAGCGTCCAGGACACCAGAATTGCATTTGGTTTCATGTCAACCCTGGACGCAAAGACAGGACTTAAAGTAGGCAAGACTTGTGCCTGTAAGGCTTTCGTTCTGCCTCAGTCTTTCCCTGCTGATCTGCAGCACTTTCTGTTATTTTTGCCCTAATTGAGTCTGTATCAAATCTAGAAGTATCTCTTGCAGGGTACTGTTGTGGACCTAGCTGCGTAAGAAGCTGGACACCGATGCGGATGTCAGTGAGTTCGCCTATGGTTGAGTTTTGCCCATATCCTTTATTTTTTCTTCCTGTAAACTGGGTCTGGGTGGGACTTGAGGCTTATAGAGATTTGTCTGGGTTTTCTGGAAGTCTTGTCAAAGAGAAACATCACAGGTTTTTGGCTTGACAAATAACGTGAAGTCAGATATATGGCGATAGGGTATCACCATATTCTTGGTCAGAGCCCGATGCTGAGGAGGCAGATTGGTCTATGGCCTCTTCATGCACTGGTGTGCCCTGATAACATCTTGTCCTGTGTTTTTATCAGGGAGCAAAGAGAGTTCAACCTTCTTGCCCAGTGTCCTGGAAAAAGGGGCAATAACATCCTAGAGCACAAGGATAGAATACAGGTACAGAAACGGATCTGGTTCTTTGCGGAAGAAAACATCTTTGAAAGATGTCTAGAAAAATCAGTTCCTATTTTCCCCTGAAAAGAACCCTGTCTGTGACTCTCTGCTCTCTAAGGAATGGCTATGACATGCAACACTATTGTGTGTCCCAGTATGTTTTGATTGCCAAAGTCTGAGAGAATGTCTGGATCCTGTGGCTAAGGGATGTGAGATGATGCCAGTCATGCTGGAAGAGATTCTTCTCAAGTAACAATCCTTATCTACCAAACCACATTTCCAATTGTTCAGACTCCACCCGTAGTCAATGGATAGTGAGCAGCTGCCCAAAAGATCATCCTTAAACCAACTACCATTTTTAGGTGGGCAGAAAGACCTTCTGATATTTTGGTTCTCTCACTCTATCTACAGACATGTCCTGGGAACATCCAACTTTTGATGGCCAGCATTGTGTAAATGACTCTCAGCCAGTACCAACCTACAACATCAACCGTGGTGAGTCAAGACACAGACCGGAAAGAGCACTTTCAAACTAGGTTATGAACAAATGCTTCACACTGAGGTTTATATGAATTTGCTGTTAAACTAAGAAAATGTAAAAGCTGGGGAGGTGTTGAACATCTCCAGACACAAGAGATATCTAAGGATGTAACAAAGTGCAACTTGAATATCTCACACCTTGCCAGTGAGCCATGCTTAATGGGTCAGGTGACAGAGGTGTGATCAAATCAATAGAGTTGGAGTGGAGATCTTTGCAGATCCAACAACTGGGTCGTTTGGTTTTGTGTGTTTGTTTTGTTTTTGTTGTGTAGTTTTTGGGTTTGGCTTTTTTTCGTGTGTGTGAGATATTCTTGCTGTTTTGGTGTTTTTTTCTTTTTTTTCCCCTTCTCCCCTCTGTGTTTTCTGTTCTTAAGTAAATTTTTCAAATTTAACCCTTGGGAAGGTTAAGATCTGAAGGGTGGCTGCAAGAGAATTGCAGTCTACTAGCACATAAGGTATTTGGCATGGTTTGTGCTAAGAAATATCTGTAAGACCAGAAAAATAGCAGCCACATCCAATACACCAGGGAAGGAGCCAAGCCTTGCAGACAGGGCTGTAGGCTCCAGCTCTGACCCCAGCCTGACAATTGATACAAAGAAATCCCGTGACTGCCATATTACAGCACTAACGAGGAACGCGCATTCTCCTCTGATCAAAAGTCTAAACCGCAGCGTGCTCTCTGCTGCTCTGCTTCTGATCTGCAAATACATCGCTGGTTTTTATCACTCATTTTTTCTTTATCTGAACGGGGCTGGTCTCAAGCGCTACAACCTGATTATCTTGAGGAGGTTGCCAAAAGCATGTCAGGGATCATTAAAGGTAATAATAAAGGAAGCAGGAGGAATCAAGTGGTTTGAGTAGGAAATCAGAGGGAATTCCTGGCTGAGGTTGCCAGTCTGGTGAAGGCTGGGACCTGAAGCTTGCTGTGAAAGAGGAGGTCACAGCTCCTGACTCCTGAACCTACTCAAATTAGTGATGTGTTAAATGGAAATGTGAGTATGTGTCCTCTTACCCAACCCTCATTAAGGACATGTTTACGTACATGCATATAATCTAGAGGAACAAGGAGCATTTAAAGTCAGACTTCACTCCACTTGGGTCACAGGTTTGGCCACACAAAGGTGTGCCTTAGACTTTGTGATTTAGTCTGTGGCTGTGATTTTTTTACCTCCTTAGAGAAAGAAATGGTGCCAGTTTAGCTTGCAGGAAATTTACAGCTGTACGGCCGCAGTTGGGTTTTTTTATGATGAATTAGAACATAAGAATCAATATTCTTGAACCAAACCTCCTTCTATTCAATTTGAAATTAATTTCTTTCTGCATGCAAGAAATCTTGAGAATCATTTTGGAAGAAAATGGAAAGCCTTCTTAAACCAAAATTGGATTGTAATTAAACACTTTGCTTTAAAATAAAACAAAGTGTTTGGGTTTTCTCCATCGCTGAGCTTGCCAAATAATTCGTGTTTAAAAAATGTATTATGGATTGGCTTGCTCTGATTGAGTGTCCACTTATTTTGCTTCAAAATATAACTCTAGCCAAAAAAAGTCTTTAGCCCTAATCAAGATCAAATTAATCAAGCCTTGTTTGCTACTGCCTTATAGCTACCACATTAGCAAAGGGGATCCTCTCCAGTGAGAAAAATGACATATTTATATGAATTCAAGGGTTTTATTGGTCTTGTAAAAACTTTAAAAGAAATAGGATGAAATCAGAGTGGCGAAAAATCTAGGCAAGGACTGCTATTAAAGCTAAACCATTCTTAAGTAGAGTTCCTCAAAGCTTTTTAGCTCTTCAGTCTCACTAAAGTGGATCTTGGCACATAGAATCCTCTCAAGATCTGAATGGAAATTGTCTTTGTTGTCCCTTAGAGTCCCCATCTTTCTGTTTTAGCAATGATGTTTGCATTTCCTAGCAGTCCTAAGGCCATCTCTGTTACGTAAGGAGGACTCAGAAGAGCCTGCTCCAGAAGTCTCTGCTCTATGAAAGGCTTCTCATTATATTTTACTTGTGGTTTGTTGTGGTTTTTTGTTTTGGTTTTTTTTAAAGCTGAAGTTGATCCATGAGGAGCAGGACTTACGGAGCTTGGTTTCTTGTGGCTCTGTGTCTTGCGGCTGGATTATCACATGCCTAATAAGGTGTGAGCTCTGATCAAAACATTTTCTGAGGTTGGACCCTTTCAGAGATCTCTCTCCTGTGTGTCTTTTCCAGCATCTAACAGCCTCACTGACCTCCAGCCACGGCCCCTCTCCCAGCAAGGGCAGTAATTCAGCATTTTCCCTCTATCCAGCTGCCTATGACCATCAAACCAAGCCAATTCCTAATGCTTTTGGAGGTTTTTATGTCTGACTTGACTGAGATGGACCCATGGATTTCAGAAATTATTACTGTAGGGAGCCAAGAGATGGTGCGATGCCTTATGAATGACTGAAAATGTGAGTTTTGGGTTGCAGTCCTTCCCAGAGGGATGCTTGTTAGGAAAGCTCCCTAATGGAGAACAGCCCAGAAAACAGGGAAGAGATTTCAGCTTTAATGGGGTTTAACCCCCCATGTGGTAAATCTGAACTTAGTAAGTGAATATTTAAGACCAGAGCAGGAAAAGTGGAGCCAGGTGAAGGTGTCCTACCTTAGGACAAATGTTGTGAGAGGGGTTACTGAGAGGACTGCCCTGGCAGAGGCTGGAGTAACAGGACATGGGGCTCTCACTGTACAGGTGCACCGCAGCCCCCATGCAACAGAGCAGGAATAGATGGTCCTACCATGGCAAGGCTTAAAAAGACCCCACCAAAACCATGCATTTGGGGTGTGATTTGCTATAGAGAAAAGGAATTGTCCTGTAGGAGTTAAGCTTTAAGCAAATTGTTTATTCTGAAGAGTTTGAGAAGTCCTTAGTTTCTGTGGATAGCAATTCGAGAAATACTGTGAACAGAGAATCATAGACTAATAAAATCATAGAATCATAGACATAAACATGCACTTATCAGCCCAGGCTGTGTGAATCCCATTTTACACATTGAAAAAAATGTTCATTTTGATATCAAGGATGTCTTAAAGCCATCAGAATGCATCAAGGTTGGGAGTGTGTCTAAAACTGAGATACTGAATTCCAGGCGGGACCCAGCCGGGGTGGGGCCATGTGTGGTCTAGTTGTAGCTTTATTGAAATAATTAATGACTACTCTAAGTTGTCATGGAATTTTTGGATACTTACTAAAAATAAATCACTTGAAGTTTGTTACTTGCTTTTATCTACCTGCATCAGTTTCCCTGGAACAAGTAAATTACAGAAACGTTTCTGATCTTACTTCAAAATGTTAATGTTTACAAATAATTCTGTAATGCAGAAAAGGAATCAGGTTCTTGCTCTCCGAAGACTTTGAAATGAACATAGTGTGAGGCTAAAATCATTCCCATTGAATGCATCCTTCCCCAAACAGCTTCCCTTCTCCTGCAGATGAGGAGGAGGGCTAATGGGAGGAAGGCCAGCACTGCCTCCTTTGAGTCTCAAGGAAAATGGGTCTTGGAAGACAGCAAGTGAACGATGCCTCCTCCCTTTGCTAGCTCCAGGGGTCCCTGGCTCTGCTGCTGCCAGCAGGTTTTGGGATGCTGGCAGGCCAGCCGTGAAGGCAGGGGAGGAAGCCAGAGCACTGTCAGCAGCCGTCGGCATTCCCATGGGGGTTGTGGCACCTTGTGTATTTTGACAAGGGACAGGCTGTTCTCCTACTAGTAGGCTGTTGGACATGGTGTTCTCTGCCTGGCAGGAGGAGAGAGTGGGAGCTTACAGACTGCAGGCACAGCTAAAGGTTAGGGATTTAGCAGTGGCTCATGCACCTGGAGTGACAAGTGTGAGAATCAATACTCCCATGCATTATTGCTCCTGAGGGGCTGGAAGTCGGCTTGCGCCGTAGTGGCTGCGTGGGGCTGGTGCTGTTCTGCTGAGACACAGAGGAGGTGGACTGGAAAATATAGTTTCTGGAGACGTGAGGGTAGAGATACGTTGCTTGGCTGGCATCAGGGAAGGGGAGACAGGGCTTTTTGGGCTGTTTGCCATCAGTATGGTCTCAATTTCAGGACCCTCTCCGAACTAGAAGCTGCCACCTTGGCTTCTCTGTGTGATGTGGGTCTGTTCCAGGAAGGCGAGTTGGCTTCCAGCTTTTTTAGTTTCATTTTATTTCTTATGTTTGTCTTTCCTGATCAGGGGAGGCAGAGGAGGAAAAAGGCTGGGTTGGTTGTTTATTTACACACCGTGTTTGCTGAACAGTCCAGAATTACAGAGCTTTAACTCCTTCAGTTTATGAGATGCCTGAGAGGGGAAAAAATTATTAACACTCCCTGGCTTAACCACTTTGAAAATCCCAGACAAAAGTTGTCTGTGTGCCCTTTCTTGCGTATATCCATGAGGATGCAGGTTTTAATGAGGTGATTCCAGCACATAGACAGTGCCCTTGTAACAGCGATCCCAAAGCGAGCCTGATGCTTGCAGGGAACTATGCCCCAACATTATCCATGAAGGGAGCAGTCAGACCAGGCTGTGAATCATCCCACAGGAGACCCATGGACCCAAACTGAGGGATGCAGAACCAGGCAGACGCAATTTCCATTAGGAAATTCTATGTAACGTGTTGTAGTTGGGTTGCCAAGCTGGTGGGTCCATTAAAATCCTTGCTAGGGGAACAGAAGAGTTTGAGTTTGCAGTGTCACCTTCAGGCTAAGATAAATAATAATAATGAGGACAATGAGTGATTTAGAGGTTTTTACCATCATAATTAATGCTGATTTATATCGCAGGGTAGCAGAGAGACAGGCTGTGATAGAATGAGTGGGTGAAGTTTCTGAATGAGGCAGGGAAGGGGATGACAGTGGGGAGTGAAAAATGAAATGTGCTTGCTAAAAAAGCAAGCAGCACTGGCTAAAGCACTGCAGGGAGCAAAGCAGGTGACATAAATAATACCAGCATATCTGCCATTCCCCTTAACAGGGATCACTCAGCCTGTAATTAGATGGAGTTATTAGTGTCTTCGGTTGCTGTGTGAAAGGATATAGGGTTCTGTAAGACAGAAAATAAGAGTATCTCTTCATCCTGTGGAGCCAATTAAATGGAAGTGAGGGAGAAAATGAGTTTAGTAAAAAAAAATCGTCAAAAAAAAAAGACTGAATGAGTTATATGGCTATGAGGGTGGGCTTCATAGGATCCAAATTAAATCACCAAACCTCTGGCTGGAGAACTTGCTCCTCAGACCTTGATCCAGCCAGAAGCTCTTCAGAAAGGACCCTTTCCACCTTCAGGGACCTGCTGGAATTGTTAGAGCTCCATGAGATCCTCTTTGGTGTCCTAGGGGAGTCAGACAATGCCAGACAGCATGCTTGCTTTTGCTATGTCCTCAACTGTGAGCTCTTAATTCCAGTGTCTTCCTTTACAGTCAGGTCATAGAATGTCAGGAAGAACATGGAGAACGTGGTAGGACTCTCTGGGCTGATCCTGTCGCAGTGCAGCTATGAGATCTTGGCCATTGACTGCAATTGATTGACTATGAATTCAAGACATCGTTGATCAGTGTCAGCAGTGATGTGGTGTGTACTAGAGAGGTGAAGTGAGGCTGTCACCCTGCTCATGGGACTGTCAAGGAAAAGGGGATAATTTCTCTGACATGGTGCCAATGCCTGCTCCATGAAGTGGTGGGAGCTTCAGCACATCTGTAAAGAAATATATATATATTATTTATTTTTTTTTTAGTATGAACTTCATCTGGCAACAAACCCATTGTGGAAACAACAGATTGGATAATGCAGATGTATTTCCCAAACCCCCTCTGCTGGGAAGGAGGGCAGTCAGAAATCAATGGGAAGATTATTTGCCTGTGCAGCTGGCTGCCTGGAAGTAGTCTCTGTAATAAGCCACCCCCATTTCCCTGAGATGGAGTTCAGCATGGCCCTGGGAAGCTGAATTGCTTGGGGACTGCTCTGTCGGTCACCCAGGGCATCCCACACATGTAGGTAACGGCCCGTTAGCTTGTAGGCTCTGGTTTCCTGCCTATCTCTGTTTATCCTTCTCCCATACACATCACCAGCTGGTGGCTTCTCCCTTCCTCCTCTCCCAGGGCTGTCCTCTGTCTCACCACTGCCACCCAAACGATGACTTCAGAGGTTTCCTGACGCCTGCTGTGTATCCTCTGAAACGCACAGCCTTACTGGGGCATACATATACCAACACCGGAGTGAGACAGGGTCTGGTTCTTCCTCCATACCCAAGGTAGCAGCCATGACCCAACTTCAGGGGTGACCTTCATCTGGCTGCTTCATATGGCATATTAGTGGCCCGGGGAGGTTCTCTGACTCTCAGGGGCTCAGAATGAAAAAGTAATTTAACTAAAATAAGACAAGAGGTAACAGCCATAAGTTGCACCAGGGGAGATTTAAATTGGAAACTAGAAAAAATGTGAACATTGTGCCTGCAAGCCCAGGGACTCCCCCTTCATTACTTTCCTGGTCTTTCTCCAGACTGCTGTTTTTTATCTCCTGCACCCCAGGCAGGTAGGTGAGGGCACATTTAGCTCTGCATCCCTAGTCCCAGTCATACCAGCCTCCATGTTTCCCATCACAGTGATGCTGTGGAGATGACCGGTGGGCCAAAAGCTGTGTGAGTGGCTGAACAAACTCCCCACCACTCTGGAGTGACAGCACTGGTTTCCCTCCCCCACTCAGGAGTCCAAAAAGACACCATGACTCACTCCTTTTCCACAAGCAGTGCTGCCAGCTCTTGAAATACTTGGTGTTTTTCTTAGAGTCCTGGCTCCTGAAGTTGTGTAATTACTTGAGCTTTCATTTTCTTTAAATAAAGCCCATTTCTAACACTTGTATTTGCAAAGGATAGCCGGAAAATGTGACTTCTTACGAGCTCAGAAGCCACATAGTGAAAACCCCGCCTTTATTCTTTTGTATTCTTTCTTTTTCTAATTACCTTTATGTCATGGCTTTTACAATCTTCTCTTGCAGACTGTAAGTCTTCTTTCTCTCTCCCTTGAGTCTTGCAATGTTGCAAATTTTCTGGAGTTTGTGCCTCAGTGGGAGTGTTGACATCTCAGGTCCATTGGCTTCAAGAACTCGTTTTTGATATTTTTCTGCCTGCTGACACACAGTTTTGTGCAACGTAAGGTGAGTAGAAAGGTAGCAAATCCCAACCTATACAACAACCTGTTGCTGGTATGACTTGTCTCTGTACATCCTGGATCCATCCCTTGTTTTGAATTCCATCATAAAACCCTGAGTTTAAGCAGGTCAAGTTGAATTGTCTCCCAGAAGAGCTCAAGTTCTTTACGAGCTCCATTCTACTGAGCAATACTGCATTTCCTATACTCAGGCAAACCACAATCCCACGCTGTGCTGGTCCCTACGCAGCAGATGTTTTGGTCCCAACTTGTTTCCCTGCTCTTTTTAACCCCACAGAGCAGGACTAAAGACGCTATTTCCTCCTCCCCCACCCACAGGTGCGACGAGGGTAAAAGTCACAAATAAACCTTGTGCTTTCTGGCCCAGTGAGTGCTCCAAGAGGTCCTGAGCTCTGTGCCGCTATGGACAGCACAAGTTTAGCTCTGGACTTTGTGATCCAAGAGCATGACATATAGTTTAAGCTGGTCTTTTAAGCTTAGAGGACAAACAGAAATGCATTCCTTGAGGGATTCAGCCTATCCCAGCAGCAGACTTACCTTGGGTAGGAGTGGAGGAATGACATGCTAGAAGAGCTGCCCTTTTTCTCTTGATTTTGAAAGTATCTGGACAGCTAGTTGTCTATCTTCCAGATTTCACGTTTAGCACTGAGATGAAAATGCTTATTTGATGTTGCCATGCTGGGATATGCTATGGAGAAGCAGTGTTACCTGGTGATGAGGAAGAAACTCTGCAGTCCCACCCATCAGTATCAGTGATACGTTCAGGATGGAGACGCTAGAAAATGATCCAATCCTGGGCAACATTCCAGCTGAAGCTTTTGCTTTATGAGATATCAGAAATAACAGCCACGAGACAAAACAGGACAGAAAACCAGCCTCTGCACCTGAAGGAACAACCTCGTGTTTTCCTTTCTCTGTTCAGGAGCTTTGAAATTCATCTTCTGTTCACAACCACCACAAAATGGCAGCTGGCATGCAAGGGCAGAAGACTAGGAATTTGTCTTGTGAAGTAATCCACTTATTTTAACAACAAAAAATGGTGATATCCAGCAAGCGAGGAGCTCACTATTGAAAGTAATCCAGAGACATTCCAAAACACATACTTTCAGGAGCAGGGAGCAGCGCACATTCTTAGCAACATCAATCAATGCACTGGCCAAAGTCACACATTCAAATTGACACCTACAAAACATGGAAAAGTTTAACTAATCTCTGGAAACAATCCAGGAATTGGTTGTTCAGTCTGCAAGCTCTTTTACGAATAACACTGTAACACAAGCCTGTAATGGAAGCACCAAGATCCAGCCCATTGGTTTCCCAGTCCGATTTTCCCTTACCAAGATGAATGACTTGGATTCTGGGGAGGGAAAGTAGTAGAACTGGTCTGTCTCCTGGCTGGAAGAGTTTGGCTTTGAAGAGCTCAGCTTGCAGGAACAGGCAGCAATGTGAACTTTCTCCACTTGAGGTTTCTCTTGGCCTGGATGCCCTTTTTATTCTCTATTTTTTACACCTCTATCATGCAGTCAGGAAATTGCCTTCATTCTACTGCAGGAGATGTTCTGCTCCCTCCACTGGAGACCTGATTGCCATATAGTAGCCAAAACCTTGGAGAACCTGTAGAGCTGCATATTTTGCTTCTCTGGTTCTCTCATCTTCTGTCTTTCTGTCATCCATGCTGACATCTAAAGATATTCTTTCTCGAGGCTGCGGAACAGTGGAAGAGGAATAATTTCATTGTAGAGGCCAGCAAAGTGACCTCCCTTTAGCACAGATGTCTTTTCTGTAGCTTTGTGAACCTACTTTCCCAACAGCCACTTCCAGTGGATAGCAGGAGAGAGAGGGACTCACCACAGTGAGAGCTGCCCTTCTGTTTTTTATTAAAACTGTCTTGCTTCAGCTCTTCATAGGAAAAAAGCCCAGAGTTTTCTGTTTTCCCTCTTCCCCAGCAACAACCTTAAGCAGAATCCCCTTTGCCATTGTTAAAAGAAGGATGAAGAAATTGATGTGAGAGGTTGTGTTTCCCAACTGTTTTATGAGTCAAAATTCTCTGGAAAGGATGAGAGAGGATGGATGGGAGCAGAAAGCTTAGACGGTGGGTGTATTTCTGCCTCACAAAGTGCAGCGTTTGGCACAGCAAAGCATCCTGCACTAAAACGTCTCCAAAATGGTGTCTGGCAGGTCTCTCAGTGACCCCAGACATTGGGCTGTAGGCACATCTTCCACCTGCCAAGAAGGCACCGAGGCAGCATATTAATGCATCTTCCTTCTTGATGTTAGGGAAAAGAATGAGGAGCTTAAATACAGATACGCATTCCCTGACCTGCGATTCAGGCTGAAACAGTCAAGGACCTTCCACTTGGCTTTTATGTGGTTTTAAATGTTTCTTAGAAGTATCTGTTTATTACAGCTCAATAAAGTTTTATTTTTCGAAAAACCATGATTGATTTCCTCTGGTACAAACAACAAACAGTCAACCTCCCCAGCTAGCACCTCCTCCTCGATTCATAAAAATGTGTTAACAATTCATTTAAAATTCATATACAAGCCAAGCACAGTTTATTCATGAAGTTACACAGATTAATACAAAGCAGCACACGGCCTAGGCCTGGCATCAAGTCAAAGTGTGCTCTGAAGGCCTCCCTCAGCTGCACAATATGGCAATGTGCTCTTGGAAACTGCCCTCGCGTCTGGTGCTTCAGCAACCGGCAGATAACGTTTCACATTTCCCTCTCTCCTGCCTGCTTTGCTCCGCATGCCTAACGGAAACGTGATGCAGAGCAACAATTAAAGTCTCAGGCTGTATGAGACTCTGTGCACCTTCAAAGTCTGGGCATTCTCCAAAAGCTGCATTTGGGAGTTGTCTTTCACGTATGTTTTTTCCCTTTCTGCTGCGTAGGCACCTAGAACAGAGCATTGTGAACTCAGGAAGCAGAGGTGGTTTGATGGCCGGGAGTGGTAAAGCAGTCTGTTGGTTGGGAAGGATTGCTCCAAGGGAAGACCTCTGCTCTGGTGTTCATCTAGAACACGTACAGGTGAAACATCCTGAGCAATTCACAGGTACACATGTAACAGTGAGAAACTACTTATTTGCTGTGTGATATCAAGGGCAGAAATGGCCCATCTGTCCCATCTGTCACCATTCAGCAAATCCTTCTGTCAGCTCCCTACCAGCCTGACTTACAGACCTGGGCAATGGGATACACTCAGATGCTTGCTGTCCTTGAAAGATGTTTCCTAAGTCCAACTTTCCAACCCCGACCTGGGGTTTCTGCAGGTTTGTCCTACCACTCTCTGCCCTGCCACAGTAGACACTAGAGCAGGAGTAGGTGTAAGCTGGTCATCCCGAGGCAATAAATTGTCTTAATTGACCTGACAAGCCTCACTTGGGGTCTCTAATCATCCCTCCTCTTCCTGCGGTCCTAGGGCTCTATTTAAGGGCAGCCCTTGGCCTTTGCTCCCTCCCTGGGCTATGTTTTAGTTGAGCCTGCTATGTCTCTAGCCTCTTAGATGGACTGTGGATGTATGCTGTTGGCATGTTGTCTCTCTACCCTGTCTCTGGGTTGCACTTGGAGTTTCTGATGTAGGTGACTTGCCTCTAAGCCCATCTGCTGCTTGAACTTCAGACCCGTAAGTAACTTGTCTCTTTTTTTGGCTGGGCCTGAGACCTCTACTGTAGGTAGTCTGTCTATATTCCTGTCTTCAGAATAGACCTTTTGTCTTCAGAATAGACCTTTTGTTTTCAGTCCTGTCTCTGACTTTGTCTTCTGCTCTGCGTGGACTCTGACCCTGATTCATTATTTGCTTTGTCTGGGACTCTCAATGGCTCCTATTGTGTGCCCCATTGGTGAGGAAATTGTCTATGCTGGGGTCATGCCCAGCTTGTCCCTCTTAGTGGGGCAGCCTTGCTTCTTCTACTTCCTAGGAGATTCACCTCCTAGAGCTGTAATCACCCAAAGCAGTATGTCATCTCTGCTGGGCTTTCAGGTGCCCACTATAGTCACTGGAGAAGGGCCAGGCAGCTTCCGAGGGCTGGTCAACACACTCAAAGAAAGGTGGGTTTCCTGGGTTTGGTTCTGATAAGTTATCACAAACAGCTGCTGGCCCAAGCAGCTGGCAGGGGCCACAGCCAGGATAAACTGAGCCAGACAATGGCTCAATACCACACTGAGTTATGCCCCTATGTAAGGGAAGGGCTGGCCCAGGGTGGGGATGCCTGTTTTCAACTTGCTTTGGTGTAACCAGAGCAGGGAAAGTTGGTGTATTGGGCACAGGTAGAGTCTTTCTGGTTCCTATTATTTGCTTTGTCTATCATTTCATTAATACTATAATTAGTATGGTTGTTTTCTTCTCTTTTTGTATTCTTTTATTAAACTGTTCTTATCTCAAACCTCTTATCTCACTTTTTTCTTCCTCCTGTTTCTCCTTCCCATCCCACAGGAGGGGGTATAGAGATGAGGAGGAAGCAGTTGCGTGGTGTTTAGCTGCCAGCAGACATTAAACCATAGTAGTGGGAAAGAAATACAGGAGTTCTGTTTTCATTGGCAGTAAATAGAGAATAACTTCGTGGTAAACTGAGTTCTTGTGCCTTTAACCAGGCTAATGCCAGAGGTAGCAACACTGAGCTGCTATTCCTGCTGTTCTCTCCTTTATGGTGCCTCTCCTTCCATAGCTGCATATCCAGTTCTGGCCAATGTTAGCGCCCTTGCTGCAGAGGGTCTGGGTCCTGAGCCATGAAGCATCTAAGGGGGTCTGTTAATGAGGCTGGAAAAACAGCACAGCATGATATCTGCCCATGCTGTCAACCATAGCAGCTCTGCAGGAGCTGAGGTTCTGGGGTGATGCTGGAAGCTGCATGCTGGGTAAAGGAACTGAGAAGCTTTTTGATCTAGACGGTATTTAAAAGTACATAGCTCTGAAAAGCCTTCACCCAACAGGAAATATCCCCACAGTAAGTGAAGAGAGCCTTTGCACAAGAGCATAAAACCAAAACAAGACTCTATGATACTGTCTTGTCTGGAGGAAGATGGAGTTTTGGCTTGTTGGACTGTTCAGGCAAAGCATACAAAAATGATTTTGGATGAGTCAAAATGTTTTCAGACTGAATTTTGTATTTGAGATGCTGAGATCTCAGTGAACAAAATACTGGGAAATGTATTTTCACTCAAGTATTTTCTAGTACCTAAGAAAACCAAAATTATTCATTCTTCAATTTGTTTCATTGTTTTACTTTTCAGATGGCCAAAACAAATGCTGCCATTTTGCAGGACTGCTAATGTGATGGTCAGTTGGTCACACTGCTCTTGAGGCAGAGCAAACCCAAAATGGGGCTGGGCTCGCTCCTTTCCCATGCCCTTGGGATGTCACCAAACCTGTGCAAAGGGTTTTCTGCAAGTTTGTGCTTGGACACCACCACCAGCAGCTGCCTTTCATTGGAGGCATATGGTATGGGCAACTCAGCTCATTCCCACCAGCTTTCCCTTCCTAAGGGCTGGAATGACACGATTGTAACAGTACAGCAGTAATGCTTTTTGGGGAAAAATGATACAGTTCAATGTTTTGACTAGTGTTTAGGGCTAGATTCTCTGTGATGGCATCCATCCTGAAAGGAGGTAGGAGCCGGATGGCGGTTGGTCTCTTCTTCCATGGGACAAGTGACAGGACAAGAAGAAACAGCCTCAAGTTGTGCCAGGCAAGGTTTACATTGAACATTAGGAACAACTTCTTCCTCTCAAGGGTTGTCAAGACCTGTCCCAGGCTGCCCAGGGCAGTGATGGAGTCCCCATCCCTGGAGGGGTTTCAAAGGGGTAGATGTGGTGCTGAGGGATATGGTTTAGTGGTGACCTGGCAGTACTGGGTTAACAGCTGGACTCAATGATCTTAAAGGTCTCTTCCAGCCAAAACAATTCTATGATTCCATCCAGCATAGCTCTGTTGATCTGCAGTCTAGACTGATTTATAGAAATTATTTGATCTATTGAGGTAATGTGTGTGTTTGTTTAAATACCTCTTCAGCTCGCTTCCCCCTCTTTCTTCCTTTCCAGCAAGATATAAGCCAAGAAAGTCACTGACGAAAGGCTACTTTGTACAGGAAGCCTGGGGTTTCTCCCCCTTACTGCCTTGTCAGCACAGCACCTGCTCCTGCACCCGAACAAAGTCCTGAAGTTGTCTTGTTCATCAGCAAGTGGAGAGGGGGCTGGGACACATTGATTGTCCTTGATGAAAGAACTTGGAAATGGCAGAAAGGAAAGTGTGAGGCCAGGTGGGACTTCAGAAAACATCCCTTGCTCCCACCACCTGTGTCCTTCTGAGCAGGGAGTGCTCAGGTCCACAGAGAAGCTCAAGTGTTGCTTGATCTTATCAATAAATTGTCATCCCGAATTTCTCTGCATTGCTGAGGGTCACTGGCTGCAGTGTTGGAGGTGTCTTCCCTGGGGAGGGAGTGGAGCAGCTAGTGAAGACGGTCCTGTACACACAGCATGGCCATCTGAGCCAGGAGCATCAGCTGTCCTGCCTGGAGAGACAGAGGTGTGGATGTTTGTGGCTCTCTGAATGCTGATCTCTTCCACAGGGATCCTGTGGGATTTGTGATTGGCAGCATCGAATATTCAGCATGCTTGCTCCCTTTTGTTTTTTTCTGCCTGCTGGCCTCTTATCTAAAGTGCTTTCTCCTGCATCCAGCAGCTGAGTTTCATCACACCCGGGAGGTCCCTCAGCCTGTAACCCCTTGGTAAAATTCACAGCTCCCAGGGCACATTGAGTTGGCCACAGAATGCCGCAGTCACTTTTTGGCTCTAAGCTCAAAGTCCTCTCCCCCGACTCTCTAGGGAGTAGTCACGGTGGTTGAACTCTATCAAGATGCTGTTCTGTGGTGCAGTTTTCCCAGGGCTACCAAGATGGGAGGGAATGATCCTTTCTGAGGTGCTTGGTCTTGCCTGTGGTGAAATACAGTTGGAGTTTGGCCCTAACTCTGAATCAGCTGCAAACCCAAGGGAAATCCTTGGCACTGGCTTCAAAAGCTCCTGTGCTTCTGGGCAAGACAGGACCTGAGCATGGCTTGGCTTTGCAGGCTTGCTGGAGAGCAGACCTGCACTGGAAAGTCCCTGTGGGAACACTGAGATAGTTTCAAGCAAGATAAATCTACTGCATGAAGGAGAGATGTGGGGATGAGGAAGGAGACATTTCATCAGCTTTGGCTGAGTGAAAAGTAAAGGCTTGGTCTGGCTGTTTGCAATGTCTTTCTGAGTTGCAGCTTCTCTCCCAGATTCCCTGTGAGCCCTGCACAGGTGTTTTTAAGCTCCTGATTTTCAGACCTGCTTTCCCTTGGCATCTCTCATGAATCCCTTCATAGCAGTTTGTGGCTCTCTGAGGGCCTGATACTCATCAACTGAAAATTTTGCTGTGCAGGATGGCCCAGTAAAGGCCAGAGCTCTGCTCTGCCTGAGCTGTGCTGTTCTGCAGTTGCTGATACGCTCTTGTGACCTTCGATGCTAGCAGTACGAGTACCTCAGGGAGCTGAAGTTGAAGACGTTGTGTTGAGGACTGCTTGTTTTCCACATTCATTACAGAATCTGTCTGCAATGTCAGTACTCAGTACTTGGGAGTTGTGTTTGCTGAGACCTCTTCATTTTTCTTTTACAGTAAAGAGGCTGGGAAATACAGTGGTGATGGAGCAGAATCCGAGTTCCCTGTTTGCCAAAGCTGATATGAGTCCAGAACTGCACTCTGAGGTAAGAGGTGACGTGCCATGTGTCTTAGTAAACTGTAGCTCTCTAAGACGGGTATCTGAGAGCCTTTTATAGCCCATGGAGTGATGCAGTGGGGATCGCTCTCGCTGTAGATCTACCATCTGTTGACAGTAGAAGATGGCCACACAGTCATCCTAGATGAGACACTTAGCTGCAGATGGTTAAGCTTAAACAAAATGCATCTATATTACACTTTTTTGAATTAAATTCCCAATTGTTTTGGGAACCTATTGCAAAGAGGAAACAGTAGATCACGTTTCACTAGAGAATACCCAAGCTGAGAATACTGGAGCTGATTTTATCAAAGGCACTGATTTTTTTTCTCCCAACCTTTAGCATTTCGGTTTGGTTTGGTTTTTTTCAAGATAAATCCTTGCAAATTCCAGACCTTAATAGAGAAATGAATTGTTGTTGAAGGCAGAATGGGAGAAGATGATTGCTCCTATGGCTGGCAGCAGTAAGAGAGGGTACTAAGAACTGCTACTGCTACTCCCAGGCTAAGAGACACACCTAAACCCCGGGAGGAAGGTTGGGAGTACAGGGGTAACTGGAGATCTCCAGGGAGATCTCCACTTCACATCAACTAGGTTCCAGCTGAACATTTGGTACACAAGTGGGTTTTGGGTTTTCCAGAGTGGTCTGATGTTGACCTAAGACTGGAAGAAGAGAAGCAGGAAAAAACATAGTGCTAGAGCTGAAAACTCAGAGAACAGTAAAGCTGAAGATGAATGTCCCTCCAGGAATAGGAAGAAAAGAAAGAAATTCAGCTGAGATGATGGCAGGGGCCTGGCTGGTGTGAAGAATGAATCTTTGATTCAAAAGAAAAAAATAAAGAAGGGTGGTTTTTTTTCCTTCCCATCCTGAATTGGGGAAAAGCCAGTATCCTAGAATTTCTTCATGTTCATTTCCGAAAGGAAAAAAAACCTTTTAGAGTAGTCAACAAATTCCATTTGGGTAGAAAAGTTGATTTGTTTTGAGTTGAACATAGAAAATGAATGTCAAGAAAAAGTCATTTCGAAGTAAGAAAGTCCTTCCTTCTCGTTGGGGAAAATGTCAAAAGGGCACGCTGACATTTACATTTTTTTCTCTCTCCACTTTGTTCCTGAACAAAAATTTGCCAAAGCCAACAGGCTGTTGTTTTCTGATGGAAATCTGTTTTGACAAAATTTTTCCAACCAGCTTCAAGAGCTATGCACAAACATTTCCTCTCTCAATTCCAATTTGGATTTGGCAGGGAGTGGGGGTAAGAATGAAGGGGCTATTCTTTTCAGTACCTGTCAGAGATGTATCACCCTGTCAAAGGACCCAACAGTGCTGAAAGCGTCCTGCTTCCAGCAAGAGCTCAGAGCAAGGTTCACTCTCCTTGGCTGGCTGACCTAGGCAGGAATTAAAGCACTGTGTAAAGCTCACATGAGTTGAATTGGGGCTAGATAGCTGCTGGTCCAAAGTTAGATCCCAGTTAAACTTCAAATGGGATGGGATCCCAGGTTTTATTTTTTACACCTGTTTACTACTGACCCTAGCAATAAAGGATCTCTTGGTGTGCATATCACAGACTTATTTTGGTTGGAGAAGATCTTTAAGATCATCAAGTCCAACTGTTAACCCAGCACTACCAGGTCACCACTACACCCTGTCCCTCAGCACTATGACTACATGACTTTTAAATCCCTCCAGGGATGGTGACTCCAACACTACCCTGGGCAGCCTGGGCCAGGCTATGACAACCCTTTTGGGGAAGAAATTTTTCCTAATATTCAACCTAAACCTCCCTTGGTGCAACTTGAGGCTGTCTCCTCTTGTGATTGCTTGTTACTTGGGAGAAGAGACTGAACACCACCTTGCTTCAACTTCCTCTCAGGGAGTTTTAGAGAGCAAGGTCATCCCCCCAAGCTTTCTTTCTCTGGGCTGAACAGTCCCATTTCCCTCAGCTGCTTCTCAGAAGTATGCTCTAGATCCTTAACCAGCTTCATGCTCAGGACTGGTTTGGAAGCTCATCTAGGTTTTGTTCAAGCTGTAGTCCATAAAAATCTTCTATCTGGCAAGATGGATTGGAATATCACTAGAAGGAAATCTGGACTGAAATGTAATCATAGCTCACCTGAATGGGCCAACATGGGTAATACATGCCATTTCTGCCTTTCAGGGAGTGGTTACAGGCTTTTTTTTCTTTGCTTTTCCTGGATCACTGTAGGAATGACAACTGACAACAGGGAGGAGAGAATATTCCCATCTCTAGCCGAAGGTAAGTGCCAGCTTCAGCTGTTTCTGCTTTTCCTACTGTCTTTGGCAAAAGGCTGGTGCCTCTAGAGAGGGCTAAGGCAGTGGAAAAACTCTTATTGAGTCAATGCATCTTCTCATTATGGTCAGACTAAACATCAGCATAGACTAGACATCACTTTTAGATTGATAATATGAAGTGGGTTTAATTCCACTCCAAATACCTTGCAGAAATGTGTAAGAGTTAATACAGGAGAGTGAATAGGTGTAATTCACTTTTCTCTTGTGGAGGAGACCAAGGTATGGCCTGAGAGAAGAGTTTTGGAGAGGAGGGAACAGATTCACAGAACTCTGCACTTCTGGGTGACATCATCAACTTGTCTTTAAGGAGGGAACGTCCTTGACAACTGCAGGCTACAGATCACAACCAGCTCCTACCTGCTGACAAGGTGCTGCTGAGATGTGTGACAAGTGCAGATGGATATCAGCTCCCAGAGATTGCTTGTCTGTGTTGTCCTGTCCCTTCATTTCACAGAGTGGCACCAAGGGAAAGTGATGGCTGGAACACACCACCTAGCCAGACAACAAACATACTAGTGAAAATGTAAAGGGAGATTTTTCAGAATATTTTTTCTTTGTTTATTTTATGAGCTACTCAGCTGTGTGGTAGTTTTCATCCTATACCATTTCCCCAGTGGCTGAGCTGTTCTTTGGTGTTATCAATTTGGTCAAAATCTCCGGTGAACAAGTTTAATTCTTCCTGCAGAGCACGATTGTTCTTCCCCCCTGCCCTCCCCCCCTGTCCCCTGCCAATCTACTCACCCTGCTTTAAATATGTATTGAGTTCCCATGGGTCACTAGGTGAGCTTGTAGAGATGGTATAACTGTTCACTGATAGCTGTCCTAACCTGGACCATGTGCTTCTCTGCCATTTATTCACACTCAAATCTACAGTTCCAGCCACTTCTGCTTCTTCTCTGTTTAGTGTACGGGACAGGTTGGAGGCAAAAGCTGATCATCTCCTCAGTGTCTTGGCTACAGAAGAATTTGGCTATTTAGCTTGTTACCATGCAACTCTTCTCAAACACTTAGGAAGCTGAGGATCTCAAATAATACTCTCTAGCTATTCACAAGATCTGGTTACCTGCTTATGTTTGGATATTTACAGAACAAAAAACTTGTACAACATCTAATTCAGTGCACGTGAAGGAAGAGGTTTGCAAGTTTGTCTCACTACCCTGTGAGATGGTGTCGGAGGGAACCATCCTCTTGGGGAATGAGACAGGGGCCCAAACCATCCTGGCAGCCTCTTTCCAGTGCTGCCTCCTGGGAGAATGGTCCAACTTGTGCTTCAGCTCCAAACACAAGGAGCTTGTGCAAAAAAATAAAATAATAAAAAGTTTAAAAAAATCTGAGCACGAGTTCTTGGATGTTGCAGGCAGAAAAAAAAGCCACAGCGGCAATAAAATTAATTTCCTTCTCTAACATATACAAGACTTTCTCCAAGAGAATTATGACCCAAGCTGATCAAAGTCTGTAAGTGGTACTTATGCTATCAGTTTCACCCCCTTAATGCCCTTCTGTCAAAACAAAATCCCCTCGAAAGGCTTTGAGGAAAATCACATGAGCATAATGGCTTACAAAAAAATGGCCCTAAGTACTCAGTAACATATACAGAGAAGACTATTAGATCGACTGGTGTAATTGTACTTATATTTGAATGTAAACATTCTTATATGAGCAAGTTACTGCTTACCCACAGAGCAGAGCACTGGCAGATCAGGTTGAAAATGCCTTAGTTATCAAGAGAAAGGTGAGGAGGGGTTGGCAGTGGTGGGAACTTTGTCCTAAGACAGGATGGTGACTTTAGGCAGAATTAGATAAAAGGAGAAGAGAAGAGGTGGGGGAAGGATGGGGCTTATTAAAGACCCGTTTTCAGATATACAGAGAGAGGATAAAATTCAGGTGAGTTACAACTACACTGCTGCGTGGCTCTCAGGTGGGAGTCAGACATCAAACTATCTGATCCTTTATCTGCTATAATGTGTTTGTTTGAACATGTTCTTGGTGGATTTAGTGCTGCTCTGACAGCTCTGGGAACCAGAGTCCTCAGTGTATTCCAAGAATAGAAGCACCAGGCAGTGCTGTGCCTGAAGTAAGGGGTGATGGGGAGGCTCCGTCTTCTCAGACCAGGCCATGACCAATCAAGCCTGATGAGTACAATACAGAGGATATCTCAAATGCCCAGTTTTCAGTACCATTAGCATTGGAAGGCTGCGCAGACAGCTCCAGTTAAGAGCCACTTTCCATCTTTTGAGGATTTGTTGATACACCTGTAGGAAAGCCCTTATTTTGGTTCTCAACATTTTCATGGGGTACCCCATTGCCTTCCAGAACCATGAGGGTCATGGTGCTCGCTCCATGTGCAGTTCCTATTGCCACAGCCTTCAGCAGGTACCTTCTGATTCGGTGCTGAGCACTCTTGATACAAGCTACGTCCTTTTTCCACCACTGTTTGGGAATTTATCAGCTCTTTAGGTCTCTCTTGCTACGAGCAGCGATGCCTCAGGAGTGTCCAATAGCAGGGAAATGATGAACAGTGTCAGTGCGTTCAGAGTCTGGATGATCTTAAATGGTGGTTGTATTTGGAGAGATACTGATGTTCTGGCAGTGAAGCTGATCATCACTGATGGTTTGGATGCTTCTGAGTGGAAAAGCTGCTTCTGATACCATTTCTGTTTCCTCCTGTGCAAAACAAAAGCAGATACAATGTCCGGTGTAGAGTCCATCACTTTTCTTCACTTCTTGCTTTTCTCTCTTCCTCCTCACTTTTGCATTGCTCTCCTCTCTCAGTCTAAGATGAAAAGGTCCTTCCTTGGAGTCTCCTTTCTCTTTCCCATGGGTTTCCACATTTTCTTCATGCCCTGCAGATCATACAACTTCTTTGCCACATGATTTTTCTTCCTGGGGACACCACCTCTGTCTGCCAAAAAAGAAGGATCAGGCCAGCTGGGCAAAGGGCTTTTTTTTGTTGATGAAAGCCTGAAGTATTTCAAAGGTTTTATAAAAAAAAAAAAATCCAAACCAACCTATTAATACCAATAAGTCTATATGATTTTTATTACTTTTTTTCTGATGAGCCGAAATCAAATCTTCCCTGACCATCCTTCTCTTGTGCTTGGACAGATGCAAAGTCCGCTGGAGTCAATGAAAAGATATTTGGAGATCAGGCTCATCCAGATTCCTAACATTTCATAGAGGTATTTCCCTATCTCTCCCTCTTTCCTGGCCTTACTGTCTTGCTCTCCCTTTGGAGGAAATTCTTTTCCTGGTGATAACCATGTTGCTAGCTCATATTTCCTCTTTCTTGTTGACAGTTTTAAAGCAATAGATTTATGAACTTTGAAGTAATAGAAATATTTAAGGCATACCTACTCTTTCCCTTATCTAGAATAGGCTAGGATTATTCTTTTTCTAGACACTGCACTTGTAAAGGGAGACATTTGCCTTTCAACCCATTTTCTGGAAAGCCAAGCCTGGTTTGCTTAATGAAGACATCGGTAACCTCTGATTATTCATATATAGCACCAAGTGTTATTTCCAGTTTCATTCCAGTGGGTCCCACAACTGTTTTTACCAGCTTTTACTCCAGCTAGGATCAAAAAGGTGAACCCACATTTGGAGTGGCCACAGCAAACTGCTAATGCCCAGCATCTCTGATGGATAGATGAGGTTGGGGGTAATCTACAGCAATTTGATACTATTTTTCATCAGGGCTGACTAGGACATCAGGCTGAGTTAGCAGGTCCATACCCAGCTTCCCTTTACCAATCCCTGGCCCGAATGCCTTGGTCTTATCTGAGAATGCCACACTACTTTTCAAACTGCAGCTCCTTTTTTGAGTTTCATGCTTTAAAATATGAATCACCTGACTCACAAAGTGATGTAGTCTGGATGGCAGGGTTGGAAGTAACCAGAGAAATGACAGGGGTCATGGAGCTCCTCTAGTGTCTTGACTAAATCAGGCACAGAGGGGTTTTGCAGCCTGTAGCCTAGCCTCAGGGTGTCTGTCCTGAGGGGCACAGCTCTTAGCCCGACAGCTCTCAGTGAACTGAGCTGAGAATACTGAAGCATCACTCTCATTTTCAGACCAAGAGCCTGCTAAGTGTAAGTTCCTCCTTCAAGGACTTCACAGATAGGAATAGACTTTCTTCACCTTTTTGCTTACTTTTCACCTTTTTGCTTGCTCTCTCTGCTGGGTCCCTAATTAATGAAAAAGCATGAACAAAGGAGGCTGTTCCTGTAGAATGTGGTTCTCTCTGTCATACAGGAGATAGCTGGACAGGACAGGGCTATATCCAAGGCATATTCACTCACGTGCTGATTTAATGCAGCAAATCCCACAAGAGACTGGCATTAGAAGTAATTACAGAGGTAGCAGCAACTTCCCACATTAACCTGAGTGCTGTGGTTTGGGGTGTGTGAAATTACTTGGCACTAATGGTTGACACCTCCCAGGACTTCCAAGAGGCAGAGCAGGAATGCTGCAGTAGGACAATGTTGCTGTTAATTAGAATTTTGCATAACTGTAACATGTGATGAACAGAATTTGGTAAACAGCTATGGCAGAAATATCTCTGGGTATGGCTGCACTTAGGGGAGGTTGTACCTTAGTTCCAACAGTTCAGGACCCCAAAAATGATGCTGAAAAGATGGTTGTGGATAAAGTCCCTGGAGTGTGCTGGTGTCAAGTGTGAGGTGTTTCTTCTCATGCTGCACACCTAGCAGACACTGGGCAGCTTCTCCAGTATGAGCCTGAGACCACGTATTCAGCTCCTCACAGCAGTATTGAAGGCAGGATTTTCTGGTGGAGTGGGGGATTGTGTGAAGGCTTTGGAAGACCCTTGGGTCCTGCTGGTGGGTGCAAGAGGTGGGTGCTGCATGGTCTGTATCTCTTGTGAGAGGGGAAATCCAGACTGACACCAAAACAGCTCTTGTCTAGGTGAATGAGGGTTGAAAGAGTTCTCCTGAAGCATCTGGGACAGCCTTGAGTGCCAGAAGGTGGCTGCTGACTGTCTACTGAGGATCCACTCTTAGTGTAAGAGGTCTTTAATGCACACTATCCCCAGCCTGCTTACATTCCTATCTGAAGATTGCTCAGTATTGGAAACAGACCAGATTATCTGCCTAAATGGACACAGATCTGCATAAATAACATTTACCACCACGGTGATCAGCAGATTTTGTGGCTCTTTTTTGGTTCAAGCATTTCTCCCTATTTTGTACGGTTGGCATCCCTGAGATGCAGTGCTTGATCAAGAGGCGGTACAGGGAAATCACACGCTGGCACTTCCCCAGCTTTATCAGCTGTGGGCTTAAAAAAAGAATAAATCTTTTTCCAAGGCTATAAATCCAGACCCTTTCACCAGCTCTTACAGTAACTCACATGTTCCAAACAACAGCAGGCTGTTTATCCAAACTAGCAAAAGCCTCTGTAGAGGAGTTAACGATTTTGCAGCAATGCCTTTCACCTACTGGCTGTGGGGCTAGGAGCTTTCCTGCTGCCCCACAACATGGAAGAGCAAAGCAGAAGCGTCAGAGTAAGACAAATTACATTTCCAAAAACCAAGGTGGGATGTTTTTGAAGTTTGAAAATTATTTTTTTTTGAGACTCCAACTTTTTTCTTCTTGCTTTACTACATGCTGTTTCTTAGCTGTGCTTTATCCAGATTGGTTTTTAGAGTCATAGAAACTGGTACTGTAAGGGTTAACCTGATGTGCTGGGATGTTCTTCTCTTCTCTTGATCACCAGGTCTTGGCTCTGTTAAACATCTCCCCCTCTCTTTTACATGCAGATCTTCTTTTACAAGGCTGGGCTCCGGAATTTCAGCCCAGCCAAGAGCCATCTTCCCATCCATTAAAGCTTCGTGGCAGCAGGTAACAATATCACTTCAAAAGGACAGAGTTGCACCATTCCCCAACCCCTCTACCCTCCCCCCCCCAAATTAAACTCCCTGACAACAGGATCTGAACACAACATAGGAAGAAGCAGATGCTCTGTTTCTTTGCAAGGCTTATTTGCATCTGGACCAGAATGGGCCCATTTAGGGGGATCAAGGCAAAGCTGAGCCCTGTGGTCACTGATTCTTCTTGGGGCTCCCCAAAGCTGTTTGCTCAAAGACCTTTGCAGTTGAGTTTTAGCCATTTCTCTCCGCAAGAGGAGCTGAAGATATTCCCTTTTATCAGCCTGCTGCTGACCTCTTACCCTGCATCAGGACAGTGAAGGCTGGATCATGTCTTGGCTAATCACTGTGGCTATAGAGCCCTAAAGGTCTGCATCTACTGTGAGATGTGGTGAGCTCACTTTCTCAGACTGCCTTGCTTTTCCTCCATCCCCCCCACCCCCCTTTTTTTTTTTCGTCTGCTGACTCAATCTCACGTTTCTCACATCTTCATTTCCAAGCCTTGCCATGCTGGCTGCCATCTCTCACACATCTTCTGCACCTTCGCTGTCTCCTCCATCTCACAGGGTGCAGGTTGCTCTCACTCTGTTGGTCTTGCTCGTGTGTGGTCCTCCCTCCACCTGGGACGAAAAAGACCGAGTGGTGTAATTTTGTCTCTCCTGCCTGGGCAATATTTGGAGATAACAATAACAGTCAGGGGAAGGTCTCCTGTGAGGAGAGATCAAACAGGAGGTGGAATGTTGAGTTGGATGGTGCTGGGAGGCAGCTTGGGAAGTGCGAGCACGGGCAAGGAAGGAGAAATTTTCTTCCTTTCTTTCCAAACATCTCTTTATTCTGCAAGAAATAAGCAGAGAAATAAATAACTTTGATACATTTTCAGTTTCTGAAATGCAGGTTAAAAAAAAGAAGTCTGAAAACCTGAAGACACGCAGACTCCCAGACTCTACCTAGAATTTCTTTTAAATGTTTATTTCTCCCAGCAATATCAAACACTTATCTTCCTAAAAGTCCTTCCCCAAAACCCATGTAACTACAGAGCTACCTTCAGCTTCTGCAGCACCTCCACAAACCCCTCACCTGAGTGAGGAGCTTCTCACAACCCCTGCTGTTTTAGTTTTCTTTCCAACTAATAAGCCTCCCAATTTCCAGGGAAATCTTCTCTCAGATGATGACTGGAGGAGCTACAGATCTCCTGTGCCTCGCCACAAACCTCCAGCAAGCCCAGACAGGATGAGAACATCTCCTCTAATTTGCTGGTAAGAAGTCACAGCATGATTGGACTTGCAGAGTACCAGGTCACTGTGTGGTGTATTGGTGCATGTGCTTGTGTTAAGTATCACAGCTCGGACCTGGGCTCTGCCACTGCTCTTACTGCAGTTAGGGGGCTGAGGTTTATGGCTTGTAAATCAGCAGAAAACCAGTCCCAAATGTCTAGAGCCCTTCTCAAACCTTGCTCCGAAGGGCAGAAAAGACTAATGTTAAGAGATAGAGAGGCACCTGTTATTGTGTTACCATCCCAGCTCCATGCTGTGTCCCAGCCAGACACGATGAGCACCTTGTGCTGTAACTGTTGAGGGTTGCTGGCTCTGGAAGAGACCTTGTGGCTTCTGGCTTGTGGGTCCTTGGCCCTGCTAAAGCTCCCCCATCCTAAGGGATGCTCACTGCTGCAGAATAGCTCCTGTGTCTTCAAAGACGGGGAGCTCCTCTGACAGGGTGGCTCTTAATATGTAAATACTCAAGAGTTTTTTTTTTAAAGGGTGAAATATTCAGACTTGTGTAAGCCCTTGGGAAACTCTTCCAGTCTCCCCAGATCTTTCTGATCTTTTTTTTTCCTGTGCTTTTGAAGTGAATTATCTAAAGGAGACCACTCGCACTCCAATGTGTGGGATCAGTGTTTAAAATACATCTCAGATGATAATTTGATCTATTGATTCAGTTTATGTCTGGTTTAAAAATGGGTCTTTCAGGACTCTATCCAAACCTGTGATTTCCAGAAGAACAGTCCCCTCTGCCCTTGCACTGCTCCATGACTTATGGCTCTGTACTGAACACCCCAAACCACAGGACCCTCTCCAGCCCTGGGGCCAGGCAGGGCAGGGCTTGGGGTCTCACATGGGCTCCCATCAGTGCCCAGGCAAGAGTGAGATGCTGGCATCTTTTGGTAGGAGTAAAGGTGAGCTGCTTTCCCTGCATCAAATCCCTCACCCACTACCTGTTAGATCTTTTTTCACCCCACTGATCTCCAAAGAGATTCATGGGAAGTCTGTGTTAACATACTTCCCCTGCCACATATTTTCAGGTGGGGAAACTGAGGCACTTGCAAATTAGGTGAGCCTTCTTAATTGCACCCAGGGCAGTTGACCTCAGTGGGCAATGCAGAAATGCAGATAAAGGCAGAATTTAGCTGTTAACAGAACTTAAAGCCTGTAGGACACTTCTACAGCCTCTGATTTTTTTTCCTATCATCCAAATTTTAGGATGCTGGAGAAGACACAAACACTAGCATGCATGAAATGACTTAATTCCAGTGAGCTCTTTGCTGTGTCAGCCTCTCCTCTAGCTGCCAACCGTGACAAATGCAACTACTGGCAATTAACCCGTCCAAAACTTGAATGTCAAGATAAAAAAACAACAGGTGAAATTAGGGCTTGGATCCTAGTGTGGACCTAACTTTTGCATACCTTGCTGGCTGTGGAGCTGCTGCCACCCTTCTCCAGGCTACCCACACCACAGCCAGCAGGGAGCATCCCTGTCGGTCTGCCCTGTCTGTCTGTAGGCTGACAGAGATGGATGGCAGCACTGCTGGGAACGTGCTGTCAGGCTCAGGCTTTCCTCCCAGGAGAAAGCTGTAGGCCTTGAGGGAGCGCCGTGATGAAGATGTAAGAGTGGTGTTTGACACGCCAGCTCCTTTGTTTGGGCAACCGCGGCTCGCGTCGGCTGCCTGCCAACTAGCAGCATGACGGTCCTCTGCCTAAAAGGGTCACCATGTGCCATGGCCCCTTTTCTGGCTGCAAAAAACTGCTGGGGCATCACAGAGGACATTGAAATAAGAAACCTGCTCAGAGGAAGATGGTAAGGAGCATTTGGTGGGTGGGGTGGGGGTGGGGATGGGGACCTGGAGTAAAAAGGTAATGAAAACAGGCAGGAAGCATTGTGGGAGAAAGATGTGGGGTGAAAGGCTCGCTCCTTATGTAAAAAAGAAGGAAGATGAGCAACAAGCAGGCAGAGCCCCACGTGCCTGTGCCCAGCACTGCACCCGAAGGAGTTAATTCCCCACCAGTGCACTAAGTGGTCAGCAGCCCAATAAATTATGCCTTCGAAAGACAAACCACAATCATCATTAGTCACGGCTCATTGGCCTGTTAAGGCTCCTCAGTGAAGTTTATCTCTTCCCTCCTGTCCACTGGCAGCCATATTTCATGCTCCGAAAACAGATGACCCCCAGGGTCAGCAAAATGAAAGCCCCATTCAACAGGTCTGCGAAGGACTCGCCACAGAAAGAAACGGCTGAGGTCAAAATAACATTGAGATACGGCCAGACCTTCAGCCGCTGCCCTCCTGGAGCAGACACACACCACACGCTCAAGTGACCAAGACATGTTAATCCGTTTCAGGATCAGGCAGGGTCAGGCTGGGGCTGGGAGGAACAGTGGCATAATTAGGTGAGGGTGACCTCCATAAAACAGTAATGGGCTTCCAGAGGCACACCAGCACAGCGTGGCCCGTCGTGATTTGCACCCACTTCCCTGCTCTTTGCAAGATGGAACTGGCCAAGAGGGATGCTGGGAGTCCCAAATAGCGCTCTTGTCCCTGCTGGCAGCCAGCCTCACAGGCACGAAGGGATGTAAGCACATGGGGACTAGGCACCCAGCGTGATGAGCATCACAGCCCAGTGTTTCACTGTTCAGTGGGATTTTAGTGTGAGGCATTTGAAAAGAATGGAGAGATTTTGTTTTCTTCATTGCTATTGAAAACAAAGGGAAATATTTGGAGTGCATGGAGTTTTAAGCTGAACTAGGTGGTGTTTAGAGCTCTTGCCTGCACACAGTTCTATGGGGCAGGATGAAAGGAGAGGAGAAAGGGTGTGCTCAAAAATAAGGGGGTTTTGAAGAATATTTTCCTAGCCTGTTATCTTCCCAATAACCTGTAAGGTATGGGAATGTCCCTGGGAAAAGCTGGGCAACCTGAAGCGAGACGAACTGCTGTACCCTGGAGGGATGAAGGGAGAGGACCTCCAGGCCAGCCACAGCTTCAGCTTCCTATATGGGATGACCGTAAAAGTCTACACCGAAGGGCACACAGTAGTGTGGCTCAGGGTAAGTTCCTGTTTTTCTAGCAATGTGAAGTCATAGGGCAAATTGAAAAGTCCAAAAGTGTTTTTAGAATGAAATTTAATGCCATGAAATTAAAATCCTAACAACCAATATACTGTGAGAATATGGACTCTTCACCAGTGCAGCGCAGCAATATTTTTATTCAAGAGAAGGGTTTCTGTGTGATGGAAAGAGAGAATAAGAAAGACGGTGAGGAAAATACCTTGATTTTGTATATACTGTCTTTGAACCAGACTGGCTTCAGCTCTTGGCTACAAAAGGACTAGTCAACATTACGACTGGTTATTAAATGTGATGCTATAGATGTTTCAGAAATACTCCTCATTTGAATGAATTAATTCAGATTTCAAGGATTTGACTGAGAAACAACATTTCAGAGATAAAGTTGAACTCCTGTTCTACCAGCTCTTTAGAGGGTAACGCGACAGCATCATTAGGAAGTCAGAGCTGTGCTAACATTTTGAGGCAGGGGAGCCTTGTGGAGGACAGCAGAGGTATTTACTTACAGGGACTAAGGATTTTTCTGTAGCAATAGGAGATGCTGATGCAGGAACGTGCTCTCCTCACCCACGCCTGCAGAGCCTGTTGTCTCTTTATCCCTCTTCAGGTACAGCCTATGCTTCTACAGGTAAGAACAGATATTTAGACTCTGGAAGACACCTTGTACCCAGTAATATGATTTTCCTGGTGCTGGAGATCTCTGACATCTGTGTCCCTATAAACGAAGCAGTTTAAAACCAGCTTCCCTAATGACTCTGATCTGTGTCTTTGAGCACTATAAATCAGGAAGTGCTGGCTCAGGGCTTTTCCAGGGAGAGAGTCAGAAGAGGAGTGAATAACACGGGTAATTCAAGCTAACGCTCTGCTGAGATAATTTCTTTTCAAAACAGCTTGCAGGGATCACATTTTAAACTGGCTATTTGTCTGCCTATTTATTGCAGCATGCGTCATGGGAGGTTTTAACGCAAAGCAATAGAGATGATGTGATTTATCTCATTCAATCTCCCAGCTTCCCTTCCCTTCCTTCGCAACTACAGCTGTGCCTGGGCACAGATAACGGCCGGAGCATGCTGCAGGCAGGTGCAGTGCATTGCAGCCCTGGATCTCTGCCACCACTGCGGGAGAGCTCAGATGAGGCTGAAGGGATCTTATAAAGGGAGGGAATGAAGAGCAGGGCTGTATTTTCCCCCCTTTCTCCCTGCTGGTGCTCAGCCTGGGCTTGCTGCTGGAGATGGGGCAGCAGCTCTGAGCATTGTTTGCAGCCAGCAATTTGTGAAGGATACCTGCAAGGTTTGGGTAACCCAAGGGAGGAACCTGGGCTGCCTGATTGCAGGGACCAAGCTCTGCAGCCAGCCCTGGCTGGTGGAGATGGAGATGATGCAGAATTGTCCACCTTTTCTACAAGGTTGGTGTTGGGTCTGCTTCCCTCAACTCCCAGGGGTGCAGGATGAGGTCCTTGCCTCTGCCCAGTAAGGAGGTGGTCTGTCTGGGATGTTCTGCCTGTAGGATTTCAGGTGGCACAAAGGAGGTGTTAGGGAGCTAAGCAAGGACTGCTTGCAGAGGAGATACAAAACAAAGCCTCTGCCTCTCCCCCTGCTATCTAGGGTCCCCCTGCCCTTAACTTTTCTGCTATGTAATGTAGATGACTAAATTGAGCAGTATCATCCCCCTTCCCTTGTGTTGGTCTGCCAGGAAAACTTCAAACCAACAAAAAAATCTGTTCTAGATAAAAATCGTGGGGGTTTCCACAAGATTTTCTTTTCTCCAGTTGGAAAGATGGAAGACTGCTGCAACAACTCATTTTGGCAGAGTTTTCTGCAAAGCCCACATCCCACCTGGAGCTGCAGTCTCTACTCCCATTTGCTGAGCGCGTGCAGGAGCCTTTTTCTCCCATTTCAGCTGGTGGGGTGGCACTGAGCTGCTAGCCAAGGAGCCAGGGTGTTGTACCATGAATACCATTAGGAATACAGAGCTGCTGGAGTGAGTCTGGCCCTCTCAGCCTGCCGAAGGTCACAGCAGTTGTTTGTGGCAGCCCAGGGAATTGAGCCACGATATCCCACACCCTAATTGAGCATGCCAGCCACCAGCCCGTGCTTCCTCCCTGCTGGCCACCAGCTATTTCTGATGACAACGTCCAGTCAGGACAAGGTGCAAACTGATGTGGTATTGATTTCTTTCTAGGCAAGAGAGGTGAAAATGGATAGCAATGTAAGAGCATGAAAGACACGGAGCTGACAGCAGGTAAGGCTTTGTTATTCACATCCGTTTATTTACAAACTGGTCAAAAGCAAAGAGGTGAGACTGCAAAGTTGGGACAGTATGTAATACACATGGCTTTTTTTCTCCCAGTATGTAATGAAGCCATTAGTTAAGCTGAAATAATGAGCTTCTTATAGCAGTGTTTCCTGTGCTGGGCACAAGCCAGGGCCAAGTGCTGCTGGGCCCTTCCCTCCAGCTGTTCACACAGAGCACAGCAGAGCCTGTTCCCAGTATCAGACATGCTCCCTCCCTGCAATCACCTGGGCTTTGGCAAAAAAAAAGTCTATCCTATTTTTTCTGCCTTTCTCCAAAGTCATCTTGTCCTTGCCAGAGTATCTATCAAACCAAAGTCTGTTAGAGCAGTTGTTTTGAAATGCCTAGATCAGCAAGGTGAAGTGACAGCACCCAAGTCCCAGTGGTGGGATCAGGCAGAGCAGGGAAGAGATGCAGGAGAGACCTCTGAGGAGGACGACAGGCACAGTGCTGGTGGAAAATTTACAGTTTCAGGCTTGGACTCTGGGGCCCATTTTTATTACATTTTACATTGAGCAAGCTAGTTTGAGTTACTCTTGCGTTTTCATCTGCACTATCAGGGCTGCTTTCAGATCCAAAGACCACAGAGCTAGAAAGAGGGAGCCACAGAGATGTCAGTTCTGGCCATCAGCAAATACAATAGATATATAAATAAAGAGCAAGCAATATTTCATAAGCTTAGAATGGGATTTAGCTGTCCAGTAGAGTCTGGAAGAAAAGGAGTGCAGCTAACATTTCCTCAGTTCCCAGGACTGGATAACTAAGATTTCTGTTGTCCCTAAATAACAGGCATTTCTAAGCTCTGTTTGCTATTTCCTCCATCATCCTGCCTCTACCAGTGTAGAATGGCTGCTGACAAAGCTGACAACCTGGAATCAAACCTGGACAGTGAGATTTTAATAGCTAGTTTCCAGTATAACAATCACAGCTCTGGAGTTTGGCAGGTAAACTAATATGGACTCAGGATTTTGTGTGGTGATACACAAACGAAGATGCAGAAGAAGGAGAACGTACCCTAGAGCTACTTCTAGGTGGATATGTCTCCTCCTGAGGAGGTCTGACAGGTTGAAATGGTGCTTCAGTGGTTCTGCACATATTTTTTTATGGCCTCTTACCTTCAAAACGTTGAAGCTGCTGAATGCTGGTAGATACGGACCAGTCACCACTGACTGGGTAAATGCTGGCCTGCATGTGACAGGTGTAAGGAGATGCAGCATGAGTTAGAAAATACTGTCCAAATGAGTTTTCATTAAAGAAAAATAACACATGAATGTCAGTTACACCTTGAGCCATGGTGGAATTTGATCATGGGTTTTGACCAGGCTCTGCCATAGGTGCTGGAGGGGAAGGTACAGATGTTCTCAGGGCATGTGCTTCAGCCTTCTGCTGCAATCTGAAGGGCCTGGTGACATGGACTGTTATCCAAAAAGCATAAGGACCAATGTGCTCCTTGAGTTATGACCCATCTCCAGGTTTTCTGGAGATACTTTTTCACAGAAATCATCTCCTCAGGGATCAGGGTGAGACCCAGGCTCAGTTTTGAGCCAGAGCCACCAAGATGGTATGGGAAAGAATGCAGTACATATGATGTATAGAAGAGGCTGAGAACTGGGTTTCTTCAGTCTCAGGGAAAGGGTTAAGGGGAGATGCTATTGCTGTCTACAACTGTCTGATGGGAGGATATAGAAGAGAGGGAGCCAAACTCTTCTCCAAGCTGCATGGCAATAAGACAAGAAGCAATAGACAGGCTAGAAAACGGAAAACTAATGTTAGAGATTAGGGAAAAAGTTTTTTGTCTTGCCCTGGTGAGAAGCTACCAGGAATTGGGCTAGAGACCTTCAGAGGCCCCTTCTATCCTATGCTTCTCTAGATCTCAGAATTAAATTGCCTAGTAGATCCAGCTTCCTGTAGTCACTCCTTTTCCTGTGGAGCAAGAGCTGGTGTTAAGATGTTTTGTTTTAGTTGCTTGAATGATTTCACACATGGCACTTCACCCCTGCCCTCTCTCCTGCTCTGCCCCCAAGTTCTCCACTCCTTTTCCAAGGCAGTGCTGCTGCAAGTTTTGTTGCTCCCAGACTGCCTTTCCATCCCTTATCTTCTCTGCCAGAGAAAAGGTCCCTCTTGCATCTCTTTTTGCTTCCCCATACCCAGATTGCCCTTTCTGCTCGCATTTCAGTTCCTCTTGTTGCCCACTGTAACCTTCTTGAGCATGGAAGCAGGTGGGCATGTTCGTTAGATCCTTTCAAAGCAGGATGGGGTTTATGGTCTTCAACTGGGCCTGTGCACAGGGTTGGAGATGTCCAGGGAGTTTCCAAGCCTATCCAGGCAGCATTGACAGTGAGAGCTGCTGGACAACCTGTTCCCAAACCTCCTGAAGGCGGGAGCTGCACAGCCCCATAGTGATGCCTGCTCTCCCCTAGGCAGCTTCTCCTGGGGTCTTGTCTAGTTTGATTGGTCCTTTTGCTAATTAGTCCCTCCTCTCATCTATGTTTGATTGTATCATCAGGTGTCAATGTAGCAACCAAGCCATCCCTTCACCCATCTGTTCCCTTCCCGAATCCTGTATTTAATCTCTGACTTTCAGCTTTGATTTGCAGTATTTGCTTGGACTGTAAGCCTTCTACTCTGCCCTCATCAGAATATGGCACGTGGTAGTAGCAGTTGGTTTAGTAGAACTACTGAGGCCTTTTTATAACCGTCACTGCGCTTCAACAGACAGAGCTGAGTCTGGCATCTTGCAATCGGTCAAGTTTAATATGGCTTCTCCACTTGCAATTTGTCATGGTTTTATCAGAACATCTGCATCCTGGCCTCTTATTAAGCCCTTAGAAAAACAGAAGTAGCTGATGTCTGAATAGTTTTAAATTTGGAAGCAGAGTGGGAGTAGATGGAAGAAAATACATTCGCCTTCATGCAATCATCAGAGGAGGACAGTTCTGAACAATGACCAGATCGTCCTCGCACCAACGATGACAGCAATTTCAGACTTATCGCACCCCAGCACTATATTAAGGCACTGAGATTACATTGTTGTTCATTAGCACAACATCTGCTGAAAATCAGCGCAGACAAGGCTGGTGTGGGTGCTAAAAAGCATTGTGATAGGACAGAGAGAATACTCCCCACCAGGGAGAATAATGTCTTTGTTCTCCTGGGTGTTGCTTGGTGCCAATGCTCAGTGGGACCCATAAACACATGATGTGGCCGCTTGCCTCAAGTTGGTGAGGACATTGGTCACTGAGACCAGCAGGTCCCAGGTCTGCCCAACTGTGTGGCCTTGGGTGAGCCTCTTCCCCTTTTTTTCCTGCCTATTCCAAGTGGTCTGCTGCTATTGTGGCCACAGCTCCTTGTGTGGCACATCAAATTTAATGCATGTCACTACTGCACTGGCCATGACATAGAACAAGGGTACCATTTCCTGCGTTTTGAAGTTCTAAAATATTCCCAAGCTGCCCAGTCTCAACACGTTCCTACTAAAATACTTTGATTTGTAACACACCCAGACTAGTGTAGGAACTTTCTTCCATTTCTCCTGCCTTGCACTAAGACCTGCTCTGCCTTGTCTCCCCAAAAGAGCCTCAACATTCTCAGTTTCCTCTAATAGATAAATCAAACTTGTGCATAACTTTTGGAGTGACTTGATGACTTGGTTCCCAGCTTAGTCTGGCCTGGTTAGTACCTGATCTCCGTGGTCTTCCTTGCTTGTAGCCTGGAGGAATAACTCATTGCAGTACATTTGCAGTGTGTTTGGCAGTTGCAGAAGCATTAAGCAATTATTTAGAACCACTGCTTTGATTTTTACAAGCAATTTAAGTTATCCAGAGTACAAGGAATGAGGAACAGTAGGACTGTAAGGGTATTTCTGGTCTTGTTGCTAAAAATGCAGAAAAGGCTTCTGAGCTGCGAAGATCTCCTGGAATTGCAATTGAGGGTGGATATTCTTCTATCTTAAGTATGCAGTTCCAGAAGCTGTGCTGCACTTCTGACAGTGATATCTGAGTCTCTCCAGTCATCACAATTTGTGGCAGCCCATGATTTGATTTCATATGGCGTATGGATGATTCTGGGAATGAGGAGAGCTGCTATCAGGCATTGTGTTGATGTATGGCTCTGCACAGTAGTTCAGAAATCCAGTTTAGCCTTCTTCAAGCTGCCCTGCTTCTACTCAGGAGTCACTGATGCCGATCTGCAGAACCTCAGTTCAAGGAGATTTCAAAGGACCATTTTAGCAGCTAGTGCAAAACATTCATCAGTGCTCCTGTCTTCACTCCATCTTGCTTCATTCTGGGTTGCCTTAATTCAATTATGATGAAATTTAGAGGAACTGCTTCTGACAAATGAGAGTCTTTCTGGTGAGTTGCTTCTTTAAACCGTTAACACATGCTTAAATATTGTCAGAGCTTAAAATGAGAACATTTAAGTTCTCAAAGATCCTTCATTATCAAAGGCTGCTGCTGACATGCAGTGGATGACTGCTACCCAGCAGCGTACCAGTGTGAGGGTATCGTCACACTGATCATCAACCCCAAGCTTGTTAATAGAGTTCTAGGACGGATGGCTACTGTCCATGAGAAGTAGCTTGAGGTTATAATAGCAGGGGATGACAACTGTTTACAGGCAGAAGAGAAAAGTGATGGAGATTCAAAGCGGATAGTGCTGATTTAGGACTTCTCCATGTTTCATATGGACCTCAAGGAGCTTTGGTTTTCAAGGAAAGGTCTTGCATTGAGAACAAAAGTTTTACAAAGCTTCTTGTCCAGACCAGATCCTGATAGCTACTGCAACTAAGCTTATCCTCTAAAGAAAGAACCTCCAAGAGGATTTACTTTCTGCTCCTTCCCACCTTTCCAGCACTGGTTGCACTGGTGCTGCTGTGACAAGTCTCTCTGGAGAGCACCAAGAACTCTGACGGCAAATACTCATTAATTGATTCACTGGGACCAAGGAAGCATCCAATCCAATTAGAAATAAATAATTTATGCCATCGAACGCTGAGATTGGGACACTATTGATCAAGGGCAAGAAAGGAGATGACAGCTGTTTCTGTTGTCAGTGTTATGGAAACTGAACTGAGATGATGATCCTTCAGCAGCAGCTGGGAGTGGCAGGGGACAACCAATCTGAAATGAAACATCTGAGGTCTCACTCGTCACAGAAGCAACCATTTTTATTCATTAATCCTTAGCCTCTGACCATGCCAAGGGCCTTGAAATCCATAGATCTCCTGAAATTTTAGAGGTTGTCTACCACAGATACAGCATAGGTTTCAGGAGGTAACAAAAGGAGACAACTTCTTTCCATGGGACCTCATAGATCAACCACCTTAGATTTCTGAAAAGCCATTGGTCATTCTACTAAGCCTATATCCTGCAGAGAAACCAAATGTCTACTCCAGAAGCATGAAGAAGGAACTCAGTTGTACTAGTAGGACAGGGTAAGAAATAGTTCTGTTGCAAATTTGTGGTTTAGTATCTCCAGATAACACGAGAAGCAGCAAGAGAGAAAGTCCTAGTTAAAATGTCAGTATGTGCCACATGTCAACAGAAGGCAGTTCACCTGCTTGGAAGGTGCAGGCCAGACCACTGCACAAGTTGCACATCCAACGCAAATAAAGTACCTTTGGAAGAGAGGAAAAACCTGGTGCTTCCTAATTTTGCTTTAACTGCCAACCTTTGCTCCGTATGAAGCAGCTGAAGAGGGAGGAGAGTGGTTTATTACATAAGAATCTTAATTTTAATTCTAAAGGAAATACATAAATTATATCCTTTAATCCATAAAAGAGGATTATTTTAAGAAGAGGATACTTATATCCTTTTAATCTTAAAGAACATAGATCCTTAAATTTTGGGATATAAAAAATCCTAATTTTGCTTTAATTCTCAAACTTTACTCCATATGAAAGGCTGAGGGAGGAAGAGAGTGGTTTAGTTTTAGTACAACAAAAGACCACCATAAAATTGGGTTGAATAGAACTTTATATACTTTATATCAGTACAGGTATTAGTTTGGCCATTTCACTTCAACACATGGGTGTCCTTTCCTTTCCCAGATCCCTCTTCTCAGCTGGGGAGGAGTCACTGGGTAATAGAGAAACTGCTGTAGTTCAGCCCTGGATGGCACATATGTGTGAAGATCTCCTGATGTTCCCTCCGCTAGATCAGACTGCTCAAGGCTCCTGCCAACCAGGCCTTGAGCACTGCCAGAGACATGGTTCCCACAGCCTCTCTGGGACCTGAGAGAGACCTGCTCCAGGGTCTCACCACCCCCATGACCAGAAGCAACTCCTTCAGGCTGCCCTCGTGTGCCCTGGCCCCTCACCATCCCCAGGGGCTTGCGATGGGCCCGTCCCCCCTGCCCTGTGTCTGTCCTGGCTGGTGAGACAAAGGGACAGAGCAGTCCAGGTGTCAAAGGATCAAATGTTTTTTGTTGCCCATTCTGGAAAAGAACTAATGAGGTGTAGCCAGAAGGAATCTTAATGCAGCAGGTCAGCGCTTTGTCCTGGCAGGTCTTCTGTTTCTCCAGAGGGATGGCTGCCTCTGATGTCGCTTCTTGATCTGCTGCTGCTCTTTGTGTGCTGCTGCAGAGGGTCTGCCCTCATCTGGAATGTGCTGCCAGGCGGCCTTCTGGTCCTCCAGCCTCACATCTCGGTGGCCCTCTGAGGGACTTCTCCCAGTGCAGTAGCCTGGTGGAAGCCATGCTGTCTGGTGCCTTTTTCTTGGGGTTCAGAGAAAGGAGGCTCAACCCCTTCAGAAGGGGTAGGGATTGGGGAGAGGGTGGGCGATGTTGACGCCGGGGAGATGACAGCAGTGAGCTGGAGACAGACAGGCTTGGAGGGTGGGCCGCCAGCTGGTGTCAGCAGTGGTGCTCTGGCCAAGGCTTCCACCAGCCCCACTGCGCTGATGGTGTGGAGGCGAGCCCCGGCACGATGGAGTGGTGCCTGGGGAGCTGTCCTGGAGGAGGATCCACCTCCATGGGCTCGGCCTCCTCTGCAGGTGGGTGCACCTTCATGGGCTCCACAGGAGCAGCCACCATGGAGCTGAGGGCACCTTTGCTGCTTCTTCTTGGTGACCTCGAATTGCTTGCTCAGTTGCCCACGCAGAGGTGGGCAACTGCTTGCTTCGCTCTGATGGGATCTCTTCACACCAGCCACAGTGGTGCTCGAGACCCCAGACACTCAGCAAATGAGGAACAAAACATGACAAAGTAGGTTATGACCAGGAGGCCACTGTGATATCAATGCAAACAGCCACCAATGGCTACTCTGGCAGGTGGGGGGTCTGTGGCCTTAAAGGGACACCCTCCTGTGGGACTAAGAGGAGGGTCAGGGGGGATGAGAGCCCTTTCCAGGGGATTGCTCCTCTGTGTCCATTCCTAAAGGAGGGATGTTTCAGGGATCAGATCTGAAATATGGGCAAAGATTTTTACGAGGAGCGCCAGAATTGGCTGGACTCTATTCACCCATCCTTTGGGGCATCTTAATGGCTGAGAGACTGTTAAAAATCTGCTTGAGCCAGATGGGGAATTTTCATCGACTTTGATGTAAATTCGATCAGGCCTAATGCAAGTGGGTCCTTACAGAGCAAAGCAAGGGTTGCTCAGCTGATATCTCTCTGGAATGAGTATGTGGGTATTTCAGGCAAAGTCAATCTTTATTTTCCACTCCTGAGCATTTATTTGGGTCAGAGTGGGAAAATGAGGTTTACTCGCCAAAGTCCCACTGGGGTGGTAAAAGTATAAATACCACATATTTATTATGTGTGTGTTCTGAAAAGCGGTTAGAGACTGTGTTTATTACATTTGGCCACTAACAGGGAGTGCCCCCTCCCCTAAATTCACATGCTTACACTGAATCCAAGTGCTGCTGGGACCTGTAAACCCACTGTGGGGGGATAGAGCCAGAGTAATCCCCCACCCAGCTCCTTGCAGTGTTTCCAGTGGTGCAGCCTTCAGTGAGGAAACCTCTTCTTGTGCTGATGGCTCTACCCGGCCAAGCCACTGCATGGACATGGTGCAATGCTTTCTGAGAGCTAAAGCTACGTCATCTATTCAGGAACCTGTTTCATGCCTTAGCTACGAAGGATGTGAGTTGTTCACAACATCATCCTTAGACCCTTCTCTGTAAAGGAGCAGACCATGAATTTCATCAGCCATCACACTGAGTTTGGTCTGTGATGGATCAAGCAATGCAGAGGGCAAAGAGGACAAGCATTCTGAAGATGCTGTTGCCATTGCCCTTAATTGGTAGAAGGATATATTGCTGGTTTCTCAGGGTGGATGGCAATAGAGCCCTGGATGCCATTCTCACTTGGCTACTGAGAAAAGGAAGGGGAGCTTTACCAACACAATATCTTTAATCACAGCAGCCATTAATCCATCCCAAACCTCAAGTGCTTTGTGCAGACTGCTGTTCACAGACTCAGTTTTTGGCCTCTCCCAGTACTGGCCAGACAGGGCGCAGTAAGAACCTATTTCAGTTTTGGCAGTCCTAGGAATGGATCAGATCCACACTGCTCCAGCCCTAGAATGCATCATCTCCATCCAAGAGCTACAACTGCCCATCCCAGTGCTGTTCCTGGATGCATCTTTTCACTAGAGGAAACTTATGCTGGAGAAGATGGCCTTCCTAACCTTTGTATCCGAAATGATGCAATCGTACCTTAGCTTCTTGGTGTTACCTATGACAAATGCAGCATGTCATGAGGCAGGTCTGCTGTGGTTTCCAAAGTGAGATTTAAATCTGTTTTGTGACTTACCTTAATTTTGTAGAGAGTGTTGGGATGTGTTTGCAGACTAGGTGGCTTCTGAACTGGACAGATAGTCCAAAATATTCCTCTTTTGGCTACTCAGAACTGCCAGTGGATTGGTGCCTCTCATCCAAATGGTGCTTTCCAGCCCTACATTCCCGACTTGGGGCCAGAGCCCTTCAACAGTTGGCTTCTCAATCCCCAGAACTGCCTTATAAACTACACTGGATCTAATTAATTTGAATCCATGCCATCTCCTTCTCTTATTTCTCTCTTATTGCAGGGGCCTTTGGTTGCGTGTGTGTCAGCACTAGGAGCTGTGAGTTCAAGGCTTCTGCCTTATGTTTAATGAACTCTGCTGCCTCTGCAGATTGAGGTTGGCATTTTTCAGGCAGGAGAAAGGTAGTTCTGATACTCTGGCGCTATCAAAAATCATCAACATCTGCTTTAGAGCAACACCTAAGAGTCCTGCTGGGTTAAAACCACCAGCGTGAGTGACTGCGAAGAGCACGCAAGCTCCTGCTCCTGAGGAAGGTTATGTCCTTCTAGTTAGCAAAGTCCTTCATATTTACTCCCCAAAGCATCCCAAATTGACAATCTGTTCCTCACGTCTTCTGCAAGCACAAGCAGCCCCGTCTCCAGCAATGCACAGCAATCTAAGGTGAAAGAGGTGGTGAGATACAACCAAAATGCATCCCTTGCATTTATCCATTGCAGACCAGTGGCTGTGTGGGAGCTGTTGGTGCTAAAACAAGACACAAAGGCCCACCCTTGCATTTAGCTCATGTTCAGCGTGCTCCATGAAGCAGTGAAAGGCATTAAAGCAAAGTCAAGTCACCTCCTGGCTTGACCTTGAGCTTGCAGGACCCCATGGGCTTGCTACCTTTTCTTCTGCAGTGCAAGCCAGCATGCACCCTTCTGGGTAACAGCTTCTACCTAGAAAATCTGGCATCTTTAGGAGGAGCTGAGAGGTATAGAATGTGGGTGCTGTGCAACGAAGAGAGTAGTGCCTTCAAATGGAGAGTTCCCCCACAGGCAGATGGAAAATGCATCTTTCTAGAAGGAAAGAGGGCTGCGGGAAGTTTACTCACACCACGATGGTGTTGGTTACAGAGCTCATTGATTTGCATATTTTGTGACTTAGTGCACATCTCCATAATGTTAGCTCGCACACTTCCTTCCCCAGCCTCTGAGGAATTGCTTGTTATTTGTATTCGTGGCTAATTAAAACCTCTCTGAGCTCAACCCCCTGGTTATCGAGAGAGGGCTGAGACCACAAGCAGACCACAGTGGAGAATGCCACAGCCCACAGGCTGACCCCACGCCACTCTGCAGACCCCACGTTTGCAGTTAGGACATTATTTACTCCGATACTAGCAACGTTCTCTTAAAATATATTGAAGGAGAGATTGGGAAAATGAAGTGTATAAGATTTATCCTGCACTAGAGGATTTCAGCATCCAAGAAAGCCAGAGCGTCCAGTCCCTCAGACTTAATAGAAACCTCCTGCTTTATTAATGTTGCCTTATATTTTTTTTTCCCCTTGTCCACAGGTCCTGGGCAGAAAGTCAAAGCTGTATTTGAGGAGCTTTCCTGGAGATTTTCATTAATAACAGGGCCAGGGAATCCACTGCAAATGTAAAAATAATAGATTTGAGAGCCCTAAAAGGATGGAGATTTACTCACTGTGGAAATATTAGGGAAAAAGTGGGAGTGGGAGGTTCCCATGGCTCGGCATTGCCTGCCTGTGAGCTTCAAAAGCTGCCTAAAGGCGAAGGAGATGCTGGGGAATAGGAGCAGGAGGGAAGGTTGCCTCCGAGCGGCATAGAAAGGCAGCTGCAAGTGCTCTGCTGAGCACTGATCTTCCACTGCTGGTGGATATCGCTGGATCTAGGAGCATTTCAGGGTCCTTCTCAGGCTAAAAGAGGAGGAATAGGTGTACAGAGAACTTTTATCAACCAGAAGATCTGCTCCTTGTTAATCCCTTGGAGATGGAGGTCTAGGGTGATGTTGATCCTCAGCCAATCAGGAGGCATGCACTGAAATGTGGGTAGGAGAGAGGAGTGTTGGTTGATGCCAAACAAGACAAACAGTTTTGAGATGGGGATATTGAGACCGTGTCCCCTCCTTTCGAGTGACTCTTGCCAGAACAGCAGACTGTTCCCACTTCTCTTTCCCATAGCAGAAGTGTCAGTCCCAGAGCCTGAGGAATTTTAGCTTATGACTCAGTCTGCAGCAAGGGCTGCAGAGGCCACAGGTACCATGGGCTCTGCAGGGGTACTGCCCCCTTTCCTTCCAGTGCTGCTTTGGGAACACCCACTTCTCCTGGCTTTTCCAGTACCAACTCCACAGATAGGTTTTTATTTGGTTATTTTGTTGTTTTTTTTTTCGTCCTGCTTGCTCCATCTGGAGCTGTTTTCAGCCCCAGCTTTGCCTGAGAAGGGGGATGTGAGGCTGTGCCCCCTCATCCGCAGCTGGTAGGGGAGGCTACACTCTTCCTCCTGGTGCCGCTGCTCTGCCTGGACCAGTCATCTCCTGTGGCACATGCCACCCTGTACATCCCTTGCATTGCAGTAACCTTGTCCTTTCCTGCAAGGCCTGGATCTGGTCTCCTCCCATTTACATCAATATCAGTTTGGAGTAAGACCATTCATCCCCGCACTGTCCTTTCAGGGGGCTGGATTCAACCCTAAACAAAGAGGAAGAAAAATGAGAGGTGGCATTCCAAACTTTTCAATTTGAGTGAAAAAAATACTCCCAGGGAAAAAATGCCTCTCATCCGTGGCTCAATCTCGATGTACCAGGCATTTGGGAGAGGACGGCACTGTGCTGGTGCCAGGTAATGCTCTTCTGTTCTCACACCCACCAAAACTTTGTTTCAAGACGTTTATTGAACTGTGTCAGGTTTCTGTGAACCCTGTAACCACCTGGCTTTGAAACCTGCAAGCTGCATGGGCTTGGGGTGCAAGATGGAGGGGGTTTTCTGTTTGGGGACTCCTGTGCCTGCTCCAGCAGTGGCACCATTGATGATGTACCCAGGCTGAGGATGTCTCTGCTGATAAGCCTCATTTTCCTGAGCCAACACTAGGAACGCTGACAACCATCGGCATCTCCAAACCTGAATCCAAATAAATTTATTGCCAGGTGAGAGGTGAGTGACAGGGTCTCAGCTCAAGCTGAGCCCATGCACAGGAAATGCTGCAAGGAAACAGCCCCTTTTCTTCTATGACAAGTTATTTGAAGGATTTGCACTCCCTGCTCCACATTAAATGACAGTAAGTAGAGGTGGTGGAAGCCCCATCCCTGGAAGATTTTAAGGGCAGGTTAGATGGGGCTCTGAGCAAACCTGATCTAGTGGGATGTGCCCCTGCCCATGGCAGGGAGTTGGAACTAGATGATCTTTAAGGTTCCTTCCAATCCTGACAATTCTGATTCTATGATTCTAAGTAGGGTACAGTCTGCTAAACCTCGTTGCGATCAGTTGTTTTTACTGGTGGAAAATGAGTTTAAAATGGGCACAGGTCATGAAAGGTAGGCCACAGCCTTTCACTCTGTGCCAGTCCTCCAGGTACGTGGAAAGAGAGGTCTACACGGATAGCAGAGCTCCTGCAAGAAAACTAAAACACACATGCACTGTGCTTCCAGATAGCTGAAACCTCTGGCTACCAGCAGCCTGGGAGACAGAGGGAGGGAGAACTGAGTTTTTCTACCATCTGGGAAAAAAAGAGACATAGAAGTGGATGCGGATGGAGACCGGCTGTGGAGTGGGATGCCAAACCAGCCTTCCTAGGGCTGTTGTTCAGACCCCTGACAAGCCCTGGGACCCTGGGAGGCAGCGGCCAGCCCTGCAGCCTGCCAGCAAAGCACTTCAGCTCCGATGTGGCTTTTCAACAGCTCTGCAGCCCACCAGCCCCGGCCCGCTGTGCTGGTGGGCTGAGGGGCTGGAGGCATTTTCCCAGCACTCTAATCTAACAGCACCAGTGGGAATGTTTACAGCACGCTGCCACTTGAGGTCTTATCAGCCTCCCTCCCTATCTCCCACCGCTCCAACCTGATAAACAGAGGGGCTGGTGGCATCCAGGGGAAGACCCAGAGCAGGAGATGGAGCTGAGGACTGGACAAGCGTAAAGTCATCAGGGCTGGGGTGCTTCTTGCAGGAGCCCCTCTGCATCGGTGAGGATGTGGTGGAGGGGAAGCTGCAGAGCAGACCCCTCCCCAAAGGATCACTGGGAGTGAAGGGTCGTATTTGGGAGCAGCTAGTTTCTAGGCCTGGGGAAAAGGGAACATCCCCTGTAGGGGTGATGGAGTATGTTGTGAGTACAAGGAAATGCATCCCCATGAAAATCAGAAGCACACCAGAGAGCGTGGCTCTCAAGTTTTTAGCAAAGTGGTATCTAGCTGCTGACACCTGTCTGTTCTGGGCAGGTTTTCCCTAAATTAGCCTAATCAGCAGGGCATAAAAGGTGAGTCACATGGGCTTGTATCTCTTGCCTTTGCGACGGAGTGATGGCTCTGAACTGCAACAACCTGGAAGTGTCTTCAATGTGCCGGATACCTCATGAATGCTAAAGGTGCCTCCTCCCGTCC
>VWZK01014981.1:103182-211920 GCA_013396935.1 Baryphthengus martii | reverse complement strand
GGTTTTTTTTTTTTTTTTTTTTAAATCTTTAGAAAGGGAAGATGCCTGATGTGTCCCTGCGGACACCCGAGCAGCCCCTGCATATCCTGGGCTGCCCCCCAGCACCCACCCCGGGCCCCGGCCGGCTCCCATCCGGTGTGGCATATACCGCTATTGCCCTCTAGTGGCTCCCGGCCCGGGTCTGGACCGCTCCTGCTCCCCTCCCCTCCGGTCCTCCCACCCAGGCACCCCGGGGCCCGATGCCATGCATCCACCATCGCTCCCGGAGATGGCTCAGCCACCCGGCAGCAGCTCGTCCATATCACTCTGCGTCTCATGTGGGCTGGACCTTACCAGAAGCTGCTGGTTTGGGCGGTTTAGGTTTCCCCCCGGCACGTATTTTGGTGTGAAACACACCTCACTTGCATCCCCAGGCACTGCTGATGTGCCTTACTGGATTGTTTCCCAGTCTGGAAGAAGGTTTTTCCCAAGTAAGGAAACTCAGACTTGAGATTTTTAGAGGACAGTTGAAACAAGGAGTTTGTTTCAGAATAATCCCTAGCTTTGTTTTCAATGTGTTTTAACCCATTCACAATGAAAATCAGAGAATGGTTTAGGTTGGAAGGGACCTTAAAGATCATCTAGCTCAACCCCCTTACCACGGGCAGGGACTCCTTTCACTCCACCAGACTGCTCATAGCCCAGTCCAGCCTGGCCTTTAACAAATGCTGTGTTTTTGTGATGCAAATTCAGGAAACCTGGTGCTGCTGGTGACAACGTGACCAAGAGGGAGATAGTGAGACTGCATGGGAGCCGGAGCCTGGCTCTGCAGCATCGCTGCCCCAGTATTGCCCTGACACAAGGAATGGAGGCAACTGAGAGGCAAGTTCAGGGAATGGGTTTTGTGTAACTCCTGGGAGGACCTTCCATCAATCCATCCATGGAGGGCCTTGTGCAATGCAAGAGAGTGAGAAGAGCTGGAGAATTGCCATGTGTTTTCTGATTTTTTTTTTTTTTTCCACATCATGGAGAGAACAACTGTGAGGAAGTCCCATTTCTAAAGTTGTAGGGTCTGATTTTTCTCCCCTCAGACAGTGAACTCGATGAGACTAGGGCTGTATTTTGTGTTTTTTCAAACAGAAATACAGAGAACCCACCTGCCTTCAGAGGCCGGTCTCTCATGTCCTGGCTCCCAATTGCAAGCAGCATCTCCCCAGGAGCCTCCAGCACCCCAAGTCCAGGTACCCATGAGCTGACCAAGCCCTTTCCCTCCAGATCCCCTTCTCCTCCTTAGTGCTGGGGCTCAGTGAGGTGCCCTTGCCGTTGGATCCCTCTCAGAATCCTGCTTTGATGGTGTGCCAGCCCTCAGAGCATGGTTGAGGGCACCCCTCCTGCTTGTCGACCCAGGTGGGGCCTGTTAGCCGAGTGCTGGAGCACAAAAGGGGCTGTGTGGCTGCTGTTTGCCCTCCAGGAGCTGGGAGGAAACTTGGCAAGGAGAAAAAAAAACTTTAGAGGTTACTGGGAAGACCGAGATTTATGTTTAGCCACTCTTGAGCTGAGAATAAAGGGAAACTTGAGTGCAAGCATGTATAGCAGAAGTGATGTAGGCACTTCATTTGCTGAGTGTCTATCTGAGGGCAGCAGGAATGCAGATTTGTCTCCATATATCCAAGAGGAGCATTTGTCTGTGTGTAATTGTAGCTCATGTCTTAATAAATGGCCTTTGTCACCTGGAGGAGGCTGATCTTGATCAACTGAGGAAAGTATCTTTGGGTTCTCAGGGGGAAGTGAAGGTGGTCTGGAAAAATACCATCTCAGCCATGTATTTTTAACCTGAATGTCTTTTGCTAGATTATGGAGAACAGCAAGAAAGATTAAAAAAAAATAAAAAAATCTGTGAGAGAGTAGGTATAGCGCATATATCTGCAAGTTGCAGCAGCCTAGAGAACAAAAAGGCTGCTGTTTGGAAATGGAGGCAGAATACTGCAAGCTTAAAGGCACAGCACATGGAAAACTCGCTGCCACCCCCATAGCCGGTGCTCCCTGGAGAAAGGAAAGCTCTACCCCTGTGACATTGTTCCAGGACTCAGGTAAGATGAACTTCCCTGGAGATGAAAAGCCTTGTTGTGAATTTATTTTGTGCTTGTCTTTCTAAAGAACTAGCTCATGGATTCTTCTAGGCTTTGTGGTTATGTGTGGGCTCTCCAGCCAGACAAAAAAGTAAATCTCCATCCTACCTGACTGAGCCTCCCTGTGGTCCTGGGAAATCTCCAGGACAGACTGGGCTGTGCGATCAGCCTGCAGTTGTGTGTGCTGCCCAGGCTAGCACAGAACTGTCATTGAGCTGAGTACAAGACTTGCACTGCTACAGGGCATGCCAGCCAAACCATGAATCTCCATTTACCTCTTGGTAATGCTCTTCCTGGTGGTCCAGCTCTCAGAGCCTTATTGTGAGTGCTCCCAGCCAAAGGTACTTGTAGTTGTACGGCAAAGGCTTAAGAGTGTCTTCTGCAGCATCACATAACTACCTATTATGGGGGGTTTCTCCTGCTTGCTTGTGCTCTCTCTTAGATTCACCAGCATCTCAAGATTCATAGAATAATTTAGGTCAGAAAAGACCCTTAAGATCATGAAGTCCACCCAAGAAAGCATTTGGGCCCCTCATAATGAAGGGCTATCTGCCCCTACAGCCTTTCAGAGAGGTCTCCTCAAGCCTTCTGTCTTCAGATTGATACTGATTCTTTTGCAAGGTGGTAGGCCAGCAACCTCTGATCTGAAGAGCATTTGTGTGTTGGACTTGTACAAAACTACTCTTCATCTGCTTGAGCTTCATTCTGTGCTTAGCTGAGTGCTGATGTTCTCCAGAGCTACCAGACTGCAGGCAGCTGTAACCTCAGCTTTGTGTGCTCCTGAGAAAAGGCATTAGAGTCTGTCCATTGACTCAGCCCTCGTGGGTGACATCACTGCCCTCAGCGTACTGGGAAGTTGAGTGCTGGGAGCCAGAGCTAGTACAGCTGCTGCAAATGACTGGATCCCCATGAATGGCCTCCTGTTTGAGTCCCTGCAAGCACCAGAGAAGAGCTCATAACCACCAGCTCTCCTTGGCCATGATGCAACAGCTCTGGTTAAAATATCCTGGAGAGCTGAAGAATTTTTGTGAGGCGACTCTGAATGTGAGTCCTGCCCATCTCATCCAACCTTGTTGGCCAAGGGGAACATTACCTGTAGAGAGCACCTGCAGGTCACTTACTAACTATTGCTCTCCTGTCCCTTGGCAGCTGACCAAAAGCCAGGGTGTCTATGTTTGACCTCTGTTTTCAGGCACTTGTCTTCCCGTGCCAGATGTCCAGACTGACTGAAACTGTAAAATAAATCTAGAATGACACCATTCCTTAGAGGAAAGTGGTTTGTGCTCCAAGTTCTGTGTTCTCTCCTTTTTCCTCACCCACATTATGAGTCTCCAGGAAGTCTTGTGAATGGTTATTTATAGACAGTGGGTGGTAAAAGGTGGAAAGAGCCTGCCTTGGGACTTGCTTTTTGGAAGTCCTCGGGGCACTCTCATGAGTCACCCCAGGGCTGAGCTTGCCTGGAGGGTGTTTCTTGGCAGTATCTGCAGGTGGGGTGAACCTTGCCAAGCTAAGGGGGAAGCAGAGGAGTATGGGGCCACAGAATTAGTTTCTGCACCTTCTGCAATGGCTCAGTGGACAGAATAAGAGCAAAACCCACTTGTAAGGGCTTTGAGGGTGAGGATGCATCCAAACTGAGCTAGGCCAGCTGCAAGCCATTCTCAGGGAACTGCCTGCACAAACTAACTCTTGCCACCAAATGTCCGTATAATTTTATAGCCCTGCTCTAGCCATCACACCTAATACATGGATATATAACCCATGTTTAAGTAATGAGATATGACAGGTTGTACATTTCTTGGTGATTATGGCATGTGTCATAAAGCAAAAAGCTGAAGGCAATAATCCCCGGGAAACACATTGCCCTGAGGTGTTTTGTTACTATTATGAAATAAAATTACAAACGAAAAAAATAATGAAAACATTCAAGAACGTGTGCTCTCGAGCCACAGGTATGGTAGGACTGTCAGGCAATCAAACCTCCAGCCCAAACTGTGAGGATCATTTGTATCCAGTGTAAACACCTGCTCACCCACCCCACATGTGTTGCTGACAGCCTGGCCCTGGATGCTGTTATTTCTGCAACCAGGACCCTGAGAGAAGCAGCCTTCCCTTGGTAGCTTGAGGGGTTCACCTGCACTCTGCTACTCAACAATAGCTCATCACCCGGGGCTACTGTCCTCATTTCAAACCCTCAGAAACATTAAAGAGATCTCTACTCTAAATTAATTTAATATAAAGCTTCATCTTTCTTGGTTTTCTCCCTTGCGTTTAAGGTGGAGCAACTATTTGAGCTAAAAATCTTTCTCCTATTTTAGCTAGACTCAAGGCAGCACCTTTCTGTGGAGTCTGAGATGTGATATCTCAGAATGGAGTCACAGGAAAGCTGTCACTTGGATATTCTTTGGTTCTGGACTTCAGTACTTTACTGAAGCTCCTCCTTCCCCTAGCCTCCACTTGCCACATCCGGGGCTTGCTCTTCTTTTCCAGGGAAGACTGGGAGCAACAACTAAGCGAGTTGCCTGAAAACACAGGTGTATGACGGTCGTGCATTTATTTTATATGTATATATACATTAAAAAAAAAATTGTTGTAGGGCATCACAACTTTCAGAGGTTCTCAGTGCTGTATGAACATACAGCAATAGGTCTCTCCTGGAGAATGGGAGGTGCGATGAGAAACAGCAGCGGAGTGGTGATGCCAACATTAGTCAGCTGCTTGGTGGGAGAGGGCTGGACTTGCCCCAGCTGAGACTGGAGTCCTCAAACGGCATCGTGAGCCTGGTTGTGGTAAAGGGAAACAAGGTCATATTCTCCTGCTGAGTGACTGAAAGAGGGAGAGTGGAAATTGTTCTGGCACAGCATGGGTCCTCCCAGCACAACCTTTATTGCTGCTGCTATGAAGTCACCAGAGCATTTTTTCAAAACAATTTCTCTTGGTGGTGCCATAAACCCAATAGTCAATAATGGAATAAGAAGTTTACTCGCATGCCGTGATTCCATCAGGGAATGCCTCATAGCTCTGTTTGGGGGTGAGTAATGCAGGCAGACCAGATTCATGCCAATAAAAACTTCACTATGTGCTCTGGATGAGAGACACGTCATGTGAACTGACTTAATAGCAATGTTGGCAGAAGATGAGGGGTGACTGCAGCATCACGTTATGTCCTTTGTTTTGCTTGATGACTGAATCATTAGCTGGGAAAAACTGAAGCTCCCTAAACTGAGTGAGTATATAGTGCTCTCGTCAGATCAGTTCTTCGTCCCAAGAAAGAGAGCGTGGTGTCATGTAGTGCTCAATCGTGGGATCTGACAGTCCCAACCAGACCAAAGAACACACCAGAACAACAAAGATATGTCAGTCATGAAGGAAAACCATCTATAATATGACCATGTCAGGGAAAAGGGAGACGTTCTTTGTAGATTTTTGCTGGACAGAGATCCCCCCAGGGAGGTCACAGGACTTCCATCCTTGGAGATGTTCAAGGACCAACTGGACAAATCCCTGAACAACTCAGTTTGAATTCAGTGTGGACTTTGCTTTCAGCAGGAGGTTGGACTAAAGACTTCCCAGGGTTCCTTCTGAACCACTGTGTTCTGTGATTCTTTAGAAATACTGTGCATTTTGAGGATGTTTAGGAGCAAAGCTTGCTTTTAATTTCTGTGAAATCTTATCCATGAGCAGACCACTCATGGTAGTACGAGGGAATAGTTGTTACTTTTTTTTTTTTTAAATCTCTTTTTCTCAGCTTCGTTTGCATTAGATAAGGAATTGAAAACAGCACCGTGATCTTGCAACTAGAGGTTTGTGGGAGGGCTTTCACCGCCACGCTTGTGGTATTGATGCCCGTTTTCTTCCATGTGCGAGCTGTAACCCACACTTGCCCAGCCACCCAGTGCGTTGTCTGCAGCTGTGCAGATAGTTCATAACTATCTGTTGGGAACTGAGGACAATCACCTGCCTTCTGCCCACTGGCTTCCACAGCAACAGTCTTTAACAGGAGAAGATGTTGAGAAGCTACAGCACAATGGTATTTTCTTTCTTTTTCCCAAGTTTAAGAAAAAACAACAACAAAGAGGACTTAGTTTTTTTCCTTCCCATAGGTAATGGCAGCGGTTGCCAAGTAAGGACATTGCTTACCGAAGACCAGGAAGCACTATCTACCATCTCAGAAAAGGTAGGATGTCTTTGATGTTCCGTAGGGTCCAGGGTGCATCTGCAAATTTTTGCCTTCTTAAGGAAAATGTTTGTCACCAGTTCCATTTTCTTGGCTTGCCAGAAGCCGAGTCTTTTCTATTAACTACCTCAAGCTTTGCTTAACCGATGACTCAAAAATGTGGATGGAAATGGGTGTCTCTTCTTCCTCCTTTCCTTCTGAAGTTGAAAAAAGAGTCTGAGAAATTTCGGTACATTGACAGCTGATTGAGAATTGAAATTTTTAGTCTGAAAACAACAAAATGAAATTTTCACATTCTGAGGAGCAATTAGAAGCCAGCATTTTTCATGCGGTAAAATCGGACAAAAGCAAACACACTGGTTGGAAGTCTCAAATGCTTCCTGGCCATGTTTGATTCTTTTTTAAATCCATTTGTCTAAAAAATCTGACATTTTAATACGAGGAAGCATTTTGTTTGGATTTTTGTATACATATTCTAAATTTAACATAATAAAATACATTATGACATTTCAACTACTTAATGACATATTATTACATATTAATGTATTTTAAACTAAATGCTCCAACAAAATAATGTCCAAAATGAAATTAAACATTCCAGCACTGTCTCTGGAAAGTTGAGGCAAACACTTTGACTCTCTTCAAAAATTTCTTAAAAATGGACAAGTCCTTCCAAAATGTTCTGATTTTGATCCAATGTGGTTTTGGAAGGAAGGCCTCCATCAACAGCTTTTCGACCAATTGCTTTTGATCTGTGGCTTTCGAGTTCCGCTTGGTACTCAAAAATGCTGCTTCTTTTTTTCGTATTGAATTATCTCAGTCCCTCAGAAGGAAAGGCAAAATCGTTCATTATCCTTATTTTACTCACCAGGAAGCCAAGTTGTAGGAAAAGAGTTTGGCCAGAGCTTGTGGGGTGGGAATGCTGAAGCAGAAGCCAAGGCTTAGAGGCCAACTCAGCAATTCCCCTGATGTGGATCATACTCAGCATCTCCACGACCAAATGGGGCACATGGTTTGTGCTGGCCGACAGGGATGGTGGGAGGGACTGTGGGAAGTCAATCTCTCCATTAAGCCCGCTCGAATATATAGTACTGTGTGCTTGCCGTACCCCGAATAAACTGGGGTGTTTACGTGCTGCAGCTGGTACTTGCTCATATCTTGGCTTGTTACTTCAATGTGTTTCAATATTCCAGTGTAATTTTGCAGTTGCTCAGTCGAAGTACCCCAGCAAGGTGCTGCACCACCAAGGTGGCTCTTGCTGCTCACCAGTGCTCAATTTTCTATTTTTTTTTTTTCGTAAAACTGGAAATGGGAGTGGGTGAAGGGAGGGTGCTCACTTGGAGAGAGCTCAGGGTTGAACGAAGGTTGTGTCTCATCTCCTGAGGCTCTGCTTGATCTTGATGTTAGAAGAAGCTTTCTGAAAATAACATGACAATTATCGTTTGTCCCATCACAGTCAAGGTTTGTCCCATCAAGTTACCCTCAATAGATCTGCAGCGGGCTGATTGATTTCTGAGAGTTAAAGCATGTGTTTCTTTTTTATTTTTAAAGTGCCTGGTTTTACCTGAGGGAGAATCTCTGTAGTACTTGGGAAGACTAAAGAGTGAATGAATAACCTCTGGTTTTGTACGTAGAAGTATTAAAAACTGGTTCAAGGTGAAAGGGAACATTGGGAACGTGATAGATTTTTATTATTATTTTCCAAATTCCTATTGAAAACATACATAGCCTTGCGAAAGGGCGTCGCTATATTTCCTTACTTGGAAAACAAGCTTTAATAATCAAAATATTGATGTGTTCTCTGGAGAAGTCATGTAGTGAAGAAAGGTGCTCCTCTAATGAGCCAGCTCTGGCTTGAAATTGGTAATGAATGTGATCTTCATGAAAGTGTCTGACTGGAGTCACCGCTCCCAGTTTCTGCTATTTACAGTCAGTCACAGATGCATTGACCTAGATGCACAAGGTCCTTTGACCTAAAATTTTGGTGTAGTTTTCTGAGACAAGTGTTCTGAGGGTATGGGTTTAGGTACATGGAGCAGGAGAAGGTGTCTCACCTTCTGCAGGTGTCTGTTTCACTCCTTGGAGGAGCTAACATGGAGGTCTCAATAAAGTCAGGTGAATTCATACATTTCTAATTTTTTCGGTCATTTCCCAATGCACTAAGCACCAGTCTCACTGCTAGTTCTGCAGTTTTGAACTGTGTCATTGTTGCAGTAATGGGTGGGAACCTGTCCCTTCCCAAACCTTCATTAACCAGTTATTGTACTTAGGTGCATCTGACTCAGCTTCTAGAAATGTCCTTATTCAAGGTAGCTTTGTGGTTTCCTGTAGCAGTAAAGATAACACAATAATGAAAAAGTGACCCTCTAAAGAAATCTCTTATCTTTTCTGACAGCCACCTGCAGGAAGAACATTAATTTCCAACCTGTTTCTAAATATACTGACAGTGGGCGATTTGGGGAAGGAGGGAAGCAATACGCTGGGTACTTGGCTGTAAATGAGGAATTAATTGTACACTTTCTTTTGGTTTTCCCCCTGCCTTACTTGAGGCTGAATCAAGCTTGCATCTCTTTGGGCGACAATGTGCTTCCAGGTGGAGGAAAGGTGTGCGCTGATTCTCTTTCTCTCTTAGTTGGTGTTTCCATTACTTTCTTCTTGATTTGGACAGTTCTTCCACAGTTCTTTGCTCCTTTCACACAAACTCTTTCTTCCCGGCGCTCTTTTTCCAAGTATGGTAGAGCTAGGAGGAAGGTTTGGGTCGCTGCATATAGTGGAGCTTCCTCCAGTTAGTGATGTCTGTGTACAAGGTGTTTCATTCATGGTCTGGGTTGTGGCCATGTTTAGTCAGTGCTAGGACTTGTTCAGCGGTACACATCCTGCATGACACTCAGAGACCATGGGCTGTAGCAGCCCTGATTTAGGAGGGCTGGCTCTTCCATGTCTCCCATCACGTCCCTTCTTTCAGCTGCAGATGCTCCTGGTCTGAATCTTGCTATGAATTTGGAGAGATGCCATGATCCTTAAACTTGGTAGCAGGTAACTTTTAAGTTAAGCTCCTTTCCCCAGGGAAGGCAGCCAGCTACAGAAAAAGACCTGCTGCTGTGGAAGAATGAGCTTTTTCTCACCTCTTATTGTCCCTGAGAGTGGGAATCCCCCAGCAGGAGAGCAACAGCCGTGTTTCTGGCTGGCTTTGCAGCATTTTCGTCCCCTGTGTACTAGGGAGTAACTCGAGGCAAACATAAACAACCAATCTGGGGAAAAGTTCACGTGAAAACAATGGAAAAAATGAGTATATGTCTGAGGAGAAATAGGAACATAACATGGACAGCTTTCTGCCCACTTCCGCCCACCATTTCCCCACATACCTCTTTTTTTCTTCCTGCTTATTGGTAAAAAACACCCATGGACACCTCCGTGTCTCTCCCATGAATCTCCCTTTTCTGCTGAGATCTGTTTAGCTTGATTTCTTTGCCCTCAGTACTGAACTTTCCTGGTGTGATTTCGAACAATTCTCCCTGACCAGTAGGTACCACCCCACAGCCTGAGCACCAGGAAGGGTTTGACCCTACCTTTACCCCTAAGGAGATCCATGGTGCGATGCTCACCATGTTGCTCCTGATTTTCGGGAGCCCATGGGGCTAGCCATCCAGTAACACATTTCGCAGCAGAATACGGATTTACAGAGCACTATCTTTGTGCAATCCTTTCCCTTTTTGTCTCTTCACTCTCTTTCCTGAGCATTACCCATCCCCAATTACAGCCTGGTCACTCTCAGAGGAGAGGACGAGCACTTCAAACACAACAAAGCCCACTTGCACGCCATCCCGCCAGCCCTACAAAGACGGCATCTCCTGGACTTCTGCCCTAATGAGAGCAAATTTTTTGTCCAAACATTCGAAGCGAGGAGGTGCCTTCTCTTGCCACCCCCTGCCGGGATTAATATTATTATCCAGTTCACTCTGCTTAGAAATTAAAACAAGGGCATTTGATTCTTTTAATGAGAGGTGACAGTGGCTCCAGCACTTCAGAAGGGAATTAGGAAAGGAGGGATGGCTGCAGAGGCTGTCTCCACACAGTCTTATCCACTGGCCATTCTGCCCTGGGGAGCGCGTGGGATCAAAGGCCACCTACCTGCTGCGGAGCACAAAATCCTCCGGGACACCCCCTCCAGCCATCCTGCCCTGTGCTGGGAATAACGACTTTAAAGGGCATGGTAATGCAGGGCACTTCATCCAGGGGAGAATGGGGCAAGAAGGGGCAAGAAGGCAAAGGAGATCCTGTGGAGCTACTGGGCCAGTCTGAGCCAGATCTGCTAAAGTGGTTGTTTATTTTTCAAGTGCTAAACCTGTCCAGGTTTTGACTTAGGACTTTCGTGGAGGGGAGAAACATTGGTGTAGCCAGACTTCAGGAAAAAGTGATGAAAATGCAGCAGTTGAAACATTGTGGTGAGAATTTTATATATATATATATATTAATGAAAGGCTTTGGACTTCAAGTTTTCAATGGAACCTTTTGACTTTAGGTAAGTGTTTCAGAAAAGGGCTTGGTTTTTTTTTAGGAGTTAAAAATAATGCTTATTAGAAATACTCACCAAAGGCTGCTGAGACTGATGGTCTTATCACTGAAAAATAGTGAGCTAAACCCATTCTTCTCTCTGTCTCAGGATAGGTTTGATTAGCAATGTCAAAAAGATATGGGGCAAAAATGTGAATTTTTAATCCCATTTTAAAGGACCTTTACCCATGCGTGAAGTTTTCTTTTGAAGTGCTGCAGTCGGCTCTTCCCCCGTCTGCTTGGAGAAATGCCTCCTCGGATGGGGAGATGGCCGGTAAGCCCAAACAAAGGTTTCTTGCTGAACATTTAAAGCGAACAGCATTGATCATTACTCCAGAGCACCCACTCCTCATGCTGATCCAGGCTGGGCACTGGGACATGACCAGTAAATCCATTTACTGGAATGCCAGGGAAATTGCTGGTGCTCTGAAGATGGAGACGGATGGTGGGAAGCAGAGAGACAGGTAACACAGACCTCAGGGCATGAAAATAGGTTGAGCAAGGTGACAGCAGTGATTGCAATGAATTTTCTTGATATTTTTTTAGTATGCTGGAACAGCTTATAGCTACCCTGCGAAAGGGATGGGGAGGGAAAATAACTCCGCATGCACAGATCACATAAAGGATGCTTTTTGTGCACCTCTGCTGTGCGATTTCATGAGCCTGGGATGGGTCTAGAATTGGCTGAGATGATTGTCCTCGCTGAGGGCTTGGGAAGACAAGGAGCAACCCCTGGGGAGCAGAAATGCCGCAGCTCTCCAGGTACGTTCAATAAATAGCAAGCGATAAAACACCTGTCTCCATCAGGAAATCAATTAGATGTGAGGCCTTAGGGTTGTTTTTTTTCTTCCTTTTTTCTTCCTTTCCCCTCCTCTTTTCCACTTTTCAGGCAGATGTCTAAGGTGAGGTTTGTGGAAGCAATTGCTTCTTGAGGCGGTTGCTTTTCTGTTCCCACTGTTCACAGCTAAAGTGCAGTGAAGCCCATCGCTCTGGGGCTTTGTGCTTCTTTGCCGTCCCCCCTTATCCACTGGGAAGTTGGGCAGAGAGAAGCTGGAGCTGCGGAGGTTGCTGGGGTCATGCATTTGAGATGCTTGTAGCTTAGGAGAGATGCATCAGTGTTGGAGCCAGGCCCAGCCGGCAAGACCCAGAGCAAGGCATTAGCAAATAGAAGAGGGTTTGTAAGTGTTAGCTGCAGTGCATTTGCTCTGCATTTGGCTTTTGAGCTTGCTCAGAGATGAGGAGGCACTGAGGAGGGGATTAAATCGAACACTGATGAGGGCAAACCAGCAGGTTAGCTACTGGTCCTGCACTGGAAGTGAATGGGCAGCACAAAGTGTTTGGCAGTAAGAGACTGAGCAGAGTGGTTGAAGTGAGAGATTCCGGTGACTGGAGAGATTGTCAAGGCCTGGCCCAGGCTGCCCAGGGCAGTGGTGAAGTCCCTATCCCTGGAGTGATTTAAAAGCTGTGGAGGTGTGCTGAGAGACATGGTTTAGTGGTGGACTTGGTAGTGCTGGGTTAACAGTTGGACTTGATGTTCTTAAAAGTCTCTTCCAGTCAAAATGATTCTGTGGTTCTACATGCACTACCTAGATGCAGGGAGAGGGAAAGACCTTGATATATCATCTGTCCCTTTGAGCAATCTCAGGTCAGCCGAGCAGGTCCATTCATCTTCTCTCTGAGAAGGAAAGGAGCAAATAATCTTCTATCTGGATTCCAGATGTTGTGGCAATACCTAGGAGGCAGAGGTGGTGCATCTTGTCAGAGTCCTTGGATCTGGAGAGCACTGAGTGCTCCTGCTAACAGGAGCCAGCAGCAGCACACACATGTGCATGGGCAGCCATTGGCATGCAGATGGCGTGCCCAGACAGACCTGCTTACCCTCAGAGCATCGGGGGCTGCGACATGGAGCAGGTCAGCCCCATTGCACATATTCCCGACCTTTTGCAAAGGTAAAGTGTTATTTAAATGATTTCTCTGACTGAATGGCTTCAATTGATGGAGTTAACTTCATGGTGTGGTCAGTAAAGTTCAGCTCCAAGAGATGCCTCAGCTGCTTTTGATTGCATGGACATCCTCTGAGCTCCCAGATGCCAGACGTGGGCTTATTACCTTGCAGGAACTTGTTAGACTGTCAGCCCTAAATGTTCAAATATCCCAGGTGAACCACTTCCCATATTCATTTAATTATAATATCTATACTCAGACATATATGTATATATAGTCTTTCAGCCTGTAGGTTAAAATAGATGACTTGGAAAGGAATGGATTTAAGAGGATGTTTACTTTGCCTTTTGTTCTTTAACCATCAGAAATAGATTTTAAACCACGTGCAGACAAAAAGTTTTAGGCTTCAGTTACAGGGGCTCATATATTTGCTGCTTGCCTGCCTGATCTGTACAGGAGACGTGTTGAGCTGGTTAAAATGTGTGGTTTCTTGCTCTCTTAACAAATTTGATGATGGGGAAGGAAACGTCATTCTGGTTCATAATGTCAGTGAAGTCTTCAGGAAGGGGAGAAGAGGGAGCTGGGGGCAAGGTTTGGGTAAGGTGACATTTTTCATTCTTTTTTTCTCGACTTTATTTGGATTCTGCAATTAGCAGGAGGGAACTCTGCTGTTCTGCTCAAACCAAAAAGCGAAAGGATATATTATCAATAGAAAGCTTCAGAATGTCTTGGGTTGATTGTTTGTTTTTTTTTATCTTCATGCATGATGTAATCTTTTAAAACTTATTTGTGTAAAACACTGTATCTGCAGCCGGTCAGCCAGTTATGGCCAAAGCGCTGTGGTGTAGCTCACATTCACCTCAGCAGATCTCCAGGTCAGAACCTGGGAAGGAAAGATAAGACCATGAGTTACGTTCCTACCTCTTGGCTGTGCTTTCTGTTCACCTCAAATTAGCTGAATACACTGGGGGAGGCTTCTCCCGGGGCTTTTCTCCAATTGCCTGTGAGCAGAGACTCTGCCCAGGCTTGAACACTTGAGACACCATTGCTCATCACCTCAACGGCCAAGGGGTGCCCCCCAGCTCTTACGGGGTCCTCAGGGCTGGCTGGAGAAAGAGAGGCTTGGAAACCAAGCACATTTCTTTTAATTTCTTCCCTCTCAGCCCATCCTGTTTCAATCGCGCCAGCCCGACAATGTTATTTCAGCCATCAGCTGCAAGACAAACCAGCTGGCCCCGTCCGCCGGTGTGCGGAGGTGTAGAAAGTCCACTGGGGGATTAAGCTGGTCTTACCATCAGTCCTCACTTGTGAAAATACAACCTACTAAGTTTTCCTAGATGATGCAGTTTTCAATTGCTTTTGTTTGCTTTTCAGGCAGGTCTTAAATCAGGCTGTCAGTCAGCCTCCCTTCCTCCCCCTGCCTCGCCTCCAAGGCGGCTTCCAGGCACTTTCTGGGAGGACCTGTAATATCTTTCCTATCGCCATTTATTTATGGGGCTTTCTCTTTCTGCTGGTAGGGAGGTGCTGTGTCTTGCATGCTCTACAGCTCACTGCTCAGAGCTCCCAAACTGCTGTCAGCACTGGAGTATCTACCCAGCAGTGATGCTGCGTGGGGCAAGGGAGCAGCATCCACGGGAAGGATATGGGAAGACCCTACCCTGGCACTCGGTGTCCTTATGTTGTAACTCTGACCTGCTCTTCAGCTTTCTGCTTTCACTTTTGTGACATAGGAGACTGGGGAGGGTGGAGAGATCGTTATCCAAGTCCAATGACTCTCTCATCCCTCTTTTCACACCTGCGACGGGGGATTTCCCGTGAAGAGGGAGAGGGTTTATCTCTTTCCTCTCCTTCCTCTTCTCCCTCGGCTGTAACATCCATCTTCTTGGCTGCAAAAGATATTTGCTGCCTTCAGCTCTGCTCTACCCATGGGGAGAGCAGAGCTGAAGGCTCATTTGCTCATTGCTAGTGTTTCCTGTCCTGGCCAAAAAGGGTGCCATGGTTTTTGGAGGATGAAGTACTGGCTGAAATATTGAGGAAGCAGGTCTGCAAGGTGCAAGTCTGTGAGTTTGCTGGGAGCCAGCGTCTCAGCTCAGCCTCGAACTCTGTCCCACCAGGCATGTTTTTCTATATCTTTAGGTGCTTGAGTACAGTCCTGTCAACACATGGGGAAGGAGGTGGTCCTGTCTGCATGTACGCAGCAAATCCAACACATCTCAGGCAGAGATTGACTCTGCTTGACATATGGAGCAGGTCGGTGCCTCCGGGACACGGCAGCCCCGAGGCAAATGTAACGCCAGAGCTGCTCCACATGTGTTTATTGGAGGTTGGTCCAGGATTTCTGATCGTCCAGAGCAAGCTCTGACCCAGGTATCTGAACATCAGATTACTGCTCCAAGTCATGGTGTGCAGGTCCCACTGGCAGAGGTGGCTGATCTCCAAGGACTTTCACAAATCTGGCCCAAATCTTGTAAGCAGCCGTGGCAATATCTCTTCCCCCGACTCCGGCCTCATTGTTCCAGGTGTTTTCTTCCACCTTTGTCTCATAACACAATACACAAAGGACAGACCTCTTCCAGATACGGGAATCTGTGCGCCAAGTCCACTCCCAGCAGCACACTAAATCCTACCCCTCCATGTAATTTAAATCACAGTGGTTGTGTCTAGAGGAAGGTGGGGGAGGTTACTGGGTTTGAATGTCACCTGGTTAATGAATACACTGTGATACCTTTTCCCCTGTATCTGCAGTGAAAGTCAGGGGATGGAGCGGTTTTGATCAGTGCTCCTGACTGAAGAAGCTGATCCCTCTGGCAAAGCTGCTGTGGCTGGTATAACACAGACCCAGTGTGCTGGCAGAGCTGGGACGATGTTAGCAGACAGAGCTTGCAGTTCTCCTAGACTCCTGAGGAACACGGTGCTGAGCGGCTGGCAACTCTTATCTCAGGTAAGGAAGAAGGCAGAGAAAACCCAGAGGGCACATTCCCATCCTGGAGTTTCTTGATCAGGTGAAAATTCTCATAGCTACATGTGGTGCCTGCCAAAGCTGAAGCTGGGATTGGTTTCCTACATCAACAGGGGAGAAAAAACATGGATCCAGGAGAAGTAATGGCTTTGTACAAGTGCTTCCACGCTGAGGGTGTTGGCTTCAGCTCTCTGTAGCGGTCAGAAGCACAAGACATGGCTGCCACTGCTACCAGGCATGTTGGACCTCCTTGCCTATCCGCCTTTGCAAGATCCCTGATACGGTGCCAGGATCCACCACGTGCTGCTTGATGGAATGACCTTCTCAGTAGTATGATGCATGCCAGAGCCTCTTGTCCACATATGGTGTTTTGGATGAGCTGCCAGTGAGCCATGCTCCTTCAAATCCCCACCTTAAAGCCAGTCGGGCATCTTCAGCCAGAGTCAGGGCATGGTCCAAACTCTCTAAGCTCTTCACCTTTCTCTTTTCAGTGCTAACAGGAACATTTTGGACGTGGCCCCTTTCATGTAGTAGGAAATCGAAATGTCCCTTTTAGGCAAGCGAGCAGCATTTCTGCTGCTCTCGGCACAGCGACATCAGCCAGGAGAGGCTGCGCTGATGGTGAGCTCCTTACAGCTGCTCCTCTGGTATAAATCTGACCCGTGAGCTTACCCAATTCATTAGACAGTGCCTGTTGAAAAGGCAGTAAATCAGCTAAAACCTCAGTCAGAACTGGCTTTGGCATGTTTTATGGTGGAATTAGAATAATGAATGAGGAGCCGGCTGTTTATGTTAGTTTTGGCTTGCAAGCTGAAGAAAAATTCTGGTGTTGAACTTCATGATAAACTCTCCACACCAGTGAGGTTGGAAACAACTTTTAAAAGCCTTGAGGGCCCAAGAGGGTGAGAGACTGGCTCTGAATGAACACTAGGGCTTTGATAAGAGATATGGGCATGTTTTGGGACATGGGTCAGGATGAGACCTTGCAGCTGGAGTTTTCCAAAGCTTGGACACCTGCAGTCCTCTGCTCCTTGGAGTTGGTCTCTACACTATGAGCTTGAGGAGCAAAGTGAATTAGCCAAACCTGCAAGTATCCAGTTATTTCCATGCTCTGACTGGCTTATTCATACCTTTCTTGGATGCTCTGGAACTCTCTCATGCCTTGTGGTGGGTCATCCATCATATGTCCTTAGATTTCTTTTCAGCTTTGCTCTAATATCCTCAACTGAGATCACCTATATAAAATGGGCTTCATGCTCTGAAACTGCCAAAACTGCATGAACTGGAGTGATCCTCACTGTGTTTTTCTCCAAGCTTTAACAAGGGCCTGGATGGCTCGTGGTGGACCTGATCCAGTTTTCCTCTGACTGAGGAAAGGTACTCTGGAGAATCTGATGAGCGGTTAATGGGAGACATTCCAGCTTGATGGATGCATGGGGAGCAGTTCTGTATTAGTATTAAGGTATGATGCATTACCCATAATCCAGGCATGCTGCAGCAAATTCCCAATTTCTTGACCACTCTGTGTCCAGGCAGCCCCTCTGAGGGTACTGGGAGGAGTAAGCATCTTGATGTGCTGAGCACCCTCCACTCCACAACTCAGCAGAGCACTCCAAAGAGCTGGCATAACCCCCCTTTCCTGAATCAAGGTTTTAATTTCCTGGTGGTCCATTTTTTTTCCCTCTGATGACTGTTGCTGCTTGGCTCAGAGTGAGACACTCTTTTCACCAAGGTTTAGGACTGTTCTGTCACAATCCTTTTACCCCAGACAGCCAATGCTAAGCAGATGGACATGAATTTCTGTGCTTCCATATTTTTACCAGTGGTCAAAACTTGGCAGTGCTCATAGTCTCATTTTTGCTTCAACAGTTACTTTCCAGAAGAGGAACCCAGCCCACCTGCCCTTGTTCAGCTTGTTTTTCCTAGATTTTTGAACTTTGCTTTCTCAAAGAAAGTGCATGGTTTTATCATGGGAAATTACTTGGAGTTGCGCAAAAGCTTCTTCCACCAGTTGGTACATGGAGTCTCTCCGTATGTGCCTGCTGCTGGACAGGCAGGCTGAAGGCTTTGTGGAGGGCTGCTTAGAGCATGGATTTTGAAGCGTCCTCTATCTGAATTCAGGCTACAAAAGTTGTAAAGGGAAGAGAGCTCTGTACAGTTCTTCACCATGCACCATGTAACGCTGTGCAAAAGAGTCCAGACTTGGACTTTTACAACTGCGATCAGATCTAACTATGAGGTAGTTCTCTCCTAACCTATGACATGACTATGGCCTTTGCACACCCATTTTGCAATCGGAAGTGTTGGGGACACACCATCTCAGTTCACCTCTCTCATCCATCCTGGAAATGTCCCAAGGGCTTAATCTGAATTTGGCTGGAGACCATTAAGTTTGGAGGGCTATGGATGAGGTCTGTTCCTGCAGGTCCAACCACAACGTCACTGGCATTCATGATGTCATCTTCTAAGTTGTTTTGAACTCAAACTGTGCGTACGCTTGACTGGCAGAAGGAGCAGGGCTTGAAGGGAGAAGAACACAATGAGGCTTTTCTTTATGTCACCTGGTTCCACCCTGAAGCCTGGGGCTCTCCCAACAGACATCACCCACTACTGGATCCAGCATGTTTGTCTGTCCCTTTATTTCCTCCTTTCCTATCATCTGCTGAACCTGACCATACTCAGTCCAAGTTTATTCTGGGCTTATTTTGGGGCTGGATGAACCTCTTTGAGCGCCAGGCCCACGGCTGCCTCCTGGTGGAGTTGCTCACCCAAGGGCAGCCGCCCTCCTTTATCTCTTTGAAGATTAGGGAGCTTTAACATGTCTTTAAAGTGAATTTCTCCCCCCTACCCTCCTCTGTTTTATTATGATAATTGATGACCAGCAAACTTTTCTTTTCCTTTATCTCTTAAATATGTTTCTTTACCCTTAAAAATGCAATATTTCTTTTAACTTGGAATATGGATGGGTCTGTGTGTAGCAGGGCTGCCTTCGAATCATCTGTCAATTTGATCGTGTAAAGCCTCTGTTTTCAGCTGGCATCCAGCACAGATTTCAAAGCTGTGACTCACCTCTTCTTGCAGAGTTAGGACTGAAAGGGGATGTAAAATAAATTAAAAAAATTAAAAACTGAATCAACATTTTTCGAGCAATTAATTACTAAGTTTTCTTTTGCAGGGTCTCTGTATCAGAGTTGTGTGTGTGTTGGTTCAAAGGATTCAAAGCATTGAAGGATTTCGGTAGCAAGGACTACAAAATGAACGGCTGCTCCTTGGAAAGAGTAGGTTGAAAGAAGTAAAATGATTGTAAATGAAGTTGAGAGGCCAAAATGTAAACTTTTTTTTTTTTTTTTTTTTTTTTTTTTACAGAGCATAAGGCAGGAAAGGGGGAAGGCACTCTAATCATTTTATATATGGTCAAAATATTGCATTCATGTATAATGTATATATGCTTATGTAGCAAATGTGTGAAACTGAAGCTTTTTCTCTCTGCCCACATCTGTATAAATAGCTAAACCAAATCCACTCTCAGAAAATATCTGCTGAACTGAAGAACAGAAATGCCTTTTCCTCTGAATATGCCTTTTAAACAAAAATTTACCTCAATTTATATAATTTTACCAAAAAGACCTGTTCTTCCAATGCTGTTTTTACTGGTGAGATTGAAGCCCAACAAACCACCCAGCTGGGAACCACTCTGGATTTTCTGGGCCTGAAGCACCGTGTCCCCCAGGAGGTGACAGGCTGCTGGGCTCCTGTTGCCACCAGTGGCTTCTGTTACAGAATCCCAGGCTTTAACCGAGACAACTCTACAAATAGTGTCAAAAGACTACATGTGTAGCAGCTCAAGGTTTCCTCTGTTGTCAGATATTTTTACGACACCTTATCATATGCATCTTAAATCCACATGTAGAGAAAGCAGGCATTAAAAACCAACATTTGTAGCTGACTGATGAGCGCCGGTGCTGTCTCTGGGTCAGCGGTGTGATGCTACCAGTCGATGGGACGTTTCCTAAGGGCAACCCCCGCTTGGAGGTAAGGCAAAGTTTGTCACATTGTGTGTGATGGTGTCAACTTCCAGCCCCACTTCATAGAACTGTAGAATGGTTTGGGTTGGAAGGGACATTTAAGGTCATGTAGTCCAACCCCCCCTGCAGTGAGCAAGGACATCTGCAACTAGAGCAGGTTACTCATTGTTTTAAAACATCATTCCCCAGGACCGGGTGAGTCCATTTCTCTGCAGGCTTTGCCCTGTTAGCTTTGGAGACAGGAGACCGGATGCTGTTGCTGGTGAGCGTGTGGTGTGGGTCCCACAGATATCTGTTCACTCAGCCTGCTCTGAGTCTCCCATTGGGACCACCCTGCACCGGGAGCATATGGGACCCATCAAGGCAGAATGATCTTGCGGTTAAATACCAGCTTATATCACCACTGAGGACTCCAGAGAGGCTGTACGTGGTAGTGGGATCTTGGTGGAGCTGTGCTGTCAAGAGGTGAGTGGATCTCAGAGGCACTTGGAGCACAGGTTAATACCTTTGCATCTGTACAACGCTTTTACCTGTGCTGTAGTGGAGCCTGCAAGAGGCTTGTGTTATTGCCCAATGCACTGGTCAAGTACATTGTCTATCACTGGCCCCAGGCTTGGTGTCTTGTTCCCTTTTTCCTAATTCCCAAAGCTAATCTCAGCACTTATTTGGTGATCCCAAACAAGCTGAGTTTGAGATGATGGCTGCTACAACATCTGGAACATAATACACTTGTGAAACAAAATTTGCAAGCAGCTGGATGGAAAGCACTTAATGATGTCAAGCACTGAAGAAGAGCTGGGATTTGATGGTCATCGTCTGTAGTTAAGAATAACGCAGCAGCACAGGACGGGTGTGAAGTGCAGGGAGCTAGATGCAGGAAGCACAAAGCCCATGTGTCCAATTTGATCTACTGCATTTACTCTTCCTTGCACCAGCACATTGCTGCAATTAGTCCTTTCCCCATGTGCTAATGTTCTCCAAAGCGTTTTGCACATTGATACCTCTAGCCTTTCTTCTGGGCCTGTGTAGGAAGTGCTACCTGACCAATTCTGCTGGGTCTTCAGCCAACCGTTATCATGTGATCATTCATTTCCTTGGCTGTTTCATTGCCAAAAGCTATTTGGTCAAAACTTGTTTGGCACTAAGTTCCACCTGAAAGTAGCTTCCATGTTTTCTTAGCTTCTGAAGACCAACAGCTGTCCACCAGGAAACGTGTCAGGCTCATACACCATGCAAATGTGGCCTTGCAGGTCAGCCTAGAGAAGCTGACAGCTTGAAATCGGCACTTTTCAAAAACTCGTTGTGGTTATATCAGGCAACACAAAACAGAATAGGAAGCGTGAGACAAGGAAACAAATGTCAGAAGATGATGGTGGGGCAGAGAGAGAGGAGACCACTGGCACTGGATTACTGTTGACTGTCTTCATCCCCAGAAATACAAGTTTCGTCCCAGAATACCTCAGAGTTAGGGCTGCTCTCCTGGCCTCATGGTCTGAGAACAGGAGCTTTGTGGTAACTCCAAGTTCTTTGGCTGCTACTGACATGCGATAGTGAACTGGCTGTGCTAACGTGGTACTCCATGTCTTGGTCCTCCTGCAGATGCCCATCTGCTCCTGGGAAAGTTGATGAAGATGGAAGGAGACGGTTTTAAAAGCAGAATGTGAGTCACTCAGAGCTGGGGAAAAGCTCTAAGCTGAGTCCCCTTTGCACAGCCACTCACCCACTGCTATCGGGGTGATTTTGGGGGCATCACCAGCAGTAGCAACTGGCTCGGGCTGGATCTGAGCCTCTGAAGTGGGAGACGAAAAGCTGCACTACGGGTCCAGGGAGCCCACCCAGGGCCCTGCAGCCGGCCAAGCGCTGGGTGTGAGGATGGATATGGGGGCCATTGAAAGACCTCATCCAGCGTATATTTGGTTTGTCTTGTGTGACACAGAGAACCTGAGTTATTATTTGATCCTGCTCTGAGTAATAACCAGATAAATGGGCCTGCGGATTTCCAAATAAACATTTTAATAAATGATGGGTGAATTAAAGGAGAGCTGCTCCCTCCCCTCCCCTGCTCCTAATATTAATGTTCCAATGAAGGCAGGCAGTGTCTAACAGAGCCCCGTGTACTGTAAATACATTTCTTGCACTGTCACACATAAACACTGGAGAGATGGAGATCAAAAGGTCTCGCTGTGCCGAGCAGAGCAGTGTGATGAAGTGAACATGTTGCTTTGTGGCTGGGGTGGGGTGATGGGACGCCTGAGAATAATAGACTGGCTGGAGACGTAGGAGCCCAGAAGGCCTGGGGGGCCTCAAAGGGGGAAAAAAAAATCCCCACTAGAAGCAGGAAAAATAAATAATTCCGTTATCTCTGATGAATTTCTGCCTTTGATCTAGTTTTTCCTCTCCCTCATGCTGCCTTTTCATTCCCTCTTCTCTCCCCCCGTTCACAGCCCCCCCATCTCCCCCTCGGACACTTTTTTCCCCCTTCCCCTCTCACGGTTTGATTTATCCCACAGCTGGCTTGGAGAGCCTGACGGGCCCTGATGAATGGGCAGAGCTCGTCTGCCCGTAGCCCTGCCCCGGCGTCTGCCAGTGCATCCCTGGCTTCTTTTCATTCTTCGAAACCCGGTGTCCCACCGGGCAGCCTTGTGCAATGGATTTGGTTCACAGGTTGTGCTTTCCTCGGCTGCCTCGTGGAAGATGCTTTCTGCCTCTCTCCGCACACACACGCAAAGCCCAGCCTTCCCCATCCTGGGGTTATTTAGCTTAACCTTGACAGCTGCTAAATAATGGGGTGTTTGTTCCACAGCCACTACCTCCTTTCTGAACCAGTGGAGGCCACATGGGTGCCTCTGATATTTCCCTGCAGCATTGCCAAAAAAAAAAAATAAATCCTAAAGATGTTTTCTTGGAAACAGAGCAGAACAGAGTGGAAGTGGACTCAAATTGGGATAGTGGCACAGGACGGGGAGCAGCCCATTGAGGGAGGTGAACAGGGAACTGTGATGGGAGGTGGTGGGTTTCCTCCTCCTTCGGGCTTATAGAGCCACTGGGCTGACCCTTGCAATGAGAAGATAGAGCAGTAACACCAAAATGTTGCTTGCCTGCAGCTTTTTCTGAGCTCAGTGCTGAAATTTGGGTCCGGAAAGGGCCCAAGCCATAGCAAAGGTCAGCACAAGTAACTGACTTGGGGCACTTCTGTTTCAGTGCCCAGATGAAGATGTCTTGAAAAAAAAAACAAACCTAGATTTTTTTCACTGTCTGTGCTTGATAACACTATGAAAATCCATCAAAACCATACCATGGGCCTTCTGTAGACCACCACTTTCCCTCTGCAACTGTAAAGTCTATAAAATTTTGTAGCCTAAGCTGGAAAAACACAGCAGTGAGATGCTGCGTACCAACCCTCCCGCTCCTGTCTCTGCCTGCTCCCGCTCTCCTCCACTGTCCCATTCATCTGCTGGCAGCTGGACAGAGCCCTGGGTTGATCCATCAGCTGTTTCCCGTGGCTTGGAGCCCAAACTTATACAGTAGCTTGACCATTGGATTGTTAAAAGGTTCATTAAAAAAGAACAGTCTTGCAATTCTGCTTTGGCATCTCCTCTCTCCCAGTCCAGCTGGTTAAAACTTTTGCTTCCATATGATTTTCAATTTTTAAACTTTCCATAAAAATCACTGTGAAACATGTGAATTTTCTGTCTGCTCAGGCCCACAGATCCTTGGTCAGACTTTTTTCCCCTGTGTATTTCTTTGTGCCCATATTGCTGTTCTGGTTATCATTCCTCATTTTCCATCCCCTGGAGATGTCACAGTAATGGCAACCTCTTGTTTTTGGCTTCTTGGTACTGAGTGTTCTCCTCCTTCTCCCAGAAGAGGTTAGCTTAAAAATTCATGCTCTGTCCTGTGTGATACCTATTTGAAGCTGTTTGCACATGGATACAGAGGTCTGGTTTCTCCTATAGCCTATTCACCAAGCCAATTTCTTCTTCAAAGTCCTCTGTCCTCTAATCCTTTTCTTTACATAATTTTCTATTTTTGTTCCAGGTGAAAATAAGTTTTTACATGGAAGAATTTTAAGAGTTCTTTGTGCAGTCAATATGTTCATGGAGCCTGTTGGCAATGAAATGCCTCCAGACTTCTTATCTCCACCAAAAGGTACATAACCCTTGAAAATTTGTATATAAAAAATGTCTTAAAGCCCTAAAATCCAACCCACCCATCATGCTGAGCGCAATACAATCACTGTGCAAGGCATTTCTGCCCTAAACACTCACAAGGATGAAGAACTGACATCCAAAAGCAGAGAGAGATGAAATAACTCTGATAAAGTGGCAGAGCAGGTTGGAGGTAAAGCTGGCAGGAGAAATTGGGTCTCTCAAAGTCTGTGTTTCTTTTCCTAACCTGTTGCAATGTCCACCCAGCCTGTGTCACTAATGGCTCTTGATGAGAAACCTGCCTCTGATAATGATGTGGTTGTGTATTGAATAATCAGGAGCTTGTACACATCCCAGAAGTGTTTTTTTGAGGGGCGGTAAGGTGAACGGTAGCAATTGTGGTGCCAGAGAAGGTCACATCCCGTCCCTGGGCTGGGCTTTGGGATGGGGCAACCAGGGAGCATCCAGCTGAAGTTTGAAGACATCCAGAGATAGTGAATCCATCACTCCCCGTGGTGGGCTGTGCCAGCGGTTTATCATCCTCACTTAAATATGTGTGCCTCCTTTCTCATTGGAATTTGCAGGACTTCAGCTTTTGAATCGTCTTTTGCTTTTCCTTGCAGAATTGCAGACCCTTCTGCAGCCGCTGCACTGCTCAACACACTGGTGAAGGACTTGAACAGTTTTTCTGGACTTGTTATCCGGGGTGTTTTAATAAATCACTTTTTTCTACCGCTCAATATTGAGCTCTGTCCTGCCATTGTGATCTCCTTACATCAACAAGAAATTAACAATTGTTTTTCTATTACATATAAATAGATACATTTCCTTAGCTACAGATGGGCATTTAAAAAAATATTCTGAGTTGGAATGAATTTTTTACCCCCCTAAATTTCCCTGAAACGATCATTTGCAATAAGCAATCAACAATCAAAAGGCTGCACAGTAATTAAAGTGCCCTCTGTGCTTCTGTAGCATAATTTTGATTCTTTAGGTTTCATTTGTCCATGCTAGTTAAGCACAATATGCTACACTATATGTGATAAATATTACATCACTAAAGGAAAATACTTGTTAAGTATCATTTTCTTTCCAACCATGCACTGCGGACCAGCTGCAGGGCTCTGGATAGCAGAGACACAAGTTAGAAGAGCTCCACTCTGATTCTGACAAGGAATGGGATATTCTTGTCAGCACAGCTGCTAAAGAGCCAGGAGTGAAACGGTGGCTAATTAGCTGAACAACCTGTTGGTAATTAGGGAAACAGCAGAACTTCCCTTCCCTGGAGTGGTAAGTTCTATATAACACCCATCACAGGAGTAGCTGCTGTAATGGTGGTGTTTACACCAAGGTGGGCTTCTTATAAGGTATGTGGAGTTAATTTTCATCTTAGGAGGAAGAAAGGAAGATGTTTGCTTGCTTGTTTGTTTGTTTGTATTATTTTTGGGGCAGAAATGTTCTGCTAGTGTTCAGAGTGGTGTTAGGAGGGGATGTCCCACTGCGCTGATGGGACAGTCTGGGGTGTGGCTGCAGGCAAATGCTCTGTTATGGACCCCTGAGTGACCAAAGGGCAGGGTTAAGTCATTCCCTGTCCTCTAGAGATGATTACTTTGAGTTCCTTCATTGGGCAGAGGCTGCTTCATGCTTTTCAAAACTCCTGTTCGAACTGGAGCAGTTTTGGAGCTAATACAGTAAACCAGGTGGATAATCCTTAAAAAATCTGAAGAGCCTCTAACTTGGAATTTGGCTGTTTCTAGAGGTGAAAATAGGAAGGAGAGATACATATGTTGAGTTCTGGATTTGGCTGTTTTTTTATTTCCTCTTTCTCCTAAATTCAGATGGATAGACAGCTTTCAGGTGGCCTTACTGTAGAAGTGAGAGAGGTGAGGCAACTTTAACAGTTAATTGCTCTGGGATGTGTAGTAGTTACCTAAATTTGCTGGAGAGATCTTTCTTGATCTTCAGGGATGTTTTTTTTGGGTTTTTTTTATTGAGGAGCAGTCCTATTGCAAATAGCTCGGCAGTAGAGAAGGAATCTCAGCAATACTTGCTCAAACACCTGTCCCAAAAAGTGAATAAAACTTGTGTGTCCAAATAAAAGTGAGGTTCAGAAGTTACAAAATGGGCTCACAAGAACTTTGTTCCACTACTTAGATCTTGACTTGAGTTTGGTGCAGAAGAATTCAAGTATGCATTTGAGTTGTGTTAAATAAGGAAAAGTAGGGGCTCCCATGAGCTTTGTGTGGGTCATGCTCTGCTTGCTGGGTGTCTTGTGCACAGGGGAGAGGGGGTGATGGACACTGGGTAAAGGCTTTTACCTTCCCTCCTGGCCTCCAGAGGGATGTTGGGTTTAGGGAAAGCTCTCAAATGCTTGATATAAAATAGCCCTTGGTGAGTAGAGGTCAGGAGTTACTGGAGGAGCAGTACTACTGCCTACTCTATAAAAAGTCATCCCCCATTTCAGATTTCTTGGGGAGAGACTTCAAATATTTCAAGTTTTAACTCTGTAAAGCTTTCGCTCTGTGCTTCAACTCTCTGCTTTTAACTGAGGGTTTGTTGTCTCCTGTCTTGCCTGCCCAGGCTCCATCATGTGTTGCACAGCCCTACACATGGGGTGCAGATGGAGGGTGAAGGTTCTGGGAGATGCTAGGGACCAGCTAAACAGGCTGGAGCTTGCCTCCTAGCACAGGGTGACTTGCTTGTAGCAGCAATATGAGGAGGAGGCTGACGATCAAATATTTCTGGAAGACCAACTTTGTGTGTGCTTTGAGTGACTCACAGAAACAGCCCAGGCTGCCGTCCCTCCCGGGGAGCAGCCCTGGCTGGCCATCATGCCGTCGCCTTATCTCTCCCCAGAACATCAGAGAACTGATCTTGCTTCTGAGGCCAGGACCTGACAGCCTTGTACATTAGCACTTTTTTAAAGTGATGTCCACTTTTGAAATAGTACCTGTCCCGAGAGTGGTCACTTCATTTGACAAATGCCAGTGATGACAGCTGGACACCACTTTACAAACTCCAGCCTTCTGCTCGCCCTCACTCCAGACCTGCTTGCAGCTTGCCTGTCCCTAGAGAGGTGAGGGAGGAGAGCTGTGTTCCCTTTTGCCTTGTCAAGATGTTGGTACATAGTGCCCTCTCTGAGACCACAGCTGCGGGCTGAGGTCTGTTTGGACCTTGGATGTGATTTGTTCTCCCTGGGACACATGCTCAGACCTCACCAGCAACAGGGTGCATGGAGCATCACCAAACAGGGCATCTGAAGGCATCAAGCAGTAGATGGAGATTTTTCCAGAACAACAGAGCGGTTTTGTCACCCTCTAATATCTGTCCAGTGCAAGGAACAAAGTGAGGCAGATAAACCAATTATCTCCTCACTATGCAGGAAGGTTTTGGCTGAAAACTTCCGGCTGAGGCTCCTGGACTCTGGCTGTGCCGGTGCCTGGCTCAAAATCTATCTCTAGATGGGTTTTTTGCTTTGAAGAGACCTTGCTCTGGTGAGAAAAGGGACTTGTCAGCTTGATGGGGCTGCTCTAGGCACTGTGATGAAGATCTGAGACAGCCTGGACAAAAGATGGGGGTGAGGCTCTAGTGATCACACAGCTGAGAGGAGGAGGTAGAAGAGAATTCACTCACTGCTCTGCTAATCCTTGGCCAGAGCCCTTGGGCAGAGCATTCCTGGGCTGTAAAAGTCATCCCTAAAACCTGTGTTGAAACAACATTATTAAAGTGATGAATGAGAAAACCTGGGAAACACCAGAATTTGAGTTGCTTGATTGATTTTCTGCCTTTTATTTAAACAGGAGGCTAAATGCACTGTTTCCTGGAATTGGGGTTCCCTGCTGAGAATTTCCTTGACAGATGCCCAACGGTGCTTGAGTGACATTTATGCTGCACTTACTGTGCATGGGCTACTCATAGTGGCCATGTGAGGTGGTGGGCAAGCAGCTGAGATATGTGGGCAGCCTGCCTGTGCTTTTGGAAGCACACCCTTTGGTGAAATGGCAGTGGGCTGGAAAACTTAAATCAGAATCCTGTGGGAATAACCAGAGCCAGTGGGAATAACCTGTGAACAGGAACAGAGGGATTACCTGGAAAGGCTGGGTGTCGGTTGCGCTCTTCAGGGTCTTCACTGTCTTCTGTGGTTCAGTAAAGCTTTTGAGTCTCACCAAAGTTTCCCATATTGCTCAACAGTATTTCCTAGAGAGTGGAGTGTGTGTGGAGGTGGCTCAGTGAGTACATGTTGAATGTTGTGCTCTGGGACATACCAGCTTCACTGCCTGTTGCCCAGTGTTCTCCAGTCTAATACAGCTTGCACACATCAATGTGTTTGAGTCACTACTGTGGTTCATGGGCAGTGTCCAGGTGGGCATTTGAGACCTTAGGGCATCCAGAAATCCCTGAGCCTGGTAAAATTTTCAGGCAAAGGTAGAGAAGATATATCTGGGAGATGGACATAGCTGAACTCTTCTGCTCTTGATGGATAAAGGAAAATGATTTAGGTGCTCCTCTGGTGTCTCCTTGGCCACTGTTTCTATTCCATAGGTTGCTGCATGTTGGTTCTTTTCCTTAACTCTGTGGTTTTCCATAATTTAGTCTCATCTCTCTATGTGCTTCTACACCACCCTGCACACCACCTCCTCTGCCAGCACTCTTCCTGCCCTTAATGTAAATCCTCTCAGACAGAGAAGGCCTGGGTAGACTGGCCTCATGGAGAGCTTGTACGTTGCAGAAGGGTGGTTGTCTTTACTCTTAAATGTCACAGGCAAGTGCTTCAGGCTCGTTCATGCCCCTAGGAAATGGAGATGCTCAGTAACTTGTTCCTAACTCATCAGGTTTTTAGCAATTGTGGTGTGGAAATCAGATTATTTTTCTCTCTTGACTGGCTCTTAAATGTTCTCCCCAAATACCAACTTGTCATCTTCTGGCCATCCCTCTGATGGAGGGATGCCCACTTCTTGATGGGGATGATTCTCTCATGCAGCTGCCATCTGTCCCCGGCTTGTGTCCCCATCTCCACATGTGTCTCTCTCCGTTTCCACAACTTCACCAAGACCTAAGTTATGATGTGAAACTTGGACACGTATGGACAACTGGCACGGGCCAAGCTGAGCCTGCAATTTCCTGGCTCATAAAAACACGAGCTTCCTTCAGGCCTGGGTCTCTGTCAGGTCATGCTGATTTGAATCCCACACCTCCTCTCCAAGGTCCCCTCACCCCCAAAATATTTTGTGACACCAGTTATGAACTAGATCTTATATTTTTTTTTATTGTTCCATATGTTGTAGACACATGGAAAAATGCATAGGAGAAATCCCCTTAGTGAGGGGCTGAAAAGCCACCAAGTTTACAGGGTGTTGCAAATAATCTGAGGCAAAACAAATGTTTAAGGCTGACTTGACTGCCAATTTTGACTACATTGTTTTAAATCCAGAAAAACAGGCCAAGGGGCAGTTGTTAATGGACCAGTAATTTTCTTCCTCTCTGGACACCCCAGAGCAACAAATACCAAATATTCTTTGGGAATGAAATCAAGTGTGGGGGTCTCTTTATTTACCATATCAAAAGGCATCATTGACTTGCCCTCATAGGGCGCTACTCCTTCCAGCGAGGGGCTTTTACAAGCAATAACCTGTTTGCGAAGCAGAGCAGCGAAGCCACGCAGCCAAGCTTGTGGCTTATTGTTGGTGCTGACTTTTATAAGACACTGCGGGGGCTCACAACAGACATGCTTTTTGTAAACCAGTCCATTAAATACCGCAACCTGAGCTACACAGCGGTGGGGGATGGAGCCTCTGGGGACCTTGTCAAGCCGACCCCTCTGCTTCCGTAATAAACTCAGCAGCATCCCACTTATTGCTCAAGCAGCAAAGTGCCTGTACAGAGAGGCTAATATATTGCTGCAGAGAGGGTCAAGTGTGAAAAGACCCAGGATGGGATTTTTCCAGGGTGTTTGGTTATTGCTACAGGGTCAGCTGGCCAAAATGTTGCTAGTTTATGTGTTTTTATTGCTGGTGGTGCTTTGAGGTGTCTGAGATCCCTGTTTCCTTCTCCAAGGGTTAGTGTGATCTTGTGGGTGTTGCTTTGATCTGCAGCCCAGGAGAAGTGGCTGTGTGTTGGACAGTGGTCTCCAGCCCACCGGGGGACCGTGGGTTTGTGATTACAGCTTCGTGCTCCTATCTCTTGCTGGCTGCAGCGTGGCTGTGGGCACTCCAGGCAGTTCTGCATTACAATTTCTCCAGCTACCATACTGGGACAAGAGTGTTTTCTGAAAAATGCCTCAAACAGAGCCAGCAGGAAATTTGACAATAATTTATTTTTCTTTTGGGCTGCTAGAGAAGGAAGAGGCTGTTGCCTTCCAGCACCAAGTGCAGCGCTTGTACACCTCTGTGCTGTTTGGGTGCAGCAAGAGTGTGGTGGCACAGGACTCTGGCAGCAATGGTTGGGATCTCTGCTGTCACAGGGCAGGTTTCTGGGTGCTCACTTAAACAGCATGTGTGGGAGCAGGGGCTAACACTGTGATGTCATATGGCTGGGACAAAAAATTCAATTCTGAGAATGCAGGCTAAAAATATCCAAGCTAGAAGTCCCCATGGTCTTATTTGGACCAAGGAGACTGAGAAACCCCAAAGCTTGCTGCTGTCAGTGTATTTTGTAGCAGTCGGCAGCTCCTGAGCAGAAGAGGAAGGAGATGGGGAGGGTGTTTCATGTATTATTTGTGATTGGCACTACCAAGCATGTTGCTGAGCTCAGCCTCCTCTCCTCGCCACTGCTGACAAGCCCTTGATGCATTGGGCAGTGCTGGTCCTGAGCACAGCCCTGCCAGCGTTTGTGTGGGTCATGTTCCCTGTCTCAGGCTCCTCTGAAATGCGCCATGGGAGGTTTAAGTTGGATATTAGGAAGCACTTCATCACAGAAAGGGTGATTAAACACTGGAATGGACTGCCCAGGGAAGTGGTAGAGTCGCCATCCCTGAAGGTGTTTAAGGAAAGATTGGATGTGGCAATTAGTGACATGGTCTAGTTGATGTTGTGGTGTTAGATCATAGGCTGGACTTGATGATCTCAGAGGTCTATTCCAGCCTCAATAATTCTGTGTGAAATCCTCATGGTCCTGGTACAGTCTCCACCTGGGCTTCTGGTTCTGCCTGAGAGGCTTTAACTGCAAGGCAAACCCTGTGAGTCTCTGGAAGAGCAGCAGTTGTTGTGGGAAAGCTGCAGTTTTGTGGGGCACTGGGGGGTGGTATGTTCTGGAGGGGTTTGGGAAAGAGAAAGGGGAACCACCTTCTGGGCTTCGGGGAGGTGAGGTTCACAGAAACGAACTGTGCTTGCTCTCTGGGCCTAGACCATAGCTGTCAGCAGGAGATGTCTCTATGGTCAGTCTCTGCACACTCTGGTGGCATGTGCTTTGGGATCATTGGCTGAGGGATGTACAAAACTGGAGAGGGCAGCCAGACCTTCTTTGACCTTCTCAAATCTTTCTGAGCTTTCAGAAGCTTGTGGCAGGGTGTTCTCCAACTGAATTACAAGTTTAATGGGAGAAATGTCTTTCCTATTTAAAATCTGCCACCTGATCAGCACCTTGAGGTCATTTTGTTGCCTGATGAGAAAGGATGAGTGAACACCCTGGATGGTCTCTCTGCCCAGAGTCTGGCTGTCCACACTATTGCTGGATATGGAGCTGCTGGGAGTGGATGAACAGTAGGAACAGCTCTAGATGAAAATGTGACACCTTGAAACCTAGACACCCAAGGAGGGATTGAATTCTCCATTTGAATGCTGAGCTGCAAAATCAGGCTTTGTGATTGTGAGGTGGGAAATAACCACTCGGCATCTCTGCTCCATCTGCTTTCCCCTGTCCATCCTCTTGCTACAGCCAAAGGGGAGAAGGGATTAAGTACTCCTCACAACAGCCGGGAGAAGTTGTTGATGGCCAAAGTCCCAGCTGCCTAGGCTGTATGTGAAGGGCACAGACACTTGCTGCCTTATTCCCTTCCTATATCTATTGGTATTTTCTCAAGAGAAAAAATACCCAGACCGCTTATTCTTCCCTCCTCTCCAGTCCTTCCCCTCACAGGCAGCAGGATGGAAATACTGCGGCCCCCAGCCTGCTGCATGCAGGGCAAGGAGATCATCCGACTGTGGCAAAACTCATGGTGCACCTGGGGGACTCATGGGGAGCAGAAAGAAGAAAAACCAAATAATTTTTATATTAAATTTGGCCTCACTGAGCCCTCTGAGCGTCCTTTCTCTGTAGTGGTTGTTCTTGGTCTTCAGCTACTGTCACTTGCTGTGGTTTGAGCAGAGCGTCTCCGTGCCAGCCTTGGAGGCTGTAGGCAGTGTGGAAAGACCTGTCCCTGCTTGTCCTGCTTTTAGTATTTCACTGTGAGCTTGAGGACTCTACCTGTTGGCAGATCTTTTGCTTCCTACCAGGACTGGGGGGAGGAAAAGGGGTCACTGGAAAATGTTTGAGGCTTGCTGCAGGTCTGGAGGCTAGCGCTGAGGTGTGCACTAGTTGTAGGTTTCACCAGGACTTTTATTTGGAAAAAATACAGACTTGCCAATCTGGGGATGCTGTGGGAGTACCAGACTCTGGCATATCACTTTAGAAAACTGTGTTTCCCCTCAAGCCAAAAACTGTTCACCTCTTTGTATTTGTAGAATGGCCTCAGCACTTGTCTGGGTTGGAACAATCTTTTATTTTTCTCTTTAATTTTGAGATTCTTCTTCAAATTGAATGAATTACTTTGGAGCAAAATATCTTGATGAGTCCATGCTTTAAAGAAATTTTCAATTTATTTACCTGAAAAAAACCCAATGTGCTCTCTTCTAAATTAGGGTAATGTTACTCAAAACCCCTCTGCACTAATTCAGCTGAACATTTTCTTGTGCAGATACCTACTATTGCACTCCTGAGCCAGAAAGCTTCAAATTATGATTTTTAAAGCATTTTACTCATTTTTGATCTAAAAAGTCTGCGTTGTAGGTCTCTAGGTGGATGAACACTTCAAGGACAAATGATTTTAGTCCATGAGGGGGTTCAGAACTGGGACTGTGAGGGCTGGTCCTGTTCTACTGTGCTGAGCATCCCCTGGTCCGGTGGCAATCACTGTGGGGGATGCTGCAGCCAGGAGATTTCCGTGGAAATGGGAAGACGCTGAGTCTGAGATGCAGTTTGGTCCCCACTGTTGTCGCAGGGAATGAGGTAGTTGGGCCAGAGCACCCCAGAGGGACTTGGGAGACCCCTCGGGACAGGCTGTCCCCAGCCCTGCGGGGGCTTTCGGGGGGCTTTGGGCAAAGGGTGCGGGTGACATCTTGTGGCGACGGCTTCTCGCTGGGGTTGTGCAGCGATGGGGCTGCAACAGCAGAGGCTGCTCGGCCATCATCCCGGAGCCGGGGGTGGGGAGAGCTCCTCTGGTCCCTGGGCTGCAGCTTTGCCCTGCGACTTTGCTGCTGGCTCCTGCCCGAAGTCCCTGCGCAGCCACGCACAACTCAGGCCCGGCCAGGGTGGTGGGAGGATGAAGCTGGTAGTGAGGCAGCCCTGGTGCCTTGCAGGAGGCTGAAAATCCTCCTGCCTCCCACCTCCTGTTTTTCTAGTCAGCATCTGTGCCAGAGAGTGAAAATTTCAGCCATCCTAATAAGGCCAGATGTGGTCAGGCTTTCCGGGGTTTGTGCCTTGATGGGGACATGGGGTGCTCAGTTTAATCCATCCTGATGCTTTGCAGTGAGACCTTGTCCTACCCAGTGGAGGGTCTGTAATCAAATGTGAACTTGCTCCTGTGAGGTGCTGTGGAAGCCATCAGTGGCCTCAAATGGGGCTGGGAACCTTCAGGAAAAAGAGGGTTGTCTGCTGGGAGATGTTAAACACCATGGTTTGGAGATGACTTGGGCAGTCCCTAGACCACTGTCCACTAGGAGGAACTCCATGTGTATGTTACTTCCTCAGCTGAGTGTCTGATGCTGGCTGGTGTGAGGAGGATGCTGAGTCAGCTGGGTGTCTGGACTGGCCCCTTGTTGCTGGTCTTTGGACTTTGTGTCTACGTGGACTTTGTGGGAATCTGTTTTGGTTCCAGATGTTGAGATATAACATAAGGGCAGAGCTCTGAAAATTCAGCATACCTCACACGGCAGCCAGTGCCTGTCCTTGTGCTCTGGCATGTGGAGGAGGGACTAGCAACCTACAATCCTGGGAGCTGGGGAGGATTTAATAGTGTCTGGCTCTTTAGGGCTTTGGTCTTGCTGCTTATTCTGTGGAGGAAAAGGTTAATCCCTGGGCAGGGGTGATGGTTGGGACTGTGCTACTGCTGAGCAGCTCAGGGATTTTTCTTATTCCCTTTGAGCATGTTTTGTCCCCTGGCTCCCAGCACTCACTGCCATGATCCCAGTCCCTACAAGTGACAGGGACCAGCCTCCTCTGAATTTCCATGGGAGCAGCCTTGACCTTTGGAGCCAGCAATACCCAGTGTGTCCATGCCTCCAGGCATCCAGCGCTGCAGAGCAGCTTCAGCAGCAAGCAAGGAATAAAGTGACCGTGGGGGTTCTGGTACCTGTAGGCCACTGGACACCTGCTCTTTGCCTCAAACACCCCTTTCCTGAATGTTGGCAGCATGAAGTAGGATACAGTTCCTGCTCTGCATGTGTATTTTTGGTGGTACAAGATCCCTGGTTTCAGTTCCCATGGGTTTTTTGGGGTAGGACCTTCTTTGGTCATACAGCTCCAATTGCAAGAAGGATTCAGGGTGCAGCTGGGATTTTGTATATGATGGGAAGCTGTAGGTACTTCAGTGCTGTAATTAATCAAGTGGATTTTATAGTGTTGTAGGGAAGGAGACGTTGGGTAACCCCTCTTTTGGGGGTGATGTCTCTCTCTTCCCCCCACAGACCCATGTGAGGGGCAGGTACTTCCATAGTGACTTTTGAGAGCCCCTCTTTGGGCAGTTGAGTTGATGAAGGGTTAAAGAGTTGAGAAGGCCCCCTGTTTCCTCGGCCGATGGAAAGGTTTAACTCTACCTTTCCTCAGCCACCATTTTTCTGGTTGGGTGGGCAGGAGGCTTAAAATGCCACTTTGGCTCGCAGAAAGATGGGGTCCAGGGGAAGGGCAAAGAGAAAAGCTTTTACTTCCAGAAATAACTCTGGAACAAAATGAAGAGGTCAGAGGGTGAACATGGAAATGGAGAAGTACCTTCCCTAGAGGCCAACACTGAAGTTTTCATCCTCTGAGTACCTGAGGATGGAACGCTCAGCTATGTTAAAGACCGTGCCTTGCTGCTGGGGCTAAAACGAGCTCTGGCAGTTGAGAGCAGGCACGTGTGAGAGCAGCTGGGTGACCCTGGCACAGGGTACCCTCCTGTCCTTCCTCCCCACCAGCTGGTTGTAGTTGAGCCTCCCCCAGCCCACCCTCTAGCAAAATTTTTCTCCTCTGTGCAGTCAGAGCTGGGACACAGTGGGACACAGTGCAGCCAGACAGGGCAGTGATGGTATCACGGTGTTGGCCATGTCTCTGCTGTTGGGAGCTCTCGTCTGGGTCTCTAGCTTTTGCAGGGTGATGCTGCAGCTTCTTCCCAACCCCAGGATTCCCATGACTGGCATGAGACTGGAGGGGCCACTGAGGGGCTCCACTGGTCCCTTACCCATGATCTGTGCCTGGGCACAGGTCTGTCTGCTTGGAGATGAAGATGGGACAGGATAGAATTGCCCAGAGGGTGGAAATGTTTGTGGTGGTTCATGAGGACCTGTCCACATCAGAGGGAAGATCAGCAGAGAGGGAGAAAAGATTGGAGTCTGCTGTGCATGAACCTGAGCAGAGGCATGAGGGTATGTCACATCCCCTTAGCTGGGAACAATTCTCCAGCTCCTCTTTACAGAGAGGGATTTAATTCAGACAGAGTGAGGTGCTGGGGCCATGGGGCAACTCTGGTTGGAAGCATTACAGATGGTACAAGGAGGAACTTGCTGCTCTGCTGGGTTTTTGATTGGGCTTTATTTTGCTGTTTTTATTTGTTGTTTCTCTTTTTTTGCTTCTGTTTCACACCCTTACACCAACCTCATGACTTCTTGAAGTAGCTGTTTCCTCCATCTTGGCACTGAGCTGGTCAGAGGGAAGAGCTGTGCCTGCAATCCCTGAGCCGTGAGACTTGGGAGCTGGCACAGCCCTCAAGAACCAGAACACAGGGAATCTTGTACCAAAGTGGGGAAAAATCAGAATAACCCGCCAAAGTGTGTCTCCTGGTGAAGAGCAGTTCATTCTGTGTCTTCCCTGCAGGGCATTGTGGCAAAGTGAATACGACAGCTGTCCTTGTTCCCCAGCCTGGCACCCATCCCTGTACCCAGCAACTACCCCATCACATAAGGGCTTTGCCTGTGAGTCCCTGCAAAAGCCACCTCCTGTGCATGGGGCCCTCCCCAATAAAAAGGGATTTACAAAAGGAGAAGATGCAGAGGGTATTTCCTAGAGCAAGCGTTGGGTGGGCATTTTATCGCTGGCGGTGGCCGGTGTACCAGGAAATACTGTTATTTCTTCCATTCTCGAAGCTGGGAGATGATAAACATTGGAGTCTGCCTCCTTTCAGCTGTGATCCATCAAGGGGGCGGGGGACTCACACCAGAGAGCGGGTGAAGGGAGGTCAGTGATTGTGTAAACAGGCACTTTAGAGTTCACCCCGAGCTGGTATTACTGCAATTCATTAGAGGTGTCAGCCCTCTTTGTAGTTCCTCACTCAGAGGGCCCTTTGCCTGGCAACTCCTAACATCCAGCCTTGCCAGCAGAAAAATAAACCGCAGGAGACAAAGTTGCAGTTGAAGCATCACACTGCAAAAAAAAAGTGAAGTGTAGCATCTCTGCATGTTTTCAAGAGAGGCTCCTTTTGTACAACCAAGGCTCCTATTCCAGTGGGGCACCTGGTGTGAATCAAGTCCTATTTGATCCTGCCAAACTGAAGCAAAGTGAGATGCAACATGTTGCCTGACCGCATTGGTTGAGCAGAGCCTGCCTGTTGCTGAAGTTGCTTAGGGGAAAAAAAAAAAGCATGAGGGCACTGAATGCACTGGGCTTTCCCACAGCCAGGATGTGAATTTGCTTTGAGGAACTTCTAAATAGCCTCTAGGTAGGAGGTTGGGGCCCATGGGACGCTGCTGCCTCTTTCTGCATAGCCCTGTGGGCTGATACACCTGTGAGGGGCATCCATCCCATCTTGGGTCAAACTGCTTGCACCAAACCCTCACAAAATAGATCTCTCCCTTCTGCCAGGGCAGTGTAAGATTTGGGGAGCCTGCGCGCTCCTCCACAGCCCAGCTGGCTGCTGTGCTCGGTGTGAAGCTTGGTACCACTTGTTAGCATCTGGGGCTGGAGCAGGCCTTTGCAGGGAGCCTGCCAAGCCCGTGTGCTGCAGGAGGGCTGCAGTGCTCTCCTGCATCCGAACAGCTTGTTCCCATCTCTTCACCAGCTTGATGTGCTGCAACACTTCACCCAACTTAAAAGGACACCCAAATTCCCCCTCCTAGTGCTGGGGAAGCCCAGGATGGTATATAAACTGCTGGAGGTGTCCTGTGAATGGTTCATGCAGTGACTTTTGGGTCTGTAAACACTGGGAAGGGTGAGATACTGTGGAGAGCAGACCTGGGGTTGCAGCAGCAAAGCTGAACCATGCTGGCATTGTGCTGGTGATGCTGAAGACCAAGTTGCAGAGAAAGGAGGGAATGAAGTGGTGTTTTGCTTTACCCAGAGGGTATTAAAACATCCCAGGCAGGATGAAACTGCTCCTTCCAACCAAAATATCCCTGCAGGTGTGCTTGGTAAAGGAAAGAAAGAGGCTCTGCTGATGAAAGGATTGAATGGCTGTTCCTGCACTGGCTCCTGTGTTGCTGTACCCAGGAGATGCAGCACACTCTCCTAAGAAGAGTTGTGGCCTTAGCTGCATGTTGGCAGGAGATGAGCTGAAGATTGTGAGCCTTCTGAGGGCAGGGCTGTTCTTCGCTGCTCGTTCTGGCTTGGTGGGGCTGCTTGGAGTGACCCTTTGGGGGACTGCAGCACTCTGGTTGAGTTCAAGGTCACCTGTCCCCAGTGATGTGATAGCAACAGGCAAATAAATGCAGAGAATTCATACCTGCTGCCATATCTGGGGGAACTGGTGAAGTCTTCTGAGGAATGGATTAGTTCAGCATCAGCCTGTGGATGGCACAAAAGACGGATTTTCTGGTGCTCTCAGCATCAAAGACTTGGAAGTAACTTTCCTGTTTGTAGGGAATGTTTGAAGATGCCCATGATGTGAGCAGTTGAGGCTGCATAAAAAATGCATAAACAGGAGTGAAATGCCTGGCAAGAGGAAAAAAGTGATATAGAGAGACACTTCAAACATACAGGTCTGAAACTGCAGCACAGGAATGATGTGGGGAGGCAAGCTAACAGCTTTAAGAGTGTGAGCTCCCCCCCTATATGTTCTTATATTCAGTATGAAAATCTTCTTATAGGTTTCCCATGTTTCTCTTATTTAATACTTCAGATTTGTGTGTTTTCAGGCCAGGCTCTGTTGCACTAACAAAAGTTCCTCCTCCACTGGGGCACCTGCTGTTGGAGTCCTATTTGTTCCCACCAAACCCACGCTAAGTGAGATGTGACATCATGCCTGATCACACTGGTCTGACCAGAGAAGACAGAGCCCACTTGCTGCTGGAATGACAGAATTTGCTTAGAAGAAAAAGTGTGAGGGCACTGAACGTGCTGTGGGTTTTGTGGGGATGTGTGACTCGGCCACAAGCTGCCTAAGAAGCCAGTGGTTTGGTGTTTCTTGCCCAGGCTAGTAGAGTGAGGCTGACTCCCTAGGGAAGGGACATGTGCTTTGGATGGGGTGAAGGAAGAAAAAATGCCCTTGGGATGCAGTGCAGCTGATACTACTCCTGGTCTTTGCATCAGGCACTGAGGAGGGTGAGGAAGGTGATGGCAGTGCCAGGGCAGCCTGTGACACAGCACCTTGTTTGGCCTTTAACACTACAACCAAATGACTATTAACCGAGGAGACAATTTCCAGTTCTCCCTTATCTGTTTCCTCAATGCCACAACTTCATCTAATCCCATCTCTCCACTCGCTGAACCCATGACTGCGGCATCATGGTGCCGGTGCTCCCAGATAAATCCAACCTCTCCTGCCCCATTGCAGGGGGGGTTGTGCTGGCAGAGGGGGGAACACGTCTGTGGTAGACCTGCTTCTGATGCCTTTGTGCTGGAACAAGAAAACGAGTGTCGGCTCCCAGCTCTGTAGTCACTAATAAACCATCTGGCATTGCTTATTTTAATTGCATTGTGCTCCGTTGGAGGGTCGGCGAGGAGAGAGGGTGCCCTACATTCTTGCACGCGGCATTTGGTCGTGGATAATCGTGCTGTGCAAGTGGCAGGATCCCAGCACTGGGGCCTTTGATTCCTGGCCAAGGGAGGCAGGTGCTTTCAATATTCACCCTGCTAAGCCTCTCTGATTGGGAAAAGTGTTTGCAAGATGCATATGGTGGAGGAGAGGCCGAGGAGGGAGTTGCTACCTACCCAGGCTGAAGTCCTTGGTCTGGGCTGCCCTGTGGCCTTGTGCTGCAGCTGTCCCTTCTCACATCTTGCCCTTCCCACGCTGCTTGTCAATGTGCTTGCTGTGTGTAGCTCTGCTGAGGTGTCAGTGGTGGCCTGTCACCCTGGTGCTGCCTTGGAGCAGCTTGAGCAGTTTGATGCTTTCTCCTCCCTTCCTGTAGCCCTCTGCCCCTGGTTGCTGCCTCTCTGCCCTCCTGCATCCTCTCCACCCATGCCCAGCCACCGGCTCCAGTTTACCTGTTTGAGAGAGAAAGAGGCAGCTGCATCTCTGTACCAAGGGCTGTTTCTGCAGCTTGGGAAGTCTCCAGTCACCTCCATAACCCCCACAAAAGCAAGTCTGTGGTGTGGTCCTTGAGTTGTTTCTAGTGCCAGAGTGAAAATAGGCCAGGTATGGCAAAGAGAGGCTATGGTTTCATCTCTGGTTGTCACCAGGTTCTCCCCTCCCCGTGCCTCAGTTCCCCCTTCCTGTTCTCTGGTTTTCACGCTCAGCTTCCAAGTGCTGAGATGCAGGGCTCTGTGCCGGCATGGCTGGAGCTGGAGGCTGCAGGTCTTTGGTTTGATACCAGCTGGGGAAAAAAGCACTTTGTGGTCCGTGGGGTATTTTGGTAGGTAAATCCTTAGGGCTGGGATTTGTGTGACGTGACTCTGTCTGTGGGGACATGGCAGAGCTGATCAGATTGTCCCTCCTGCCTTACTTCCCTTTACTGGGATTTCATTTTTCTTTCCAATATTTCCCAGAGGTCTTCAACCTCACTTGCTCACGGGTGAGACCCAGCACCATCCAGCTCCGCATCATGTCATCACTGGCATGGAGAGTAAAGTGGATTTAGCACAGGGTGTTGCATGGGGCATGGCACCACATTGTCTCATCTGTGCAGAACAGGAGCTGCCATGGCAGCTCCTCCATGTGCCTATGGCTTGCTGCAGCCATGGCCCGCAGCATCATGCACAGAGCATCACCGCTCTGGAGTAAGCTGGGAGCTTAATCCTTGAGCTGTTGGTTTGTTTGTTCCTTTTGCTCTTTGTTTCTTGAATCCCTCCCTGACCCTTCCTCTGTGTCAGCCCCATCAGCTCTTAAGCCCAAAGCCCTCCATACACACAAAAAAGGCTCATCTCCGTCAGATCCTCCAGCCTGGTACACCAGCAGATGTTGTCATGTCTTTATTCTCCCAAGGTTTGCTGATAAATCCTGTCTCCATAACTCTGGCCTTGATTGACTCATTATCAGGCAACACGCAGCGAGGAAGCGACCCGTGACCCTGCCTGAGGAGACGGGGTGACCCCACGGGAGTAACCCTTATCGGACCTTTTTAAAAGCTTTCCTTTTTAACGTGCCAGAGGAGCCTTGGCCATGATGAGCAATACCTAAATAGCAATGTGGTGGAGGAAGGTGGGAGTGGGGTGAGGACAAGGGAGTGCTGGAAGTATCAGACGTGTAGTGGGATTATTTCTGCTAGAAGAGTGTGAGGGTGTTTGCTGAGGTTGGGAAGAGCCTCTGCCTGGGTGAAAATATTGACCCAGTTCCCAGTGGAAGAGCCAAGAATTGTGGTGGAGCAGGGCTGAGTCCAGCTGGCAGGGGGCTGAGCTCACCCTTACAGGATGCCTTGCCTGAGTTCACCTGCTCAGCACAGATGGACTTCCCAGTTTCCCATTGGGGTTATTGGGAGAAAGCTCCCTGGGAGATAAGAGGATCTGTGGGGGAAAGTGGCATGAACCAGGCTGTCCTGTGTGCCTGGAATAGAGGAGAAGCTGTGAGCCATGTCCTTGCTGGCCCCAAACCCTGAGTGTCTATTGGGAGGGGAGTAATTTGTCTTCCCTTTTCCTCTCAGCTGTTTTTATAGCAAGTGACCTTTCAACCCTGACCTCATCTTTACAGAGGTGATAAGAGTGTCAGGGCATCACTGACCTGCTCTCCCTTTGGCATCACCTCCCAGGGGTGTGCAGGGGCTGTGGGATTTGGCACGTGCTCAGCTGGTGGAGCTGCTCGCAGGGGCAGGCAGGAGTGCTCAGTATGTGGGAGCAGTAATGGAGCCATGGAGGGCAAAAGAAGACGTGGAAATCCCATTGCTTCCCTTGTTGCAGAGAGGTTGATGCCTTAGTCTGGACAGAGCCCTGAGTGAGACAGGAGTGACTCTCCTGCCCCTCACCCTGCATCAGGGCACGCACGGATCGATTGCTCCCTTCGATGGGCCAAGGGCCAGCTTGCCTGTGTGGGTCGCTGATCCAATCCCCTAGCTCCCCAGCAAGGATTAACAGGGATGGGGTTTTGCCAAGTCCCGGCTGTCACTGTGTTCCCACCTTTGATCAGGAGTCGGCATTCCTGAAGTGCTCCATCTCCCACATGTTGCACTGATCAAAGGCAGCTGTTGCCTGGACCCTCCCCTGAGTCCATTTACACACACACACACAAACCCAAAACCACAGGAATACAAAGGAAACTGAAGGCTGTGGAAGGGCTGATGGATGAAGGAGAGACCAGGCAAGGGGCAGCAGCAGGCAAAAATCCTCTCCCCGGTCTTCTCAGAGAGGGTTCCACCCACAGTCATCAGGAAGGCTAGTAAGGAGTCTTTTGTAGGCCTACAGAGAGATGCTGGAGGCTGGCTTTGGACACCCTGGGAAGAAGTTGGACTTTATCTGTCACCTGAAGGAAACTGTGTCATTGGTTGGGAGAGCAATTGCCTGGGCCAGATGCAGCTGCAGCAGAGCACAGCCAACATCTTCTTTGGCTTTAGGTGGGGTCAGGAAGGAGATCAGATGAATGTTGCTTTTAAGCCCCCTCTGACATCAACAGTTTGTGTGCTCAATGCTGAGGTCCACAGTCCACAGAGCTGCCACTGAAGGACTGTGAATGGTTCTGCTCGGGAGAGATGCTGCTGGAGATCTATGGGTTGGTGATGATGTTCCTCACCAGTCCTTGGGCAGAGCAGCGTCCTGAGGATTTTGACTTCACGGACCATCTCCTCTGGCTCTGTCAGTCACCAGCATCAGCTGATTCAAAGGGAGAGGAAGTAGGTCTGAGTCCTGCTCTGGTCATTGCTCCTCTCCGGAGCAAGTGAGGTTCTGTTAATTGTGGTTTGGCAGATGATTTATTGCTTGTGGACGTGATCTACTTCTGCTTCCCAGCTCCTGTAATGCAAACGACTTGGACTATCTGGGTTCCCAGTTCTTTCTGAATCCTTCTCCGTAGCAAGCCCAGCTGGCAGCAGCAGCTCTCTTGTGCTCAGAGACGTGCCAGGGAAAATCTCTCCTGCTCTTCCTCAACCTTACCCCCACCTGCTTGTTACTCAGCATTACAGTTTAGCTTGAAGGCTTTGAAAAACCACACTTTCCACCACAAAACTGCAGACACAAAGACCACAGAGCAGGACCACTAGACACACTCATGGACCATTCCCTTAGCTGAGACTTTGGGTTAGGGTTTACCTGCTTGGATGCCAAATTCTGCTGCCCGTAGTGCCACTGCAGAAATTGCAACCCCCCAGGTAAGGATGGAAGTGTCCTCTCCGTCTGGCAAATTGGGCTGGGCAGAGTCCCAGCTGCCCAGGGAGGAAGGCCTTCAGAAAGGCAGTTTGTCCTCCTGCTTCTCCCTTGGCCCCATCTTGTACAGTACATGGAGAGGAGGTGGAGGGCAGATATAATGAACAAAGCATTTTGAAGCACTGCTTATATATAAAACTCTGCTGTTAATTATATATTTCCTTTCTCCAGGACTGGGTAGGACAATTTTCTCATCTGAGGAGGGTCCAGCCACCTCTGATCCCTAAATGTTCACGTCACCAGCACCAAAACCAAGGAGGTCTGGGCAGCGTTTCCAACAGTGGCGTTAATACAACATTATCCCCGTAAGCAGAGTGCCTCAGTGAGGGGCCAGCACACCAAAAACCAGGTGGTGAATGTTGCTGGGTCACATTCATCCTTGTCCTCACTGGTACCTGTGAGGTACCAATTTAATCAGCTGAAGAAGGTCCTCAGCCAGGTTATAGACCTCTGCAGGAATCCCCCGAGGCTGAATTTTGCTCATTATCCACATCTAAAAGAAAAGAGAGGGACTTAAGGTCTGAGGGTCAAGGGAACCAAGCACCTCTAGAGCTGACTGCCATCGAGGGGTGTGGGTATGCCCAGAACCCCCCCTGCAACCCCCCAAACTGCTCAGCAGCATCATGTGAGCACTAGAACAGCTGTCTGGGGGACACTGTCCCAGCAAGCGTGACCCTGGCTCAAATAGATCTTACCTTCCCCGTTCACCTTCACCAGTGTCCAGCAGTGGGTGAGGTGTTCCCGATCAGACAGGCGTGAAGGGCTCCTTGGGGCTGTGCTCGTCCTTCTTGGGCAGGGCTGATACTTGAGGGCGGGCTGACTTGTCACTGTAGCAGCTGTCCCAGCTCAGGGTCACAGCTCTGCCTGCCTGGGTTGGCAGGAGTGACAGGCTGTGCTGCGGCACCTGGGGAGAAACCTCTGGTGCCCCTTTGGACACCGTAGGGGGTAGAGACCAAGGGAAGCATTTCTCCAAAGACCGCAGTAGACTTTGCATATGACCTCTCTCTTATCGTACCTAGGGAGAGGTGAGGTCTGCAGCAGCTTCTTTCTTTTTCTCCTTCTCAGCAGCACTTTGTCCCCAATGCATTCACCTCCTGGAGCACAGCATTGGGGACCCGTTGCCCCTCTGCCCACACCTGCCTCTCCCTGCTGAGAGCTGCTCCCTTGCCCTAACCCTGCTTTCCAAAGTTCAGCTGTTTGGCTGCAGGCAGCCGATAATACCATTTTACAACAAGGTGACCCCTGCTCTTTGACGCTGTGCAAGCTCCTGTCTGGCTGGCCAACGAGCCGGCCACCTAACGCCTTGTGACAGGTTGACTGGATGGAGCTTGCGGTGGGACCATGTCTTCCCCCTTCTCTCTTGGTGGCGTTGACAGAGCTCTGAGTCCCCCTCTCTGCTGACTATGGGTGATGGGGGGGGATTTGGAGGAATGAGGGTGAAGGGGATGGTCATCACCTGGACCCTGCCACTGGCCCATCAGACACCCAATACAGAGCTGACTGGGGGGAACAGGAGGGCAAACCTGGTGGTCTCTCCAGGCAGCACTCTAGCTGTAGGTTGATGTCACGTCACCTTTGCCAGGCACATCACCTCCCAGTTACCCTCTGCCTGCTTTTGCTATAAGCCAGTTTAAGAAACAAAACACTGCTCTATCTTGCTCCCAGTGTGGCTGCCTGCATCCATCCCACCCACTGCTGGGGACCCCTTGCTGGGAGCAGGTCCGGCATCGCTGTGGGAACAGTCGGTAGCACAGGGACTACAGTATAATCAAAGACAATAGTTTCTGGGGGTGGGGCAACAAAACACAAACTCCCAATTTATTTGGTTTCTTTCTCAGTTTCTGCTTTGGAGCATGGGCTGTTTGACCTGCACCCAGTGAGCCATCCAAGCTGGCTGTACAACTCGTGGTCTGTCCCCTACCTGTGCTGTGTCCCAGCAGCAGAAGGGTTAAGGATGATCTTCAGGACAGATATTCAAGTGCTGGGAGCTGCTTTATAAAACCTCCTTTGAGTCTTTTCAAGACAGGGCCTCACTTCCCCTCCTGTCTGTGCAGGATTGGGATCTCCGATCAGAAATGAGCCTGCCTTGGGGAAGGACCTTCTGTGGCACAGCAAGGAGTAAGTTTCTCTTACCTCTCTGATGCTCTCAAAATCTCCAATTCTCCAGGAAAAGAATGTTGTTGCAACTCTTACGCTTGTAAACTTAAAATCTTGGCTCAACCTGCGAAGCATAAACTGTAAAGGAAATCAAATCTGAAGTCAGTATTTGTAAAGCTTGTCCTTCTGTATTGAATCACCTAGCAAGGGCTATTTTCAAAGAAGCGAGATTAGCAAAGCTGAGCATCTCCACAGGCTTTGCAGAATCTCACATTTGGACACTGATGTTTCTTTGCTGGGATCAAGTCAGCTTGGGTAGCTGGTCCAGAGCCTGGTTCAGTTAAGCCCCTCTTTCCCAAGCATCAGTGAAGAACTAGCCCTTCCTGGTCCCAGGACCTGCAAGAGGCCTCAGCAGCTGAGTGCTGGGGCCAAGCTCTCATCTGGGGAAAATCAACCCCAATTGCAGGAGGGAAATTGAAGCCCCAAGGGAAGTTGGGGCCGGAGATGAGAGCCTGGAGAGAGCACAATGGCTGGCCAGGGCATGTCTCAGTCCCAGCAGTGCCTGGCTGGGTGGCGGGAAGAGGCAAGGACAGTGGCCAGTGTGGGACGGAGCTGGGCACCGCTGCTGGCTGCAAGCAGCAGGTGAGGAAGAGATAAGGAGGGAGAGAGGGGGGCAAGTGTCTTGGAGAGAGTGGGAGTGACAAGGGCAAGGTCTGGATGTGTTAGTGATGATGCGAGTGTAGCCCTGTCAGTGCCAGCCTTCATCCCAAGTAACAGGCCTGACAGCCCAGCCAAGGATGAGGCAGGAGCAAAGGGCAAGAGGGGGAGGGAGGGAGCAGAGTCCCTCATACTATGCACCTCACGGAGAACCCTTTTGAAGGGCTTTGAACAGGAGCAGAAGCATGTCCTCTTGGGTACTCCCAGTCGGGCCTGTGGGGTGAGGGGGGTTTGTACAGTGTATTTTCCCTTTGAGCAAGGCACCAGATGGCAGGCCCAGCAGCATCCCACCCTCTCCTGTTTCTTGTGTGCTAAGCCTGGCCATCGCCTTGGCTCTCCTTCCCTGGAAAATGCAAGTGCTTTTCCCTTGCTGCTCACCTTGGGGGAAAGCATGGGTTCAGGCTGGGCTCTCCAGTTAAGAAGCCTGCATCCCAGTCTCACCAGGACACTGGGATGTAGCAGTGGTGTGGTTTGGTTGAGGACTGATTCCCCCAAACAGCTTGCTGCTATGTTTTCTCCTGCCGCTTTGAGCCTTTGGGATGGGATGAGTGTGGCCAGCAGATCAAAAGACGTGATTCTCCCCCTTTACACTCCTCTTGTGAGATCCCACCTCGAATACTGCTCTGGTTCTGGCATCCCCACCATGAGAGTAATATAGATCTGTTGGAACAAGTCCAGAGGAGCGCCACAAAGATGATCCAGAGGCTGAAGCACCTCTGCTACAAGGATAGGCTGAAGGAGCTGGGATTGTTCAGCCTATAGAAGAGAAGACTCCAGAGGGACCTTGTAACTGCTTTCCAACACCTGAAGCGAACCTACAGGAAGGCTAGAGAGGGGCTATTCACAAGAGTGCCCAGCAACAGGACAAGGGCAAATGGTTTTAAGCTGAAGAATAGGCTTAGATTAGATTTTAGGAAGAAGTTCTTCAATATGAGCGTAGTAAGACTCTGGAATAGATTGCCCAGAGAAGTTGTGGATGACCCCTGCCTGGAGGTGTTCAAGGCCAGGTTGAATGAGGCCTTGAGCAAACTGGTTTAGTTGAGAGGCATCCCTGCCCATGTCAGGGAGGTTGGGTTAGATGATCTCTGAGGTCCCTTCCAACCTAAGCCATTCTATGGATCCACCTCAGAGGGGCATTAGGAGATGGTGCCTCTGCCCATGCTGTTTGTGGGGTGGCTTGGGCTGAGCAGCCTCCGTTCCTGGGGTAAATCAGGTGTGGAGCCAAAATAGGATAAAAAGACAGTGAGAGTTGTTCTGAGCATATTCCTCTGCGGACAAAGGTGTAAAGGCAGATTTCAGGCCCGGATCACTGCCCCTCATGTAAGACAGGCAGAGCTGGACTGCAGGGCTATGAGCAAGAGGGGATGCTTGAAGATCAGTCCCGCTTCCCCAGGTACACTCCCCTCCAGCAGTGGATGTTCAGGTAGGTGAGGACTCTGAGTGTTTAATAACCCTCAAGAGATTGTTCTTCCATGAGTTTTTGCCGCGTTTGTCCGTGGGAGCTTCCGCACCACAACATCCGCTGCTGTAGTGTTTTTCAGCCGTTTCTCGGAGAAAAGCATGCTTTTGCCTCCTTCCGTTGCTCGTCCCTCCTTGCTCTTCCTTCGCGGGGTTTAGGTGGGGGAGCAGGTCAGCAGGGCACGCTGCGGCTTCCTCCTGCCTTTCCCTCAACTCCTCGACGGGCCCCGCGGGAGTTTTGCTTCCGCGGTGCGCGGGTCGGGGACGGCTCAGCGCGGAGCGGCGGGCCCGGAGCTCCCTCCTCCGGCCTCNCCGCCATGTCGCGACTTATCGTGAAGAACCTCCCCAATGGGGTGAGTTCGCCGCGCGGCTGCGACGGCTGCGGGGGTGGGGAATGGGGGAAGGGACCTTCTAGGCCTAGAGGTGCGTCTGAGGGGACGTGCCGGGGGAGAGCGGGCTCCTGGGCAGGGATAGGACCCCGGGAGGGAGGAGGTTGTCGGTGTGGTGGGGACGGTGGTGAGCGAAGCCATTCCCAGGGAGAGAGGGTCCTTGGTTCGGGATAGGAGGAGGAAGGTGTGTTGGTGGGGGAGCAGGGAGATGCCCAGGGGGAAGGGGTCCTTGTGGGAGAGCGAGGAGACACTCTTGAGGTTAGGATGGTGGGGGACCCTGGGCAGAGAGAGACCCAGGAGAGGTCAGGCACGTGCTTTGGGCAGGAGGAGGCAGAGTGTGGGGCATGGGCTGTGAAGGTGTCCCAGGAGAGGGAAGCTGACAGACCTCCCCAGGGTGGGGGAGTGGAGCTCACTGTGGCCACTGTCTTCCCCTCGTTGCCTGGGAGCTGGATGTAGGTGTACACTGGCTGCTCTGCCACTGTCCAGATCCCCCATGAGGTTGTCACCATGCCTGTGATTGAACTGGGGACTTGGTTGTGGCAGATCAGTTCTGCAGGACTTGGGCTGCCTGACAGCTGAGTTGGAGCCAGAGATCTGTAGGTGTAGTGGATGCATGTGGGAGATGAAGTGGTTTGGTGGCTGTTGTGTGGGGATTTAATCAGTTCCACAATACGGTGTGCTTCCTGCGGCACTTCAGAAGCCCTCTGGTAGAAAATGTTTTGGTTTGGACTTGTCCTCAGCATGTCTCTCTAGTTGTATTACTTTGCTGATTTGCCTTCCTATTGTCCTGCCTCATTTCCCAGATGAAGGAGGATCGCTTTCGGAAGCTGTTTGCCGCCTTTGGCACGCTGACCGATTGTTGCTTGAAGTTCACAAAGGATGGCAAGTTCCGGAAATTTGGCTTCATTGGCTACAAGTCTGAAGATGAAGCTCAAACGGCACTGAACCATTTCAACAGAAGTTTCATAGACACCTCCAGAATTACAGTGAGTTGATCTTTAAAAAGATTTTCTTTTGATTCGCAAGAAGGTTTTTAATTGGGGATGATGGTGGCCTTAAGGTTGAAGAGCCGGGGGACAAGAAAGCCTAGAGATTAATTCATCTGAGCGAAACAGCAAAGCTTGATGCCTGGCCTCATTACTGGAGCCTCAGCAGGTATTCGATACAGATGGGCTGTCTTCATGGGCTTGTGGTGATTTCAGGGCTGGTTGGAACAGCAATGTCAGATTTTGAGCTGTCCTCAGCTGAGCTTTTGAACTTGGGGTCATTTTCCATTTAAGGTCGTTCATCTTGAAGAGAGAATGATTTGTGGTAAATAGGACAACTTATTTGGCTGTGCTTAAATGAGTGTGATAAACTGTTTTGCCTGTTAAGTGAATGTGTAACTGTGCTTTTAAAATTAATGTCTTTATGAAGTTGATGCTTCTCCTGCACAACCTGCCGGCAGCCCATCAGGGTTATAAGAAGGGTTCCTGAAGCTTATCCAGCAGTTACAGAACCAAAGTGTTGAATGCCTGTTTAAATAAAGATCTGATTGATTCTTTTCAGGTTGAGTTATGCAAGTCTTTTGGTGACCCTTCAAAACCCAAAGCGTGGAGTAAGCACTCGCAGAAGGCTCCTGCCTCAGAAAAACAGACTGAGAAACCTGTGGCAAGTGCAGCTCCTGCAAGCTCAAAGAGAGTGAGTCTTGTGTCCCCCTGTGATTTGTGACTTCCAGAGCCCAGTGTGTGGAGAAGGGTTCGGAGTAGCTGGGATGGCAGATGTTGTAGTCCTAGTTCTGGTATTTTTTGCCTTAGAATCTGTGTTACCTGTACTATTGGATTACTTGAGAAATTATCTTGGCTGTGCTTCTAATAAGCCTTTCTGAAAATATTTCTTTTGTCCTAGGAGAAAAAGAAGAAAGATCCAACAGAAAACTTAAAGGAGGTGAGTTGTGATTGAATTGCAATCTCTGCATTCTTGCTGCTTGTATGAAGAGCGGGGGCTGAATAGCTCTTTTCTGTACTGCTTCCTCTGATGTAAATTCAGACAAAGTGTATGATTTAACCAACTCTGTGACAGTCTGATGCCACTTGTAGCAAGCCATTACTTTAACAGTCCCTACACTGGGAACCCCTTTTTTGTCAGCTACTCCTGTGTGACCATGGTCTGCATTCGGGACAACCCCGTTTCAACAATTCTGTTTTTTTAAGCATATGTGAGTTTTGTCATGTTTAACTTGTCAATTTTTTCTTTTATTTAATGTTTTATTTTCTTCTTTAAAGTGCTTTTCTAATTCTCAAATGCAAGAAAGGAAGTAGGACTGAGAGATCTCTAGAAGACTAGTCAGTTCAGTGTTCACCTTATGACTGCAAAGTGGACTCCCCTTTGAGGGATTTTTTTTCATATTGCTGGAAATGAGCTGATATCTTTGAATTCAAAGTTGTGTCTAGCTTACCTGAGTCTGTCTTCACAGTTTGTCTGTTTGGTTTCTTTTTCAACAGCTGGAAGAAGATAAAACATTCCAGGAGTTCTTGGGGGTTCACCAGAAACGGTCTCAGGTGGCCACTTGGGCTAATGACACTTTGAGAGAGGAGCCCAGGAAGGGAAAATCCAAGTCAGCTGCTGATGATTATCTCAACTTTGATTCAGATGAGTCTGAGGAGCTGAGTGAGGAGGATGGGAGTGAAGCCTCTGAAGATGAGAAGGAATCTCAAGGTACCAAAAGGAACTATGACCCTTTGCATGTTTCTGTCTCAGTGGATGAGAGCAGATGTGCTGATCAGACCTAACTTGAAGTCCTGCCTCCAAATCAAAACAGTGTAATCAGGAAGGTGGTTTCTCAGGCATGAAACTTGCTTTGTGTGCTGTGAGTGTGTGGTTATTTTTCCAAATTTGGGGAGATTTGAGAATTACAGTTTCTGATATTAAGATGGTGGCATTTGTGCTTTTCTCTGGGTCCTTAAGTCAGAGTCTAGGGAGGGGTAACAGGGCAGACATCTACATCTTCCCCTTAAACGTTCTCCCAGCCTGCAGCCACTTTCTTCTCCAGGATTCCTAGGGCTGGATGTGGTTTCTGTTTGTCGAGTAACTCTCAGCTGATGTCTGTGGCCTGGTCTGCCTTTGATGCCTGTTTGTGGAAACGTTGGTGTGTCCTTGGGCCCTGTCAGAGTTGATGGGAAGAGACAGAGTTCAGTATCTTGCATCCTGAAAAGAAAACTTTATGTAGGAGAGTAGTTAACTCCGAATACTGTGAAATCTAGGCTGCAGCCTGGTGTGTGTTGTCTTAGAGTCCAGTATCCCTGCACAAGTGATAAGTGTGGTTTTGGAGTCTTTTCTCCCTCCCTACGTGGTATTTCCTTCTGCTATTCTGTTGGAGTGAATGGCATTTTCCCTGCTGCTCCGCTTTGGGTAACTAAAATGTAGGTGTGATCTTTGGCATGGGATGGAGCGGAGTTTTGGAGAAACAGCTTCCTCTGTCCTTTACTCTGCAAAACTAAACTGAACAATTAACCTCCTCTGGGGTCTGTTTGAAGTGTGTAGTTAAAATTGAAATAAAATACACTGCCATGGAGTTCCTCAAGCTCCTTTCTGATATGTTTTATACATGAACTGTTGCTTTGAAAAACGCTGATCCAAACTGTCTGAAAGTGCTGAGATAAGATTGCTGTGCTCAAGCCTTTCTTTCCCATGGAAAGGGTAGAGGAGAGGAAGATGATTTTAATGATTGTATCAGTTCTCAGTTTTTAGCAGGCTGGGAAGAAAGCAACAGTGTCTGTGTGCAAAACCTCTTTGGTCTCTCTTCTCTGACAGCAAAGAAAGGAGGGAAGAAGGCAGCTACCAGCAAAGACCTCTCAGATATGGATTACTTAAAGTCTAAAGTGGTGGAGGATTCTTCCTCCTCATCCAGTACAGAGGAAGAAACGGATAGTGAGGAAGAGGAGGAAAGTGAGAATGAGGAGGATTCGGGCGTCACAGAAACCATCAGCTCCCACACAGAGAAAAGGGGGAAGACAAGAGGCCAACAAACGCAGCAAGAGACACCAGTGGAGAAGAAAAAAAAAGGATCCACACCAAAGGTATAGCTGAATTAGACTTTTTTCTTATTTAAAGCAGGAGCTATAAGGGATAGCACGTGTCGGTCGGCTGCTGCAGGGGTGAGCTGAAAGCCTCAAGGCTGCTGAACTGCCCCACTAGGTACTAGCTTTTTTGGCTCACTGGGTGGGAGACATGAAAAAACTTTGCTGGATCTCTACTTAGTGCTGATTGAATTCCTGAAGACAGGGATTCCAAACAAATGCTGCTTGTAGAGCTTTTCAGAGGCTTTCCTGTTTTTCCTGTGCCTGTCTCTGTCTGCTGGAAACACTGTTCTGCAGAAGTCAGTTTTTAGTGCCTGAGTTTGACCATCTCAGCCAAACCTCACCCCCTTGTCTGGCATCTCCAGCCCAGGCTGCTGCAGTTGTGAGAATCTTTTGATATCTCTCTGTTTTTGTCCTCCTGCTTGTTGTGCTGTGACTTTTACTGGTTTTCACTTGGCTTCTTTTTCTTTTCCCCGTCCTTTTGTCCAGATCCAAGATGGCTCAGGGGAAGCCAGCACACCATATACAGTGGAACTTCGTGGTGCCCCCTCGAATATCACTGAGGTAAGCTTTGTTATGGAGCTGGGAATGGAGGCTCAAGGATGTTCTCGCTGTGTAATTTGGTGTGATCTTTGCAGAAGCTTCTGCTTTCACTTACAGAGCTGTTTTGAGGGTTGTATTGGTGGTTGGGGAAGCTTTTGAACTGGCTTTGTGTAGAAATATTATATGTTGTATGTGGTGTTTTATAGTATATATAAAAAAGCCTGACTCTGAAACTAGCTACTTCCTGTATCTGAGAACTTATTTAAACAATTATAATTCTTCCTGCAGCAAAAGATTCGTGAATTTTTCTTGCCTCTGAAGCCAGTGACAATCCGGATAGGAAAAAAACCCCAGGGAAAAAATAAAGGTAATGAGTGTGTGTGGAAGAAGGGTTAGAGCTGTGAGATAGGAGACCTCTCAATCACCCTTCTGGCTCTTTTCTTCTGCAACTCGAAATTGCTGGCTCCTGTCCTGATTCTTACAGACCTTCTTGTGACTTTGCAGCTCACCTGCCCTAGTTGCTGCCCATAGGATGCTGTGGGCAGAGTACTGTTGGCTGCACTCCCTTAGAGTAGCAGCAGGAGCCTTTTTGTTGACCTGCCTCCAGAATGTCCCAAACCATGCCAAGGAAAGGCCTTTTCCTCTGGGATAGGCTTTGCTGACCTCTACAGGGGCTTTTTTGACCTGGATAGGCTGGAGAGTTGGGTAGAGGGGAATCTATGCTTGCCCTTGTTGAACTTCATTAGAGTCCTGCACCAGGGGAGGAATAACCCCCTGTACCAGTACAAGGGAGGGGTTGACCTGCTGGGAAGCAGCTCTGCAAAGAACCTGGGAGTTCTGGTGGACAGCAAGTTCACCGTGAGCCAGCGATGTGTTCTTGGGGCCAAGAAGGTCGGTGGTGTCCTGGGGTGCATTTTAAAGGATGTGGCCAGCAGGTCAAGGGAGATTCTCTTCCCCCTCTATTTTGCCTTAGTGATGCCACATCTCAGGTACTGTATCCAGATCTGGGTTCCCCAGTTCAGGAGAGACAGGGAAGTATTGGGGAGAGTCCAGTGGAGGCGAAAAGGTGCTGAGGGAACTGGAGCATCTGTGCCAAGGAAAAGCTGAGAGCCCTGAAGCTGTTCAGCTGGAGAAGAGAAGCCTGAGAGAGGATCTGATCAATGATGGTCAATAGCTAAAGGGTGGAGGTCAAGAAGATGGAGCCAGACTTTTCAGTGGTGCCCAGAGACAGGGCAAGGGGCAGTGGGCACAAACTGGAACCCAGGAGGTTCCATCTATACAGAAGGAGAAGCTTCTTTGCTGTGAGGGTGGCAGAGCCTGGCCCAGGCTGCCCAGAGAGGTTGTGGAGTCTCCTCTGGAGAGATTCCAAACCTGCCTGGCCCAGGCTGCCCAGAGAGGTTGTGGAGTCGTCTTCTCTAGAGAGATGCCAAGCCTGTCTGGACAATGTGATCCTGGGTCCCCTGCTCTGGGTGACTCTGATGGAGCAGGGAAGGTTGGATGAGATGATCTCCTGAGGTGCCTTCCAACCCTCACCTTGCTAGGATTCTGTGGTATTGGCTGCAGAACTGCCTTTAGCCAAGGTATGTTTTCTGACGGGCTCTGGCTACAGGAGGTATCCATCAGAGTGTGGAGCAGGTCCTCAGAGCTGGCAGGGAACTTAGCTATGTGCTATTTTCCTTCTATAGCCTAAGAGCGGATGCACCTTTTATTTGCTCTTGGAGACACCATTGAAAGCCTCCTTCAGCTGTTAAGTTGGGCCTTTTTGGTTTATGTGTAGAGAATAAGCTTTTAAAAGGCAGCCTTGCAGTCTGATATGGCCATTTTCAGGCTGGATTGAAACTTTAATGGAAGTTAAATGCTTTATCTATAGGAATCTATAGTAAAGAAAGTCCAATTCACCCTTAATTAGCCAATTAGTGGTTGCGTGTTCCCCACATGATGCTCAGTTGAACCTTTCCTTCCTCCAAGGTTATATCTTTGTTGACTTGAAGAGCGAAGCAGAAGTGCAAAGGGCCTTGAAGCGGAAAAAAGAATACATGGGTAAGGGCTGTTTGTTCCTCCTTGTTCTGGCTGCTGTCGATGGCAGGGTGCTCAGCTGCTGGAGTGTTCACCGCTGAAGTGTCTCCCGTTGTTTTTAGCTTTTGCCGGGCGGATGGTGGGGGTGGTTTTGTCCGCTTAGCTGACGCAGGATAATCCCGGTGCCGTGTCAGGGGCAGCATAGAGTTGGCGATCGGCTGAGCCACACGTGTGGCTCTTTGGCCTTCTGTTTTTTGTCATGTGCTTGAAGCATATCTTGCTCTCGATATAAAAATGATACTGTTTAAATCTAGTTGGGGTAGTGCAAGGGATTTGTACAAATGGTTCTGTAAGCCTGTGTTTGAAACCGGTTCTTGGCCTAGTCTGTAGTGGAACTAAAATTATATTTACAAAAATCCTGTGCATTATGGGAATATCCACTTGGAAGCCTGTGGACTAGGTTGGCACAGGCAGAAAGGCTGGAGCTCTCTGAAAGGGAAGGAGACTGTGGAGTTGTTTAGCAATCGATGTCCTGGGTTTTATGAAGACTGAGCTCTTGCAGCCTCCCCTGCATCCTTCCTTTTATTAAAATTGGTCAGAGTTCTGCTCAAAGCTCATGGAGTTATAATTGCTCATGTTGCTGCTGTAAGCCCAGGGTCTTTGTGCTTTGATATTGAATGCCCATAGCCTTGGGAAGCATCTAATGTGCCTCTGCGTGTGTTTGTGGATTAGGTGGATGCTGTGTTGAGGTGTTCCGATGTAGGAGTACCCCAAAAGAAACTGTTCCAGCAAAACCTGATGCCCAGCCGTGGCAAAGAGTGAAGAGGGATGATGAGGAAGAGGAAGACTTGTCTGAATCAGGAAGACTCTTTGTCAGGAATCTTCCCTTTACTAGCACTGAGGAGGACTTGGAGAAGATCTTTTCCAAGTACGGTAAGCATTTGCTGTGGGACAGGAACTTGCAGGGCTGCATCTTTCCTTTGTGCACACAGAAGTTCTCTTGCTGGGGATGAATGGACCAAGGTGTGTCCCACATCTCTTGAATATGGACCGACTCCCATCATCTTTATTGTCTGGTGTGGTCGTGTGTGGTGCTTGGCTTTCAAACTGCTGCTGGCTCCGTGCTCCTTAGCTTGAAGCACGTAGTCTCCCCTCACCTTTCTCAAAGTATCTCTGATGCAACAGTAAAAGCTCCTGCCAGTCCATGTAGGCTGGGATGGGGAGGAGGAGAAGATACTGCCGGTAGGGAGTGAATTTCTGAGAACACCCCGAATTCGTGTTTGTGTTTGGTATTTCAGGTGAAAGCTTGAAGCTCACCTTTTCTACATCAAAGTTAAACAAATTTAAGATTTTCTTGGCATTGGAGTGTCCTGGTGAGGGAGAGAGGGTTAGGTCGTGAAAATCTTTGTTCCTGGGTGAAGGTAAATGCAGCTGCTCAGAGTTTACCTAGTTTGTGTCACATGTTATGGGATGATTTTGACTGGAAGACACCTTTAAGATCAAGTCCAACCATTCAGCCAGCACTTCTCCACTAAACCACATCCCTAAACATCACATCTACAAAGCCCTGTGAGCTGCCACTGGTACACAACTGGACTTGGGGTGCTTTTTCTGGGCCTGCCTTTTTAGTCCACAGCCAGTGACTCTTCACCCAGGCTGATGGCTCGCCACACTCCCTCTGCAATATCCAGAGCTGCTCTGCCCTCCCCGGCTGCCCTCCTGTGACTAGGAGGTGCTGGTTTGTAGCATGTGGTGGCTCTACAAGGACATCTGTCATCGTACAGCCTTGTCTTTTGCAGGACCCCTCTCGGAGATCCATTTCCCCATAGACAGACTGACCAAGAAACCCAAAGGGTTCGCTTTCATCACCTATATGATTCCCGAGCACGCGGTGAAGGCCTATGCAGAACTGGATGGGCAAGTGTTCCAGGTATGGACACCTATGGTTTTCCTGCACCATTGGACTGCAGGTGGTGGGAATGTTTGTTGGCAACATGACCAAGTGTTTGCTTCTGTGCTTTGTTGAAAAGGTTCTGTCTCTTCTGCCTTGCTTGTATGGGAGCACAGGTGCTCTTGGTAGAGTAGCCTGGTTTGAACAGCCTTGCAGGTACCAAAATTTGAGCTAGAGTTGGAGAAGGAGATTTGAATCTGAGTTTCTCATGCTGTATGACTACTCTGACTTGCAGTCACATCTCTTTTGGGATGGAAAGTTCTCTTCTTCCACTCAGACTGCTCGACTAGGAAAGGTGCCAGAAAGTTTCCTCCGCTCTGCTTAGTTCATGACCTTCCGTGGATTATTTTGGAGCTGCTGGACCCCTTCTTCCTTTCTTCTAGGGTAGAATGATGCATCTTTTACCGTCCACAATCAAAAAGGAAAAAAACGAAGATGTAGATGGAGAAGAGTCTTCCTCCTACAAAAAGCAGAAAGAGGCCAAGGACAAAGCCAACAGTGCCAGGTACAGAGGTGTCTTTTAGCGGGACAAGATGACACAACCTGCCAAATCCCCAAGCAGCAAAAATACATGTGGTGTCTTTGTCTAGAACACCAATGTCAATAAAGCATTTACTATGTAGCTCTGTTTCCTTTATCTCTTATCTGATTCCTCTGTCCAAGTAGGTCTAGTAGTTCAGTGAGCAGCAGAAATTGAGAGAAACATCCATTTAAATGGCAGTGTACTTGTTTGTTTATCTGGTGCCTAATAAATGTTGACCTGATGCAGTAATTCTTTAGAGTAGTGATTTCAGATCAGTTGGGTCGTTCTCGTCTACTTGGTTACTTGTATTTCTAAAACTTGTAGGAACTTTATCTTTCTGTGTGACAAATTAGTTTGAAAGAAGTGGCTGATGCTTTTTAAATTGAAGGGAAAGAACTGCAACTTTGTCTCCATGGGCTCTGTGCTTTTAGGAAGCCAGCTGAAAAAACACCTGTTCCTCTGAGCCGACATCTAAACTTCCAACTGTGACCTCTAGGGAAGAAGAACTAAGCTGCCTGCACTGCTGTCTTTCTGTCCACTCTCCAGTCATGTCTCCTGCATCCTATCTCTTCTCTAAGAATGTTCCACCCTTCTTTCCCTCTAACTCTTCACTCTGGCTGCCAATGGTGGCGTTCAAAGCTGTTTTTTCCCATGACTATTGAGTAGAAGGATACCAGTGGAAGTAGGGACTGCGAGACTCTAGACCTGGCTCTTCTTTCTCTTTCCAGCTCTCACAACTGGAACACGTTGTTTGTGGGGACAAACGCCGTGGCTGATGCCATTGCTCAGAAGTACAACGCTTCCAAAAGCCAAGTGCTGGATCATGTGAGTTGGGTTATTGATCAACTGGGATGGGAGATCACTTTTCTACCCGTTTCCTCATGCCCAGGACCCTCCTGGTCTTTTCGTGCAGCCAAAGCCTCTGTGCAGTAATGAGCACCGTGCAGGCTGGGGCATCAGCGGGACTATAGCGTCTCTGGGATCTGAACCTCACAGTCCCTTTGTCGCTGGGAGACCAAGTGGTGTTCCCATCCCTCCTTCCCACTCTGCTTTTCTGTGGCTGAATTTTGCTGTTCTGTGTAACACCCTAAAGTCAGATCCTTTCTGGAAACTTCATTTTGCCTTGAGAAGTGTTCTGACTCCAACAGCAAAACTCACAGAAACTTCAGAGAAGCTGGAGCATTTTACTTTCAAGCTCTCTGACAATTTCCATTTGCATCTGCTTCTGAGAGCAACAGGAGCAAGAGGTGACTGACTTTTCTTGCTTGCAGGACAGTAAAGACAGCGTGGCCGTGAGGGTAGCTCTGGGAGAAACTGAGCTGGTGCAGGAAATTCGCCGGTTCCTCATTGAAAATGGAGTCAGCCTGGATGCCTTCAGTCAGGTGAGATGCCCAGCTGGAGGTAGCGATGTGGACCTACCTCTTCTATATGATGTCCTAGTCTTAGTATCCTTAGCTCTCTTTGAAATTAGTAATTAAATCCTCAGCATCCTGCAGGATTGAACCCTTAGGTGAGTTAGGAAATATTCTGTCCATTTGAAAATGCAGCTGCCCTCAGAGTGATTGAAACGATGGGTTGTGGTATGATGGTCAGCTTAATATAGGTGGAAAAGGAGTCTTATGTCCACATCAGGGTGGATCTGAAGCTGAAACCTCCATACATGAGCATTTGTGGAACTGGGAGGTTGTACTGGGCTGTGGATCTTACAGGAGGTGTTTTCTAAATGGCTGTTGAATGTCGGGTCCTGGAAAGAGGTGGTGCAGAGTGAAGGAGCTTGACGTGTTGGATCTGAGATCTTCACTTGGTAAGATAGCGGGTTTTGCTTTTTAAAATCTCATTTCCCCTTTCTTCCCACGCTGACCGTGGCAGGCTGCTGGTGAGCGGAGTAAAACGGTGATCCTGGTAAAGAACCTGCCGGCCAGCACAAGTGTAGCAGAGCTGGAGGATGTATTCGGCAAACACGGCAGCCTAGGCCGGGTGCTGTTGCCAGAAGGAGGCATCACAGCCATCGTGGAGTTCCTGGAGCCGACTGAGGCCAAGCAAGCGTTCATCAGGCTGGCCTACTCCAAGGTGAGCATGGTGAGAGGTAGGAGCTGCCTGGAGAGTGTGGATCTTGGCTGGTTGTGAAGCTGCAGACAGGAGCGCTTGCTACAGCTGTGAGGGGCAGAGGACTTCGAGGGAAGTGGGTTATCCTGGAGCCACTGCTGTTCGTCTCCATCCCTTGGACTTAAAGAGATGCCCAGTGCAACCCTGTGTAGCAGTGGGTGAGTAGGGCGCTGAGGCTGCAGAAGATGACTGTGATACATCTAGAAAAGCCTCGGTGGCCTGGAGAGGGTTTGTTCTACCTTCCGCATACAGGAGTGCAGTACATGGTAGGCTGTGGTCCTGTGTGAGGCTGGCTACAGCCTCTCTTCTGGTGGAAGAGAGTTTAGGCAGCTGAAAAAGCTACTCTGCTTTTCCCCTGCTGTTTTCCATTTCAGAGCAAAGATAAAGCTGGGAGCAGAGCTTTTTCTTCAGGCCTTGCCCTCCACTCTTTATTTCTCTCCTGTGCTCTCTTTACAGTTTCATTCTGTGCCGTTATATCTGGAATGGGCTCCAGTGGGTGTCTTCTTCAGCCCAGCCCCTCAGAAAAAAAATCTTGAGGCTCCAGAAAAGGAGGACAAAGCAAGACTGGTACCTGGTAAGAGCTTTGACTTTGGGACCGAGCTATCTCTGGTTATTTAGCCTTGTGCAGTTGTAGGGTCACCCTCTTCATGGTGTATTAGTTGATCATATCACACAAGCGCTGTACTTCTTCCTGCCCTCCTGGATGAGGACTGGGCAGTGGACTGCTGCTCACAGAGCACAGGTCTGGTTTGGACTCACAGAGCACAGGTCTGGTTTGGACTGAGCTAACATGAGCCCTGGGAAGAGACTTTTGGTCCAATCTGATCTTGGCAGCAGCTGGTGGGAGAGCAGTAGCTTTTCTCTGTAGGCAGGACCTGACACCCTGAGTATGTGTGTGGCGGTGCTGCAACGGGAGCACTGGGCTGCAGCAGATTGAGAGGATCAATGTGTATGAGAGAGAAAGCATATCTAATAAGGACGTAGACCTGCTGCAGCTTCAACTTCAGTGTGAGATCCAACAGTTCTCTCCCCATCCTCCGAAACACATGAAAGGTCAGTGGCTTTGAGGCCTCTTCATCGTGTTAAGCGCAGTAGAAATTATGAAGCCATGTTAGAAGTTGGGAAGAGAGGGAGATGGTTGGATGGAGAGAGTCAAATGCCATTGCCAGAGCCTCCCTCCTTGTTAAAGCCAACTGTAAATACCATCATATTTGCCTGGTGCTCACAGCTCCACTGCAGACCTTCAGTGCCCCCAGAGGAAGCTGTTGCACCAGCTGCTGAATTGCAGCTTGCTCATTTGGTTTTCTTTTTATAGATTTGTCTTTGCAGAACCCCAAAGCAAGATTTCTACAAAATAGTGTGTGTTGCTGTTGACCCAAGTGAAGCTTGTGGGTCATGGAGTATAAACTGTGGAAGTGTTAAGCTCTGTTGAAGCCCTTTAAGACCCCAGCCTCTGTACCAAGTGCCCTTCAGTATGTTTTTGGGCTTAACAAACCATATTTCTTCACATACTGAGGGGGAAGTTCTCATTTCACATCCTGTGGGTACATCTTGGCAAGAGATGTGGTTTCAGAGCAGCACAGAAGGATGCTCAAGCAAGACTGGAGTCCCTTGCCTAGTTTTGCAAGTATCTGGCTGAGTTTGGTGTGAGGGTTCTGAGTGCTGGGGAGGCAAGCTTGTGGAGTTTCTACACTCAAAAGAATGGGCATATTTCATGAGGACACGTTCATATGTTGTGTGGTGAGCTTGCTTCAGTCCATGTCCACCCATAAAGCACCAGCAGAAAAGTGACCAGTTCCTGTTGGAGTAGTAACTGTTAGCTGGAGTAGTGGGCAAGCTCCCCTAAAATTTGACTTTGCTACAGCTTACAAGTCAGGTTTGTGCTGTTTCAGGTGAAGCTGTGAAAGGCTCAGAGGAAACAGCATTCAGCTGGAGAAAGGAGGAAGAAGAAGAGGAGGAAGAAGAAGAAAGTATTCCTGGTTGTACTTTGTTCATCAAAAACCTGAACTTTGCCACCACAGAAGACACGCTGAAAGAGGTAAGGAGAGGGAACTGGATTTTGCTTAGCAGGGTCCACTCAGAGCAGGAGAGGGTTGAGTGTGTAGTTGAGGACCAGACTGAGGTGCCTGATGGAGTAAAGCCCTCACTTCCAACATGGGCTAGAAGAAAGGGCTCTGCTCTGCTGCAGAAGGTAAGGGGCAAGCTGTTTTCCACCTGCTGTGCTGAGGATAGAGTGTTTAAAGGTGTTGAATTGCAGCCAGGAGCATCTAATGGGAGCTGAGGGAGCACTGGATTGTACTAGGCCTGGGTTTCAGGAGTCAGTTAAGACAAATGTATCAAACTCTTTTGGTGGGGTTTAATTCCACTTTGGGACAGGTGGAGGCAGTAGGAAATCTTTTAAGACTCCTCATTTCCCATGCTTTCTGTGATGCTATTCCTTGGGACAAGCACTTTTGCAGCTGTGGTGCTGCTTCGTGTGTTAAGGCAATAAATAAATAATTGATGGTTTCACTGAGATGTGCATTTCCTCTGAGGTTCTACTAATGTTGAGCTGTCTGTGCCGCTTTACCTCAGCAAAGCACTTGGGAGAGATCGTGGCGTTTCTAAAGCCACGTGAGATGTTAATAGGAAAATCGGGAAAAGCAGCTGGGAGTTCTCGTCTCTGCCACTTTTCGTAGCGGTGTGAAATGCCATGTTTCATGGCCCAAGAATGCCTGGCACAACAGCAGTTTGTCCTGGACCCCTGCTCCTCTGCCTTGAGACTGTGGTACTGTGTAGAGACCTTGGTTCAGTTGGATCTGGGGACAGATGTAAATGTGCAGAGGAGGGCTGGGACTAGTCCCCTCTATTTTTTTCCTTCTGGCTGCAGTTTTGCAAAGGAGTTGAATAGATGGTTTGCCACCCCTGCTACCCTCCAGCCCTTCCTGCATGTCATGTGTTCTAGGGTCATCACAGGAGTCACTCATCCCTAAGGTCCCTATCTGACTGAGGGCACCTTGTGATCCATAGCGTCCTCCCAGAGCCATCCCAGATCTCTGCACTGTTTTTAAGGATTTCTGGGAATATATATATTGATTTCTTTAAAAGTCTATGTGTCTGTTATGTGTCTTTGTGTAGAAATAATTCTGTAAGAAAAGACTCAACTGCTCTCATTCTTGTCTGGGGGGAGGTGGCCCTGAGAGCATGTGCTCCTGTCTCTGGGAGAGGACCACACTGTCACTCAAGTTGAGTTGCAAGCCTGTGACAAAGGGAACTGAATCACGTGTCCAAATTCCTTGCAGACATTCTCCAAAGTGGGAGCTGTGAAGAGCTGCACAATATCCAAGAAGAAAGACAAAGCAGGTACTCTAGATGCTGCTGTTCAATTCCTACCCTCGGCTGGTTGCAGAGGGCTCAGGTGTGGTATTGCTTTAGCATTCATCTGGCTGAGCGTTTCTGTTCTTGTGGGCAAAATACTTACTATTTCTAGAAGTGTGCCTGTTGAAATGGCTGAAAGCAGCAACCAAAAATACCCTGGGGTTCAGCCTAGAAGGTTAAGCTCAATTGTGGGGTTTATGGAGATGTGGCCTTCTCTTGAGATCTTGAGAAAGAGAACCCAACTCCTTCAGGATCACAGAAGTGAGCGAGATGCAAGTTGAAAGGCACCGGGTGCCTGACAGTGATTAAACCTCCGCATGACGTGCTTTATCCACGCAAAGGGCCAGGATCTTTGAGGACTCGTGACTGAGTGCTGTGCTGAGTGGGCTTCGTTTGCCTTCTGCCTGCCTGCTTCCAACCCAGCAGGCTGTGGGGACGAGTGGTTTGCCTGTTACACTGGCTGTGCCCGCTCCCTGGGCAGCTGGATGGGGAAGGGTTTGCTCAAGGCCAGCGCTGGCTAGATAGACTGTGTCTTCTTTCTGGATTTTAGCCTAGAGAGTTGCATAGTTTCATGGGATTTTGCATTAACAGAGTCACCATGGGGTCATCTCTACAGTCTGAAATTGGAAACTAGGTGTTATGTTTTCGCTTGTGGACTTTTCCTTTCCTTCCCCAGCCTTAATTATGGCTCTTGTACTGGTCAGTGTGTTCCTCAGGAGCATGGTATGGCCATAGATGCTACAAATTTTGCTGTATAGGGAGGTGGAGTAGATGTCATCTCTTTGGGTGTGGAACTGTCAGCTGCCCGCACAGGTTTATAGAAGCACTTGCTCTTTCTGTGCGTTGCGGACTTCAGAGGTGTTTCGTCTCTTAGGTGAAATGCAGGTCTTGTACTTGGTGATGGTGGGAAATACAGCATGTGGTGGTCCAAACTGAAACAGGTCTCAAATGCTTAGCTCCCAGCTGTGGTCAGTAACTGACTGCTTGTCAAGTGTGGGCCAAAATGAATTTCTGAGGGGATTGCAGGTTGCAAGTGTCTCCTCTAGGACCAAACTACAACTTGCATATTTCTGTCCTGCAACAAAAGTCACACCTGTTTCTGGGTCATCAGCAAATTTTCTAAATCACGTAATCATAGAATACTTTGGGTGCAAAGGGACCTTCAAAGGTCAACTAGTCCAACCCTCTGGCAGTGAGCAGGGACATCCGCAACTGAAGCAGGTTGTTCAGAGCCCTGGACAACCTGACCTGGAATGCTTCCAGGGATGTGGCATCGACCACCTCTCTGGGCAATGTGGGCCAGGGTCTCACCACCCTCAGTGCCAAAAACTTCTCCCATCTCATCTAAATCTTCCTCTTCTAGTTTAAAACAATCACCACTTGTCCTGTTGGAACAGACCCTGCTAAAAAGACTGTCCCCGTCTTTCTTACAGGCCTCTTTAAGTACTGAGAGTCCACAAGGCCTCCCCTGACTCTTCTCTTCTCCAGACTGAACAGCCCCAGCTCTCTCAGCCCATCCTTAAAGCAGAGGGATTCCAGACTCCTGATCATTTTTGTAGCGTCCTCTGGCCCAGCTCCATCAGATCCATGTCTGTCTCATGCTCTCAAAAAATGAAGGTCTCATTTCAGTCATGAGGAAAAAGTCCTGTGAATAAACAAATGCTTGTGTATCCGTAAGGGTGTCACTTACCCTGACTATGACCAGTGGTTGTTTTGTAGAACTCAGCGTTTTATTTAAGGAGATTGCACTGAAATTATACAAAGCGAAAAATCTGATTTGCGTGCACCATTGCTTACCTCCTCTTTGACATCAGTACCAAACCAGGCTGTTCTAGAGCAACGTCTTGGTCAGAACAAGTCAGTACAGGGTACTCATGAGGAGTGTCTGAGTCAGGGCATAGGCAGGCTGGCTCTTTGCCTGCACTTTAAGTTTCTGTCCCCTCAGTTTTGGCAGTCAGCCCGTGCTCCTGATTTGTTTTTAAATCTTCTGCTTAATTTTGTCATTGTTTCTTGCTAGCTCAAGGCATCCGCTTTCTCTTCCGACAGGCACTTTGCTGTCAATGGGCTTTGGATTTGTGGAGTACAAGAAGCCGGAGAGTGCCCAGAAAGCCCTGCGCCAGCTCCAGGTGAGCTTAAGCATTGTCAGTCCAGATTTCTTCCCAGAGATGTTGAGCAACGGCTTGGGTGAACGGTGAAGTTCAAAATGTAGCTGAGGATGTCGATGCTTTGAATTATGCTGTGCAGATGGAGAAGCCAGATTTGTGAGGGAAGAGGGTACATAAAGGGACAAGACCTGGTGCAAAAGAGAATTTCCTAGCACTAGTCCAGTATAGAGGTGGCAGAAAATGTGCAGTGATTGAAATTTAATTATAGAATGGTTTGGTTGGGAAGGGACCTTTCCAGCTCAACTGGTCCAATCCCCGTGCAAGGAGCAGGGACATCTGCATCTAGAGCAGGTTGCTCAGAGCCCTGGCCGATGTGACCTGGAATATTTCCCCGGATAGGGCATCAACCACCTCTCTGGGCAACCTGGGCCAGGGTCTCACCACCCTCATCATCAGTTTCTTCCTCCTCTCTAATCTAAATCTTCTTAATTTCTAAATCTCCTTCAGTTTCAAACCACCACACCTTCTGCAGAGTGCCCTTGGCAGAGGTGACAGGGAGGCCCAGGCCCCCACTTGCAATGAGAACAGATATTACATAGTATTTAGTGCTACAGAGTTTGGCTTTTCCCTCTCTGACTCTGCCATTGCTTTGGGGTCTTCCAGCCTCCTGCCTTCTCCATGCCACGGGGTGTGGCTGCGCTCTGACGGAATAAGTCATCCTCTCATCAGTCTTTGCCTTGAAGAGTTTGCAGGCTAGAGGCAAAGGAAACCAAAGCCCAAAGCAGTTTAGTGGCAGAGCTGAGGCTGGTGGACAGCTAGGTCAGGGGTGTTGGCTGCTGCTTTGGTCAATCAAGCTGTCTCCAGCACTGTATCAGAAGCCTTGCCCCGCATGAGCAGTGTTCAGCAGAGAAAAGCTTTGGCAAGGAGAGGGGAGGAACATAAGAGAAAGAGCAAGATGTGAGATGCTGTGCGTGTATCCTGGAAACTCAGAAGCTGTTGTGACTTCAATTGTTACTTATTTTATTAATTTTTTTATTTATTTCTGTTGTTTATTTGTTTTAACTTCTAGGGCTGCTCTGTAGATGGCCATAAGCTGGAAGTGAAAATCTCAGAGAGAGCTGTCAGGTAAAGCTTATGTCTCACCTCTGTCATGTGGTCACATTTCAGCTGCTTTGGTGCTTGATAAAATCATAAAATGGTTTAGGTTGGAAGGGACTGTTGAAGGCCATCTAGTCCAACACCCCTGCAGTGAGCAGGGACATCCTCAACTAGATCAGGTTGCTCAGAGCTTTGTCAAGCCTCACCTTGTATATCTCCAGGGATGGGGCCTCAACCACCTCCCTGGGTAACCTGCTCCAGTGTTTTACTAGCCTCATGGCAAAGAACTTATTCCTAACACCCTAAATGTGCCCTGCTCTAGTTTAAAACCATTGCCCCTCATCCTGTCACTAGAGGCCTTTGTGAACAGTCCCTCTCCAGCCTTCCTGTAGGTCCCCTTCAGGTACTGGAAGGTCGCTATTAGGTCAGGTGAAGAAGGTTGTTCTTCACTTCTCACCAAACATCTCCTCATGGTGAGGGATGTGATTGGTAGTGGTCTGGCTCTTGAGCACATCAGCCTTTGTTGTGCTTTACTCAGGGTCGCTTTAGTCTCACTTGAAAAGGAAAAAGAAATGGTGAATAGCTGATGTGAAGGTGTTTACTCACTAAATGAGAAATTTCCAGTTAAAATCTCTAAGCAGCATGTAGTAGTGGGATCCCAAAAGTGAGCTCGAAGTCAGAACCAGACACAAGCTTTCTTCCACGCTCAAAGAAAAGACTTCTTTAAAATCTCTACTTTGGTGGCAGTTCTGTCAGCGTTGTAAAACCAACCAGTAACCCAAGTTCCAGTGGATTTAAAGAGTTCTTGAAGACAAATATTCTCTGGATAATGATATGTTTTACCCTAGTTCGTCAGGGAGAAAAGGAGCTTAAGAATAATATTGTGCTGCTGATTCTGATCAGAAGACAAATGCAGGTTTCTATCTTGCTTGAAAAAAACCTTTGGCAGTCAAATGAAGAGGAGACAGTAACTTGCGGATGAATTCACGTGGTGTTTCAGTCCTGCTTTTTTAGGGTTTCCTTCCTAGTTTTTATTCAGTACAGAATCTTCTAAATGCACAGTTGAAAATTAATCCAGATGGTTAAAGGTGAATGTTGGCATCTAAAAACTGTTCTTTAGACACTTTGGACACCCTACTTGAGGAGGTAGCTCTTAAATGTCAAGTTTGAAAATCAGCTCCCTGTCTGCACTTTGTGTTTCACTTCTCTAATAAACCATTTTCATCTGGTTTGATTTTTAGGATCCCTTCAGTAGGGATCCAGCCTACAACACGGAATGCTTTGCTTTATGAGCTAAACTGCTGTGGTTTGTATTAGGTAAAGTCTTGTCCAAATGCAGTACCATTCTGAAGTTAAAATAAATTCATAATCTATTAAAAAATTTTAATCTGCTGTTTTCAAAGCCAATAAGAAAAAGAAGCAAAATTAGTTTACATTAAGCTATTTTCTTTTTTTAATATATCAAATGGTACGTTCTCCTGACACTTAAATGGCCAAGATTTTATGTGAAAAGAAAAACTTGTGTCAGATGTGAGGCCAGGCCTGCAGACTAACCTCAGTTGAGGTTGCAGTCAACAAGCTGGGAACTTAGGTTTTCAGGTGTAGGATTTAAATAATTTCAACTCATTTCTTCTCATACTGTATGATGTCTCCGTTGTCACTGGTAAGACTCCAGTGAGGATGTCACTTTGAGCTCGCCGGCTGATTTTTCTGCGTTCCCGATTTTGAAGGAGCCAGAATGCGATGGGTAGTTTACTGCACAATAGTTCTTACCTGCCTTTTCTGTTTACTTTGTAGGCCCTCTGTGAAATCTTCCCGAAAGAAACAAATCGTCAAGAAGCAGAAGACTTCCAAGATCTTGGTCCGTAACATCCCATTCCAGGCCACCGTCAGGGAAATCAGGGAACTCTTCAGGTAGGAAAGTGCTTGCTGTGGGGTCTGCAGAGTGCTCTGGGCTGAAGCCAGTGTGATTTTCATAAAGCATCTTGCTATTATGAGTTCTCTTTTCTTTGTGGAAGTAAACAAGCCTTTTACAGAACGTATATACAGAGAGCTTGGCAGGTTATAACATTATAAAAACTCTGTTGGTGAGGCAGAGATCACATAACCAGTGTTATGTCTGGAACCACTGGGAGCTGTCAGACCCAGTAGCCCAGCACTGTGCAGCAGACTTCCGCGGAGCTTGGAGATCTCCCTGCCTGTCGAGTAAATGACATAGCCTTGGATATTTCTTTCCTCTTGCCTGAAAGGCGTGCAGCAGCTTTCCTGATGCTTGGCACACCTGTGGACAGCTGGTGTGGAAGGTTTTAGCTGGGGCTGGCTCCCTGCTCCATCTGTCTGGTGTAGCTCCTTCTCATCACAGAGGGAGCACACATCTTGCTTTCTCTTCCACAAGAGTTTTGCTGTGTGTGTCTCGCGTAGTCGTTGGGTGTTGCCCTGGGGTTGGCAGCCCTGTGTCTGTATGGATGCAGGACTATGCTGCCTGTAAATACCCTGTCTGGCAAAAAATATCTTATCCGCCGTGAGACCTGCTTGGGATAGTGCTGGAAAGGGATTTGGGGCTCCCTGTCTGCATTCTTCTGTGTGCTGCTTGAGCTCTGGTTTGCTTTATATCCTCAGCCTTTTGTGCAATCACTCATTGAGGCTTGTAATGCGTCCTGGAAAAGAGGTGAAACTTTGTAAAATGCATCATGCAGCATCTTTTCGGCTCCCAGGATGAGAATCTTTTGCTCGTTGACCCAGCCTGTGGTGCCTTAAAGAAGAAATTTGGGGAATCGGTGGCCGTCACTTTTTTCCCATCTGCAAAACCAGGGTGACAGCTCCTGTCTGGAGGTGGCTGTTCTGTGTGGGTCAGCCTGAGCAGAGGGAGGGCAAGCGCTTTTGTCTGGTCAGGGCTGTGACATCTCCTTCCAAAGGGGAATGAGTTGAGGAATTGCTTAACCCTTCAGAAACTCCCCAGACCATGCAGTGAAAACCACCTTGCAGGGAGCTGTGGGGCAGTGATTTGTTGTTTCAGGGGAAACTATGTTTCCTGATGTGCAGTGAATTCTACCCTCTTTATTAGCTGTGTGGTGTTCTCCTGGCTTGACCACAGGTAAGGACAGTGGTTCCTGTGTGGCTGTTTGCTCACGGGGTGTAAGGTGGCGAGGAAAGGTGCACGTTGCAAGGCTGTTTTGGGGTGGGCTCTGGCGTTTTAAGTGAATGCAGACCGTGACCTGGCTCTCGGACCCATATTGCTGGAAGGGTGATGATAGGCACAATGTAAAGATCCTTGTAGAAGAGCAAAAGGCTTTTCTTGCTTGTATTGTGCAACTTGGATGCTTTCGCTTCAACGCTGCCCTGAGAGGCCCTACGGAAACTGGGCGATAAACGTGGACTTCCATGTCACTGTGCTGAGTTTTCTCAGCACGTGTGGCATCGCTAATTTAAAACAGACCGTGTGGCTACAGATGTGACCTTCGTAAAGCTGGAGCAAACAAAGCCAAGGGGGATCTATTTGCCTTCTAGGGCCCTGGGTTAAGTTCAGGGAGCTGGGAGGCTTACGTATATCATGAGGATGGACAAGCCCAGTGGAGACTGGGTGGGGGGGTTGGTGTGTGGTTTTGTTTTGGTTTTTTTTTCTCCTGCCTTGTCTAGCACCTCAGTGCTGAGGAGAGGAGGGGTAGAGGAACAGTCTGATGAATATTGCAAGGAACATGCAGCTTCGAGCTGCGTGCACTGTTGACAGCGCTATTGGAGCGGCATGTGAACATCCATTTCATTTACGTAGGGTATTCACAGATATGTTTTTTTAATCCTCAAAACAAAAGCCAACAGCTTGGGGGGGGGGCCCAATCCTTTCTCCACCCCTGCCATCCCTCCTTCCCTTCAGAGCAGCTAAAACCAGGCGTGATGGAGCGCTCTGAAACACTTCCTCCTCCTAGACTGCTTTTTATTTATTTATTTATTTATTTTCCGAGTGATTTTAAATCAGATGCCTTTACTCTGGAGCTTTTAGCTCTTTCTGCATTTAGGAACCTGTCTTATTTGTATTTCCTTAGTTATTTATTTGCAGTTGCGAACAACCTCAGATGGCAGGGCTGCAGGGGGCACTCTTGGCCTGCCCAGCAAACCTTGGCTGGGGACCACCGGGGCTGGGGACAGCAAGGGACTGCCAGCCTGGGGACCACCGGGCCACGCCACACCGCTGGGCATTGCCATGCACGGCAGCAGCCCCAGGCCTGCGAAGGTGGGAGATTTGCAAGAAGAGCATCTCCTCTATTGTTTCCAGTCCTACCACTGAGGTTGTCTGCCCCTGCTTCCTCCTGTGCTTGCTTTTTTGCTTTCCTCAATTTCCTGGACAGGAGAAAAGCTAATAAATATACATACATGCACAAAATATATTTTTATATATAGATACATAAAATAACCTGTGTATCTGTTACCCCAGACAAATACGTATATATTAACGTGTGTATATATTAACCCAGACATACATATATTATGCAAATCTGTATTTCCAAATATTATCTTTTTCCCCCAAAACAAATATTTACATGCTTTGAGCTGTGCCAAGGAGCAATCTCTTCCTTTTTAAGTGAACCTGCAGTAGGTGTTTATGACACTGAAACAGGAAAATGAGTGGGTTGTGTGTTTGGCACAGCAAATTTTGAAAGCAGTTGTACCTGGGCTACTCAGCACCTGCAGTTCAGGAATTCCTGCCCTTGTCTTTATCCTTTTTAATATTCTTCATAAATCCATCGCTTAACTGTTTGGATTTGCTCTGCACCGTCGTTCGTGTTCCTACAGCAGCCGAAGGTGGAGGGTGGTTGTCTTGCCTGTGCCCTCTCATGCTGTGGCCCTTGGGCAGTCTGTGTGAACCACAGGTAAGGGCTCTGCACTGTCCTCGGGGGTGGACCTCGCTGGGCTTTGGAGGTGGTTGGTGACACGCATGCTGCCCATCACCTGACCACGAGTGTCCTCTGCATCATAGGCACCAGCAGGTTTGGGGAGCAGTACTCCCCAGGAGTTTCCTCCTACCTTTGGAGGAGAGGGCACTGGACAATCCCCTGGGAAAGTCTGTGAATGGATGTAAAATTCAAATTGAGTTTTTCCCAAGCTCGTAGTTTGCAGGAGGTTCAAACCGAATGCATTTCTTTTAATTTTGGAGTTGAGGGATATTGAGTTCTCATTCTTGGGCTGGAGAGAGGTGGTGCTTAATTTTTCCTTAATTTTCTCCCGAATGCGCTAGTTAACAGCTAAAATCCTCCGCTTAGAAAATGAATGTCTTATTGCAGGGCTCTATGAGCTGTAGGTACTTCCCACCTTCCACACCAGCCTCAATGACTTTGCTGGGGTGTGCGCTGCTGGGTCGGAGCGTATCCTGTCATCTTCTGCTGGAGATGTTGGCCTCTCACGCTGTCAAGGGATTTTTTATTTATTTATTTTTTTTACAATTTTTCTTTTTTTTATTGAGATCCGATAGGTGTAATTTTCTTCAGAGGGAGAAATGCTTTTCAATTATAGGGGCTGCTTTTGGGCTAGGTGTGAAGATTTAGCTTTTGTGGGTGTGTTGTTTCCCCATCCTCCTATTTTTGTTCCTTATTAGATTCTACTCTTATCTTTCCTACCTGGAAAAATAACAAAAGACAAATGCTCCTTAGTTCTTTCCAAAGAGCTGTAGTTAGGGGAGGAGAGACAAAAGGATTGATATCCCATGAAGGCTGCTAATTTTTGCTACCAAATTGGGGTACTTTTATGGCGAGACTTTTTTTTTTTCATAGGGAACTCTAGATGTGGCAAGCTGAATTGGAGATCTGTGAAAGGCCACATTTTCACAGATGGGAGCTCTGGCAATTTCTGAAAATTAGGCTCCTTTAAAATCTTTCACATTAGATCCGTGCAGCCTTCGTTGGAAGTTCCAATTAACTGTTTGTTTCATGGCATCTTCTTCCATCGTCCTCTCCCCGAACAGCACCAACTTGCATGAATATTAAAAATAAGGCTGCAGTTAGCATATAGTGTTTCAAGATGTATGTTTTATTTTCCCCAAAGGGGGAACAATTAGATTTACAAAAAGACTTCTTAAAAGACTTCTACCCAATCAAATGCAACCTGAGGGGTAGATTCAGTTGAGTCTGCCTGGAGTTTGACATAACTGATGCTTGTACCACCCAAGGATACAGTTATTGGAGTTGCATCTCAAGGAGCATGTTTTGGGGCTGGCATTGTTCCCTCTTTTTTGTGCAAAAAATATCTGAGAGCTTATTGTTGTGTCTGTACCTATAAATTCTCCTGAAGTTGTGATGAGGGTCACTCCCCGCCCTCTCCTGCTGCTTGAGACTAACCCTCAAAACTCAGAGCAAGGTCAGGTGCCAGCTCTGTGAGTGTGAAAGGTGCTTTACCGGCTGTCCCTTGCCTTTCACCTGTAGGAACCGAGGTCAAACATGCTACATAAAGCTGGTAAATCTTAAAATTATTATCAGTTGAGAGATTGGACTTCAGTTCAACTAAAGCAGCAACTAGCAGGGCAAGCAGCTGGAAAGTATGCAGAGCACAGAATGGGTTATCGGGTGCATTTATCGCCGTATGCTGACTTTCCTCTAAAGAAAGTAATCCTGCAAAGACCTTCGGGGCTGGGTGTCTCCTTTAATTTTTACTCCTTTGCTGACTGTTTTCTCCGTCTTGACAAAGACGTGGCATTTATTACATCTGGCAAAACAAGTGCCTGGGACTGATTAGGAGAAAACAGATCTATTCCCTCTGATAGAGGGTAAAAGTGAAGGCAGCCAGTGGGACGAGGCTTTGGAGTCAGGTCTCTTCTAGAAGAAGAAAAATCTCTGAGGAAAGATGCGGGGGATAAACTGGCAGAGATATTTTTTTAAAGGCAGTCTTTATGAAGTTAATTTTATAAGATGATGCCTTTCGCTTCTTCTGACCTATTATAATAAAGTGTAGTTATCAGAATGGGCTTTTCATTTCCCATTATAAAGGACATGGTGGTATAATGAATCCATCTGCCAGACATGCTTGCTGTTCACACCTTTCTCCTGGTAATGGAGTCTACATCACTGGAGACAATTTCTCCTTCCCCAAGTAACGTTGCCCTGTTGAAGCTGTGGAAATCTTTGCTACTGAAAGGCAGAGGAGGAAAAAAAAAAAAAATTAGTCCCCTCATAAACACGTGAGTTTGTTAAGCAAGCACTGGGCAATACTAATTAGAAAATTGAGTGCAAACAGCCCTGGGCTGCAGACTGCTATAAGCATCGCTTGCTCAACAGCCGAATGTCAGATTACTCTCCGAGTCTCTTCGCTTTTAAAACCCCAGAAGTTGCACTAGAAATGTTTCCAAAGCCATTGCTTCTTCCTCTTAGCTGCTTAAAATTTTTCTCTGCGTTGCTGTCCCCCTGCGGTTAGATGGCTCATGAATGTGGGGGGAGCTGGAGAAGTTGCCGTGATCACCTCCTCATGGGGTAAGGATCTGCTGGGGAGAGGAAGGGGCTGCGCAGCTGCAGGTGGGGAGATGAAGCTGGTGGTAGGATATTGGGGAGAAGCCTCAAGAGCTGCTGAGCCCATCCTGAAGGTGAGGAGATGGTGGGACAGGCTTGGTGATTTTCTTGTTCTGCCTGGTCCTTCTGTCATCCTGCCACATCAACAGATCTGTCCTAGGTCAGATGTCTCATTCTGGTTGGATCATTTGCTTAGCTTCTCGCTGGGAGTGGTGTCCCCCAGTGTGTCCTGCATCCTCCTGTAAAAAGCCACAGTGCAGATCTTTCTCCACTGCTCATAGCTGGGAACTCCCCCCAGCACCATGCAGAGCCCTGGTAAGGGCATGTGCATTGCAAGCACAGCAGGGATTCACAGGACTATCAAACTTCCTCTTTATTATGCTCTTAGCCCTTTACAACCAAATCAAAGTTAAACTGTCATAGATAAAATATTGTGAATATTATTTGAGGGGCAGGAGAAGATGGGGCAGGATTGTTAGATGTGCAGGCATTGGGCACGCTGGGCTCTAGTACTGGTGGAAGGATGTGGATCAGATCATCAACCCTTCCTCATGGTAGAAACCAGGATTGGGTTCATGCATGCCCTGTTCATCTGGGTTATATCCATGAACAGATTAAACTGCGTTTTTGAATCAGTTTATCATGATGGTCCAACTGTCAGTCTGCAGTGAGATGCAGTCTGAAGGACTCAAGAAGGGGGAAGCGGTTTAGGTGACGAGCAAAGCCCTGCAGCTAAATGTCTCTTGTCCTACCTGTGTGTGGTTACTGGTTTAAAGCTAATAGTTTCAGCTCCCTTATCGGTGAACACAGAGATGTTCCCCATAGTGACATATCACCCCTCCTTCCAGGAGGCTTCTTCTGCCAAGGGAAGAGCGTTTTGCTCTTCCACAGCCTGATGCCTGTGGCCCAGCGAACTCCCTTGTTTCTCAGTGTGGAGTTAGCGGAACAAAATCCTGCACTCTGCAGATGAGAGGAGAAAGGTTGGTCCAGTCTGGATACGTTGCTCAGTTCATTGTACATGTTCTTCAGACCAGGACTGATCACTCACTTAACTTTTGTGGATTGGGATTTAGGCGCCTTGGAGAACGGAAATAGCTCCTGAGAAGGCCCTGGTAGATTACTTGCATTAAAACAAGCGCTCAGGTCCTTTGGTAGCGGGGCTGTGCTGTGATGGAAAGTCTTTGTGCAGAGCTGAGCTGCCCCCTCCTCTACAGTACTCACACCTTTGTTCGTCCCAGGGTTCTGTGCTTTCAAGCCTGGGCCTGAAGAGGATGCCCAGAAATGAGTCTTGTACAAGCAGAAACACCCCGGGGAAGCTGCTACCATCGGTGGGCCCTCTGCACCCAGCCTTTGGGTTAGTGCAGGATCCCAGCTTCCTGGCTTCCCCTGTGCATTGGGACGTTGGTGCCAGCACATGGAAGGACTGTGGAATGTATATCTTCCTGAGAGGCGTGTTTTTAGGTGGAAACCTGTCAAAAACAGTTTTAGGAGCCAGAACTGAAACTCAGTGCCTCGTTGCACATTTAAGTGCCGACAGCAGTAATGATGCCTCTGGATTTGGTTTGGTGTTGAGTGGAATTGCCCTATTGTGTTCTCCGGGAAACAAATTCATGATGTCAAAAAGTGACCTGTCCTTCTTTGAGCTCTGAAGCCATCCCCAGGTTCCTGTTCCTGGTCGTTGAGTCCCCAGAGGTTACAGACCCTTGGTGGTTAGCATCCGAGGATGTGTGTAGGCGCGCGAAGGTGCTCTGGTGTCTTCAGCACACAGTGTGTTCCTGTGCCAGCAGTGTTTGTGCCCTCCCTGCTTTGCTCCATCCTTGACTTCCCAAAACCCTGGTGCAAATCCATTCCTGGAGCACTGCAGGGCTGCACATGTTGAAAGAGTCACAGAATCCCAACATGGTGGGTGTTGGAAGAGATCTCGAGATCATCTTGTCCAGCCCCACTACGCCAGCAGGGTCACCCAGAACAGAGTGCCCAGGATCACATTGTCCAGGAAGAATTGGAATCTCTCCAGAGAAGGAGACTGCACAACCTTTCTGGGCAGCCTGTTCCAGGGCTCCGTCACCCTCAAGGATCAGTAAGCTGGTTCAGGGCCACATCCTCAGGAGATATAAATGCAGGCGGCTTCCGATGATGCCAGGAGATGATGTGGTGCTTTGCGTTAATGCATTAATTTTGGCTTCCTGATTAGAATGCGAGATCCATGCGTTGGACTGCCGAGCGTCTGAGGAGGAGTGTGTCTGGTGTGGGGGCTGCGGGACGCGGCTCTGGGTTGATGCTTCCCACCCTGGTGCTGCTCTGTCCCTTCACCTCCCCGCTCTGGGGCACTGTCCACCTGTGTAGTTTGGAGATGTGCAAAAAATTCATCTTCAGTTGTGTTTTCTTTGGTGTGGTTAGGAACCTGCTTGGTCCTGGTTGTGAAGCTCTGACCTACTGGTAGCTATTAGTGGGGGTTTTTTTCGGTATGCAAGGGGAAGATGGAGTTTCTTCACTGTTCCGTTTTCCCCTGCCCTCCAACATCCCTGGCACATCTCCTCCTGCAGCCTTCCAGCAAACTCAGAGCTGGTCTTTGCAGCAGGTCCTGGCTGTTGTATTGGGCTTCTGTGGTTTCCCCTGTGATCCCACCACATAACCTGTCTCTCTTCCTGCGCTTGGTCTTTGATATCATCCCATTTTCCCTCTTTACTGGGGGCTCTTGGATGGAGGGCAGCACAACTGTTGAAGAGTTGAGAGCACAAGTCTTGTGAGGAGCAGCTGAGGGACCTCGGGTTGTTCAACCTGGAGAAAAGGAGGCTCAGGGGAGACCACTTCGCTGTCTACAGCTCCTTGAAAGGAGGCTGGAGCCAGGTGATGGTCAGTTTCTTCTCCAAAGGATCAAGCAGCAAGACAAGAGGAAATGGCCTCGAGTTGTGTCAGGGGAGGTTTAGGTTGGACATGAGGAAAAATGTCTTCCCTTCACGGGTTGTCAAGGCCTGGCCCAGACTGCCCTGGGAAGTGGTGGAGTTCCTATCCCTGGAGGGTTTCCAAAGCTGTGGAGATGTGCTGAGGGACATGATTTAGTGGTGACCTGGTCATGCTGGCTGAATGGTTGGACTCGATGATTTTGAAGGTCTCTTCCAACTGAATGATTCTATGATTGTACTATTCTACGTCTTGCCCCTTAGTTGGGCCCCCCAACCACCTGCCATCCGCTCTTCTGACACCTTTGGATCACCTATGACCTTGTTCTTCTGCCTGGCCCGCCCCAGGTGCATCCTCACAGCCCAGGTCAATGCAGGGGTTTTACTAATCCTCGTGTGCTCCCAAACTGGATGATCCTGGGAGCGGTGCACAGGGAAACACAGGATGCTGGTGCTTTTCTGGGCAGCAACTTACAGGTCTGCTCACCAGCTTCATGAGCTGAGAGCTCCTGATGTGAGCAGAGGGATCTGCTGGGCTGGTTTATTTCTCTGACTATCTCAAAAAGCATAAATTAAACATTATTATTTGTTTGGTCCTTCTTCAAGCCTTTTCCTTATGTGCCGAAACCCAAACACAGCAAGGTTGGGTTGATATTCAGAGACCAGAAATGTAACTGGCCACTTTAATTTGACTATCCAAAATGAGCCATAGGGTGGGGGAGAGCGAAATAGGTTTTCAGCGCTGGTTTTTCAGTTTGAATCATAAAGGTGTTTAACATAGATAAGGAAATGTTTAACTCTGTGTTATCTTGCCAGGGTTGCTTTAAAAGGTGGCTCTTCCCAAGTGCAGAAGGAAGATTTTTATTTTTTTTTTCAGCACATTTCTTTCCCTGTCTTGAATATTCATTGCAATCCTTGAGATTTACAATTTTTTCCCCTCCTCTGCACTCCACATACTCCATACCCACAGGTCCCCTTTTCTGCTCGCCTAAAACCTCTGCTGAGGAGTTTTCGGCTGCCTGCATTTTGCGCAGTCCAGTTGTCCAATGCAAATGAAGGGAGTTTCTGGGCCGCTTCCTTCTGCCTCCTGCCGAAGCATCGCTCACCAGGGCACCAAGCCCAGCCTCCTGATAGAACTTAATTAGTTTTACACACAGACTCCGTTGCTCATCAGCACGGAGGGGCTCAGGGAGGTGGAGAACGAGCTGGGGAAGGGGCTGCTTTTCTAATGTCTTATTCAACTGTAACTCTGGGATTTTGCTTTGAGGTTTTTGCCGTTTTTCTCTGCCGAGTGGGACTGGCATGTGCACCTGCATACGTGTGCGCTTTTTCTCTTTAATAGAAAGCAAAAACCAAAGCCTGTGGGATCCTATAGTCTCCTGTAAATAACTCGCTCACTACTATTAGTATTATAAGGTCTCATTTCAACAGATACGTTGATAAGAGTGTGTGTGTGTCTAGATATAAGGAAGAAAAAAGTGTTATTTTTTTGCCTTATGTTATAGCCAGTTCATTTTCAAAACTGTCCCTTGGCCACTGAGGCTACTTCAGGGGCTGGCAGCTTGGGGGTTGCAGAATCTACAATGTTGAAATGACATTGGGTTGACCTTTGAGTTTGTACTTTAGCCCTTAAATCAAGGAGGAATCAAGATGATTATTTTCTCGATCTTAAAATCCTTCTCTCTGTTGTGTTTTGTAACTAGAGTTCTTACACGGTGACATTGACCCATCCACCTTCCTGTCTTCCACCAGCATATACGTGTGGCTGTTGTTCACTCTCGCTTCATGAGAAGGTCCTAAACAAGCCTCTAATGAATCACAGTTTTCTCCTCAGAATGACATTGTGTCCTTTATTTGCATCTCTGCATTATTTATTTGGGTTTTTTTTAACCTCAGGCCTGCTACAGTGTTTCTGCCTTTTCCAATCCAGTGGATTTTAAGCCTTAGGACATGGTTACAATTAAGGGCCTTCCATTGCACTGCCTCTTTCCTCCCCTGGGGCAGACCCCCTGCCAAAGGCATTTGAACCTCGGTGGCTTCTGCAGCTGATGGCACCATGAGTGTTTCTGTCTGAGCTCCTGCCTGCACGTTACTTTCCCTGAAGAAACCGAGCTAAGGCAGATTGAGCTGACCATCTGTCTTCTCACCTCCCTTTCGTTCTCCCCCATCAGTGTCCTGACCACTTCCAGGCATCTGGCAGAGGAGACGAGATCTTAAATTTGAGAACTTGGTGCAATTAAGTATGGGAGGAAGCTCCCTAGGCTTGTCTTCCCAGGAAAGTGATGTTATGGGATTGACCTTTCTTAGGCATCCAGGAGTTCATATAAGAATCTCTTGAAGATGGGACATTTTATCCGATAGATACCAAGGAAACTGTTCCTGGGAAATCATCTCCTTTGTTCTGTTTCTCACAGACCCGCTTTTTAGCAGAGAGGCTGCTTGTCGGTGGTCTGTGGACATCAGGCTGTCCCCCTCATGGATGACTTTATGTAACTTGCCCAGGGATGTTTGGATGACAGGCTTGGTCCTCCTTCAGCCCCTCATTTTTTTTGACATCTCCGTGCGTTGCCTCACTTGGAAAGGCATCAATGACGTTTTGATGATGACTTTTCAAGCCCAGGAGCGCTGATCTTGGCACCTCCACAGGCTGGACCTGATCGCAGGCAGCACCATTGGGATTTGTGCCAAAACTTGCCCTGCAAATTCAGGTGCTAGGTGGGCTGTGTGACCCCTCTTCGATTTTTTTTTTTTTTTTTNCAGGTCTCAAAAACGGGATTTTTTTTTTTTTTTTTTTTTTTCACCCAGGTCTTACTCTTCCCACCCTTTAATCCCACTGCCATGCTAGCAGCTGAAGGGTTAAAAGAGTTCAGGAGGGTGAGGGGGTGGAGATGAGGTATTTCAGATGCTCATTACTCACTGCCAACTTCCCCCAAAATCATATTAATTTCACGCTGTCACGCAGGACTGCGCTGTCTCCCTCGTCAGCATCCAGGAGGGTGACGGGGATGGGGGGAGTGTGATTTTCCCCCCGCCACCGCTCTCCACACAGCTGTAATCTCTTCCCTTGCTGCAGTACCGACCCAGCAGGACTGGGCTGGGGGCTACTCACCTTGCAGGGGGATCCGGGGAATGAACGGGAGGTGCTTGACCACGCGCTGCCTCCCAATCATCATTTTCCACCCCGCTGCTTGTGCAAAAACCCCATGAAATTAGGTCTGCTGCAGTGGGGACGGCTTGTGGAGCGAAGGAGGGAGGGGAGCGGCCAACCCGCTCTGCCCTACCTGTGGACATCAGGATGGTGCTTAAAAGTTGGGCTTTAACCAGTTGCCTCCCTTTCCTTTTTTGATGTAAGCCGAGCTCTGCGCGCAGAGATCGCTTCCCGGCTGCCATTGCCTCCTCTCTCTCTCTTCTCCCATTTCTCACCTGTTTGCTCACTGTGTCTGCCAGAGCTGTCACCTCTGCAGGGACTTCTCACCATCACACTAGGTAGGGCTGGGACTCTGACAGCTCCCACGCAGGCTCAGCGCTCCCGAGCCCACCCTGGCTGGCAGCTCATTCCCCCTGTAAGGTTCTCCAGGGGCAGAAATTCTCTGTCCCCAGCAATTTCTGTTATTCCTATCGCTGGAAGGTGTCTCGGTTTTTTTCCACGTGTGGTTTTTTTGTGGGTTGGGACTGGAAGGATCATCTCCTTCCCTTTTCTCTCATTATGTACTCTACGGCCACTCTTGCAGCACTTGGCAAGCTGCAGCAGCAGCTCAGGGCTCCCTGTGTTTGCAGAGTTGAGAAGGAAAAGGCACATTAAGAAGCACAGATCTCACCCTGCAGCAGTGGGCTGCTGGTCCATGCTATTTGAGACTAAAAAGCTTTGCAGTAAACCTTCGGAGAGGAGTCCCATGAGCCCCAAGGGACCCATGGCTCTCATACCCACAGAGCCCTGGACCCTGAGAGTGGAGGATGGAAGTGACAAATCCTGTCTGTGCCAGCAGCAGCACCAGCCTCTGGTCCATCCCCCAGTAGAGTGGTGGGTGTTATTAATGCTTTCTAATTAGAGAATCTATGAATCCAAGCATTACTCCTTGTGTTTAATCAAATCTATTCATGCTTTCCTGCCTCTGATTTCTTTCTGAGGTCCTCTTTTCATCAAAAAGACCATCCTCTGATGAGTGAACTGAAAGCACGCTCTTCCTGCATAGCCACATCCCTTGGAGACATTGGCATCTTCGTGGTGCAGTTGTCCCATATTTGCATTGACTTTGAGCAGCAACTGCTGGCGGGAAAGCTCTTTGAACCTCCTCGTGCAGGGCTAAAGCATCGCACCCAGCATCTGGCTGTCGTGTGGTCACATCTGGTATGTGACCATCCCATGGTGGTGCTTCTTCAGCTTTTACTCTTTCCCATGTAGGGGATCTTCTACTTGAAGCAGAGATGTTGTTTCTGGGAGGTACCAGGGATATTGTGACCGTTCAGAAGCAGACAGGCGATGGTAAGAGGTGATTTTCTGAGCCCTGTTGCTTGGTATCAGTGCAGGAGTCAGAGGAAAGCTCATAACATGGCAGTTGTCTCTATTCAAGCAGAGCACCTCTTCTTGGGGAGTCATTACCTGCTCCCATCTCATGTAGTCCCTTAACTCCAACATGCACACAGCAGCTTGTGTACTTACCTGATTTGCCTTTAAAAATTAGAATCTTCTATTGAAAGCCCCTGGCCTGGAGGCCTTGCAGCAAGGAGGAATGAGTTCCCTGCTCTGTCTCCAGCTTCCTGCAAGCCGAGTGTCCTGCGTGGGCAGCCAGTGGTCTTAAGCTGTTGAAATGCCCCTTCTGATGAAGACAAACTCTCAGCCCCCCAGGCTGGCTCTGGCAGATTATTTTAGGTGCGTCATTGTCTCTTTTTTCTTCCCACTATCCATGTGTGCTTTACAGCTTGTTCAGCTATTGCTAGCAGATGCAGAAGAGCATGATTTCTCTTCCTCTTCTGTAGCCCCTCATTTCTACCTCACGTTCACCTTCTCAGCAAGCCTGCGGCTGCTGCGCTGCGTTGACATCTGTCAGCAAAGTACAAGCGTCTGCTCTTGCCTGCAATCGATTGTGAACACCCAGAGCGTTGTGATGAGCCTTTCTGAAGGTCTGGGGGGAACAGCAAAAGGGGGATGATGGGCAGAGCTCGCACCCCACCGCACCAATGCCCTGCTCGCTGTTTGCTACTGCCTTCAAGATGTCCTGCCCAGCTCTACCCTCTTGCGTTTGTCTGGCTCCTGCTGGAGAGCAGAGCTGTAAAACACTCAGGGTGTGTGGTTTTGTTGAGTAGTTTGATTTATTTTTTGAAGAGGCTTTAAGGTGGGAGGGGCAGGGGGGTGGGGAGTGCTGAAGCAGATGCTCAGCCTTGTCAACGTCCATTTATTAAATGAGCAAGGTGGCATCGACAGAATTTGCTCTGCCAGTGTTTACATACTGATACAGCGTGAGGTGTTGGGCAAGGACAGTATTGACACAGGTCCAGAGGAGACCATAAACATGATCCAAGGGCTGGAACCCCTCTGCTGTGAGGACAGGCTGAGAGATCTGGGGCTGTTCAGCCTGGAGAAGAGAAGACACCTTGCGACCTTCCAGTACTTAAAGGGGGCTGTCAGAAAGACGGGGACAGACTCTTTAGCAGGGCCTGTTGTGACAGGACGAAGGGTGATTGTTTTAAACTGAAAGAGGGAGATTTGGATGACGTGGAAGAAATTTTTGATGCTGGGGGTGGTGAGACCCTGGCCCAGGTTGCCCCGAGAGGTAGTCAATGCCCCATCCCTGGCAACATTCCCGGTGAGGTTGGCTGGGGCTCTGAGCAACCTGCTGTAGTTGCAGATGTCCCTGCTTCCTGCAGGGGAGTTAGACTAGATGAACTTGAAAGGTCCCTTCCAACCAAAACCATTCTATGACAGGGTGGGGAGGCATTTCCTCAACTCTGGGACACCTTCTTCCGTGGAGGAGGCAATGAGTGCCGGGTGGTGGTTCACTCCATGCCTTGCAAAGGCCCATCTTCACGAAGAGGGTCTACAGTGGTGAGATAATGTGTGCCTGGCCCTGAGGCAGCGCCAATGAATGGAGGGAACTTGAGCTTCTCTACTCGTGGACACGCATGCTCCTGCTTGCTCAACTCAGTCACACTGTTGCAGCTCAGCCCTGTGGCGCATCTAATGTTCTTCCATGCTAAGACGTACATTTCCTCGTTAGGAAATAAATAGACCCCAAATCCAACGAGCAGTTACTTCTGCTGCAGTTTTCATTGCGCAGAAAGTCCTGCGGTCGTGGTTGTTGACTTCCACCCTGGGCTCTACCACTCTTGGTGGTGCTGCAGATCTCTCTCCTCTTCATCTAGATGTTGCAAGGGTGGAGAGCAACAATCTTTCTGCAGAAGTGTTGTAGAAACGTCCCGCGATGGCTCAGATAATGCTTGCATCATGCAATCGCTCCCTGTCCTGTCTTCTCAGAGTTTTCCAAGGGATCCGTAAAGGTGTGTCCCGCTGCATCAGGCAGCCTCTGAGCTTTAGCAGGCATGGCAGTTCTTCAGCATTGGGGAAGGGTGGCTGAAGGACCGGAGCAGGAAGAGAGCAACCGTTGTAGCTTGGGTGATAGCCACATCTTCAGTTTTGAGGACAGGATGGGTGAGTCGGACCGTTACTGGAGTAAATACCATACTAGAAATCTTAGCGCAGCCTGGAAATTCTCCTCTGCTCCCCTCTCTTTACAGTACAGTGAGAAAAATCTGATGTTTTCCTGTTGGCTGTGTCTCTGGAGAGGATGGTGCTGGTTAGGGGAGCAGGATAGCATTGTGGCTCCCGACCTGCCTCGCCAACGAGCTGATGTACGCCTGGTTTTATAGTGCTTTGCCTTATTCTGATCCCTGGCAGGCTTCGGAATTGGTCGGGCTGAGCTCTCCAGAGACTTGCCTGCGCTCAGGAGATCTTGCCACCCTTATTGTGTTTGAGTCGCCAGAACAGAAGCACTTCACTCGAGCTCCCACATTCTTAATGCATTTGCATGCATTTGATCTTCCCTACACGTTTCTCTGTTCTCCTGATGAAAATAATTAATCTGGTTATTTTTCTAAGTCATCCTGTGGCTTTACGGGGCAAGACTTAAATAAGAATCCTCTTTAAAGCTGTGTTAAAATAGCTGTCTGCCTATAAATATCTCCTTTCTTCTATATTTATTTTCCTCCAGCTTGGTGTAGGAGGTTCTACAGTTGAATCTGATTTTTTTTTTTTTATCATTTTTTTTTGACTGTTGATGCAGCTGGTATCTTACCTGCAAGGCTGCTTTTTCCAAAGGATACCTGAGGTACCCTTTGGAGGCCCCCGAGGCATGGCTCTATCCCCCTTCTGTGTTTACTACTTTGCTAGTTGTACAAATTTCCTCTTGTCTTTGAAACAAGCTGACTCATAAGAATCCTAGAGGAGTGGAGATTTGTACCAGGCCCTCCTGTGAGCGCTATTTTTAGCATAACTTCTTTTTGACCAGAGTTGCACTCTGATCAGGATTTTCAAAAGAGCCCAGAAGAGATAAATCCCCAAATCTCAGTGCTGTTGGAGCTGCAGGTTCCTTTGAAATCCTGACCAGCTGGTGATTACTGCGGTGACTTGGTGGCTCCTAAGCCCTGGTCCTGCAAGGTGCTGCGTGCAGGGAGAATTGCGGCTTATGAGCGTGAGCTCAGCAAGCGTTGGAGGCTCTCATTGAAGTCCATGCAAGGATTGAGATTTCATGAGGTTTGGGATATAAGGGTCACGACTGCGGTCATTTGTACATGTCGGCGAGAGCCACTGTGGGAAGGGAGTGTCAGAAGCTGTAGTTTGGTCCTGTTGTGATCCTTGGAGGTAGATGTGGTGGGAAGCTGGGGAAGGCTCAAGTGAAGTCCTCTTTCAGGTGTCCTTTCTCCAATATACTTGGACATCTTTTGTCTGCTGTAGAATAAAAAAATAAATATAGTAGCATTGACAAGAAAGGCATTATTTAGGTGAAAACATGGAATGTGAGAGTGGCCAGAGCCCAGGCAAAGTATGTGCAGGTGGTGGCAGAGTGGAGAAGAGCCCTGTGGTGAGCAGGACTGGGAGCAGACCTTGCAGTAAGAAGGCAAAAGAGGAGAGAAGCAGCAGCAAAACCTGAATAGTATTAGAGTGGGATTTTCAACCTCTCTACTGATTTCCAGTGACCTCTTCAGTCCCACATGTCCAACAGCTGTTATCTTTAAGTCTTCTGAGTCACCAGCTCACATTCTTTGAGACCAGCAGATGACTCTGAACCCCCAGCTCTCTCAGAGTTCAATATAGGTCTAACAGCTCTCTTTAAACCTGAGGCTTCCTGAAGCTTATGGTGTCCCTTGTGCCAGCTCTACACCTTCCCCTGTGCCTTGGGAACAGGCTTGGAAATTTTGAGCATTGAGATGCAAAGTTTTGGAAGGAAATCTGTTCATGCTTTAACTAAATAGTGAATCATTGTGGTCTTTAGAGCTGAAAATTAATGTGGATGATAGGCAGGTATTTCTCTGGGAGTTGTCAGCGTACTCAGCAAGTCTCTTATCTTTGATCTCTCCAGCTCTAAGATAGATGCATAACAATAGGTAGATTGTAAAAACCTTCCTCACCCTATGTTAGACCTGATGGCGCGCACCTCTCTGTCAGTGAGGATCAAGAAAAAAAGGCAGGATGAACGTGGACAGATGTGACTCTGCTTGCGCAGTGTCCTACAGGCAGGCACAGAGGGGAAGGGACTGTGGGAGAGCTCAGATCTCACTTTGCAGTGGGACCAGGAGAAAGAAGGGAACAAGTACTTCTGTACTGGGCATTGAGGAGGCCACCTTTCAAATTCTGGATTCAGTTTTGGGCCCCTAACTCCAAAAAGGACATTGAGAGGCTGGCACATGTCCAAAGAAGGGCAATGAATCTAGTGAGATGTCTACAGCACAGGTCTGTCGAGGAGCAGCTGAGGGACCTGGGCTTGTTCAGCCTAGAGAAAAGGGGGCTCAGGGGAAACCTTCTCACTCTTGACAGCTCCCTGGAAGAAGATTGGAGCCAAGTGGTGACCAGTCTCTTCTCTTAAGGAACATGTGATAGGACAAGAGAAAACGGCCTCTAGTTGCACCAAGGGAGGTTTAGGTTGGACATGAGGAACAATTGCTTCACTGCACGGGTTGTCAGGGCAGTGGTGGAGTCCTCATCCCTGGAGGGATTTAAAAGCCATATAGATGTGGTGCTGAGGGACACGTTTATGTGGTGACCTGGCAGTGCTGAGTGAACGTGGACTCAGTGATCTTGAAGGTCTCTTCCAACCAGAACAATTCTCTGATTCTAAATTCAGGCATGGGAGCTAACTCTGTGGGACTAAATTGCTGTGATGGTCGTACCATAGCAACTGTACCTGCTGGCCTCTGCCAGCCACGAGCCAGGAAGCTGCTGAAAAATTATCATCGTTTGGGAGGAGCCCGGGAGGCCGATGAGTGGCGAAAGGACCCCGCAAGAAAACGCTGTGCCGCTTCCACTGGCATGGCAAACCTGTGCTGCCCAGAAAAGGGAAAGGCCCCTTTTAACATTAGCCTTTAAAGCAAATCTCTTTAAGGAACTGAATCTCTTGTGCGACGTTAAACCTTGCAAAGTAGGATTAAATGCAGCAAAATTAAGAAACCAAACCTGGTTGCAGCACCTGTTTAAAAATGACTTAAGTGGAGGGATATTAAAGTTTGAAGACCTGCTGCTGTGCTGGTGATGGAGGATTTAAAGAAAATAATAATTACCGTTGGGTTTTGGTTTTTGTTTTGTTTTTTTCTTTTTGCTTGGTTTTCGGAATCGCTTTCTTTCTGTTTAGCATGCAGCCTAATTGCGTAATTACACGATAGACTGAAGTAGAATTTAGTGCATGTAATACCCGTTATAAAGAAGAGCCCTAATTATGTAGATCTTCTCAGGTAAATAATACATCAGGGGCATGGAGTGGCCTAATTACTGTTCTCAAAACCTGCCTAATGACTAATTTACTTGGAATTTCAGAAAGCTTTTGATAAGGCCCTGCATAAGCAACTGTTAAGGAAAATAAATCGAGAAGGGGGTAAAATGTTTTGCTACGTTTTTAAACAAGTCCTTCAAGTGACAGGAAACAGCCACTGCCTTCTGGTCTTGCACCTTGAGGAAAGGGAAGGTCCTGTGACTGTCTGTTGGTCTGGGGCCAAAGCTATCGCGTTTCTGATGTTGCTTCGCCATGAGTTCCAAGGGAAGCTGTTGCTGACTGAGCCAACCACAAAAAACAGGACTTAACTTTAGCAGGAGTCTTGTGGGTAAATTCACAGCTCCTTCGGAGAATCACATCTATGTGCGTATAGTCTCTGGCACTGACTGTATTTGTGATACCGAGCATCTGAATATCTTTTGAAAGTCTGGTCCAAAATTTGATAAATCCCAAAATATCTAAACTTTGTTTAGTTTTCTGCACACAGAAGAGATGGAGAGCAAGGGCAATTCAAAAGCTGAACCAGCTTCTCCAGGGCTGGTATCTAGATGAATCCCGTGAGCTCCCTCCATGTGCTGGAGCTGGATCCAGCGCTGCTGCTGTTCTGGGGATTGTGAGGGGCATGTCAGGGAGACACCACAGTGAAACTTCAATCAGCAGCATGGATAAGTGAGTCAACTGATGGTCCCCAATGAGAGATGGACACAGAGCTGACAAGGAGTGGTAGGAGATTGGGTGCATTAAGAAGAGTATAACCATCAGATTGAGGGAGGTTCTTCTCCCATTCGACTCAGCCCTGGTGAGGCCACCTCTGGAGTACTGTGTCCAGTTCTGGGCTCCCCAGTTCAAGAGAGACAAATAACTACTGGAGAGAGTCCAGTGCAAAGATGCTGAGGGGACTGGAGCTGAGGAAAGGCTGAGACCTGGGGCTGTTTAACCTTGAGGAGAGAAGACTGTTTCTCAAGATCTAAAGAGTGGAGGTCAAGATGATGGGGTCAGACTCTTCAGTGGTACCCAGCGACAGCACAAGGGCCAAGGGGCACAAACTAGAACCCAGGAGGTTCCATCTGAACGGGAGGAAAAACTTCTTTGCTGTGAGGGTCCCAGAGCCTGGCCCAGACTGCCCAGAAAGGTTGTGGAGTCTCCTTCTCCGGAGAGGTTCCAAGCCCGCCTGGACAATGTGATCCTGGGCACCCTGCTTTGGGTAACTCTACTGGAGCAGGGGCTGGATGAGATGATCTCCAGAGATCCCTTCCAACCCTTGCCGTTCTGTGAGATGTGAGGACTTAGAGGTGGAAGAAAGGAAGGTCCTGTTGCAGCCTTTGGCTGGGACAGAGGAACTCTGAATTCATGGGATGATGGGGATGAGGAGGAGAGATCGGTGAGGACTGCCCAGTGCAGACACTGTGAAGGTTGAGCAGGGGGTGCAGAGGGGAGAGCCTGAGCCATGAGGTTGGGGTGGGGCAGATGTGCTTATCCAGGGTGGTGGCTGGAGAGGGTAATATGGGAGGATGGTGTAGGTATGGGGATTTGCTCCCAGACCACATCTCCCTGGCCACTGCCTCTACCAGGATGACTTTTTTTTGGCAGGTATTTGTGCCAAAGCCTTGCTCTATTCTGCCACAGGCGCAGGTATCGCAATGGTCCCTCTTATCCTGGACCTCAGGCTCTTCTCCTTCAATCTCTGCCCCACTGCCTCTTGACGTCTCCTGTTAAAGGCAGATTTGGCAGCTTGACCTGACTCAGCTCCGCTGCCCCCTCCCTTCCCAACCCTCTTGCTTTACTTTTTGGTCTTTTCTAGGAGAAGGCACGTCCGAAGAGATGCAGGGGGAGGGAATTAGCACTAAAGGGTCTTCTGCTGAGCAGCCAGAGCGGAGATAAAGCGAGAGGATCTTTGTGCCTAGCTGGCGACATGCTAATTGCCTTTCCCTTCCTGGCAAACTTTGCAAATGATGCTCTTTTAAGTCGTCGTCGAGATAAACAGTTGCTGTAGCAGGCGCTGCCGAGAGCGCCGTCTGCACGTAATCAGTTGTGTTCGCCAGAGAGCGTCCTGGAAACATCTGACGGTGCCATTCGTGCGGGGCGGGCTTGTCCTGTTCCCCCCTCCCCTGCTGCCGCAGGCAGGGCTGCTTTTGGAAAGCCTCGATCGCTTCCAACTGAATTCAGAGGGATGCGAGGTGGGGATCTGGCTGGTGTTGGGTTCCTACAAGTCTAGTGGGAATCAAACCCGAGAGAAAAGGGAAGGTGGTGCTTGAGATGTAGTCACAGAAAGGTGGAAAATTCCTGTCTACGACACATCTGAGAGTCTCCACATGGGCCGGGAAGGGGATGGCCACCCAGGCTGGACACCACGTGTCCCATCACTACAGCCCAAAGAGTAACATGCTTCCTGTATACCTTTCTCTAGCCCTGATCCCCCATGGAAGAGAAGTCTCTGGGTGACTCTTTATTGAAAGGCCAGGTCACCTTTTTGCAGGGCTTCCAGCTTTTCAGCTGCTTTTGCCATGAAGCTTTTGCTTTCTCTCTCATACCAAAGATGTTCATGTTCCATGGAATTCTTTTTAAATCATGGGTCCCTCTGTTGCCTTCATGGATTGATCAAAGCCTTGTGTGACTGCATGAGGCTGGTAGACAGCAGCTGTGGCTTTGCAGGCAATGAGTGGAAAAACAGGAGAGTTGCAGCAGGTCACCTTTATGGGGGAACAAAGGCTGGAGGTCCCCACTTTGCTTTCCAGTGTCGCTGCTGGGTGCTGAGGTCCTGAGCAGCAGCTCAAGGGATGTAGTATCTCTTGGTGCTTGCTCCTGCTTTGTCAGGACCTGATGGTCATCACCGGTCCTGGAGAATCTCCTGGGTTGAAAATGCTGTTTCTGAATTTTGTGAGTCCTTTACTTAGGACTGCATTGAATGTCGCTCCCGTTTCAGAAGCCTTGTTTCAGAGAGGCTCTTGTGTCCTGGGGAGACTTGAAGTTTCTCTGAGACGTGGGAGGTTCTCCCCTTTGCTTCTCTGTGTTGTTTTGCTGCCCCATCAAGCAGTGAAAGCTTGAAGCTTTGTTAAAGCTTCCCAGGAGTGAGCTGCAGGTGTTTTGGGGGGGACTACAAAGCTGTATAGTATCTGGGATGAGATCACAGCACCTTGGGAAGGCAGCTGCCTCTGGGGATGCTGTGTGACTCTCCTGCCGTCACCCAGCAGTGCGAGAGAGAGCTGAGTGGGAATCGCCCATATCCAGCTGAAAATGAGGGAGGTATTTGAAAACGCTCGTGATCCCACGTGAGCTGAAGATACCAGCTGGAGTAGCTCTGAGATCCTGTTGTGAGGAGGCTTCCCACAACTCTGATGCCAAGAAGACAGGACTGCGTTCGTTTAGGTGGTGGGGAGAGGAGGTACCATGAGCGCAGCACGATGGGCCTGGAGGTGCTCGGTGCCCAAAAAGAATAATTCGTGGTGAAATGCTGTGGCTGAGGTCAAACATGTGCTGTTGGTGCTTGGCTTCCCTTGGTACGGGTGGCCAAGAAGAGAGCCTGGCTTTAAATGTGCAGTGTGGCCACGTCACCCCGAGAAAACTGGCCTCGGGAGGGGGTCCATGCCTTGGAGGCGACTGAGCTCGGAGAAGACAGCAGCGCTTCTGCCAGCGGCACAAGAATGACGCTGAAGAACAGGAATCGCGTAAAGCGAAATCCAGTTTTGCTGCAGCAGCAGATCAAGAGGCCTCCAACCAAAGACGATGCTCCGGGGAAAAGAGAAGAGGAAGCTGGAAAAAAACGATCATCCGTGAAGTAAAGCACAAGGTGCAGACATGGCTGCCCTCCTCCTGAGTGCTGCTGGCTTTTCAGAGGGTTTTGGAAGGTGATGTGATTATCCAGGAGGACTGTCTGGAGTGGGTGAGGAGCCTCTGTGGGAATAATCAGCTTTTCTGTGGGACCAGGACAGGTGGGGACCTGCTTCCCAGCGTTGCTTCATCCATTGAACTGTGGACGGGGGAGTCCACTGGGACACGTGGTCTGCTGCAAAGTCCTTCCACCCATCATCTCCTGCCCCTGCAGCTCCGCCGGAGATGGAGGCAGCAGCGGTTTGCACTTGGTTCACCGTGTCCAGAGGCTCTGCTGCTGCCTTGCCCTCCTGTGCATTCACTTGCTACTTTTCAGAGGTTACTGAGGAGATGTTATTGATGATGACGATGATGATGATGATGGTGGTAATAGGGGAGATAGGTGGCAGATTAATTCCTGAACTCTCTAACAGGATTTCAGCTAACAAGAGAGGAGGGCTTTTTTCCTTCCTCTCTTCTTTCCCTTCCTCCTTTCAGATATTTCCTGTGCTGGGGATAACAACACCAAGGAGTGTTAAATTGGCTCTGAATGTCCACCCCTGGCTGTCCACATTCTTGTAACGATTTCATTAGCTTGAATTATCCACGTTATTTTCTTGTAATGGGATTAGCCGTACTGGAGTCAGCTGAAGTCCTGGAGCGGGAGGCGGGAGGGACCTTCCGCTGCGTATTTCATTAACTCTCTCATGCAGGGGGTGGAACTGGCCACGGCTCAGCCCAGGGGCAAAACCATTTGCCAGGGTCCTGCGTTCCTAAAGGAGGAAGAAAGAAAAAGGACCATTATTATGTGGTGGGTTTTTTCACCCCCCTATAATCAGCAAATCGGCTGAAGCAGAGTCTGGTAGGGAGGTAATTTGTTTTGGATAGGGAAGGTCCTATTTGGGGGTGAGAGGGGCAAAAAAATAATAAAATTAAGAGGACCATGGCAAAGCATTGGAGTGAATTCTATGGCGCTGCTGCAGCCTGCTGCTACTGAAGAGCCTGGGCAGCCAGGAAGGGAAGGACGTCAGTCTCTTCTGGACTCAGTGTCCCCTGCCCAGAGCTGTCTCTGGTGAGCGATTCCGCTGCCTGACTCGCATGCTTGAGCCCTGTCCTAGGGCTGCCAGCTGTCATGAGATGGGGGTTAGACAGCAGCAGGGCTTGGAGATGAGAAGGCAGTGAGGGGAGAGAGGAGAGGAGGGGAGAGGGGAGGAGGCAATCATGGTAGATGGCAACTACAGGAAGGTTGGCAACCTCGCTGGAGGTTTTGATGGTCTGCTCTCCAATATGGTTATTGGTAGTTTGTTTTTCTTGAGGAGATTTAAACCAGAAAGAGGGGTTTGGAACTGCCCCATGCAGTGAGACATCTGCACAGGTCTGGAGAAACCTAAGGGTGATTGTTTGTTTTCCGAGAAGGTCTGCTCTGCTGTCACTGGACAGGAGTTGATCTTTCCAACCATTGTCAATTGTGCTTTCCCCTGCAGAACTTGGCAACCCAAGAGTCCTTGGTCAGCTCATAGCTGAGAGTGCACCAAGATCAAGCGAAAGGAACACGTCTTTGTATTTGGGACTTGAAAATAGCGATCAGGGCTGGACAAGTCTTAGCCTGTCCCATGGAGCCTTCAGTTTAAATGTTCCCATTTGAGATGGGGAACGGGAGGAGATGGAGGAGATACTTCCCAACTGGAGTAGCATTTATGTTGATCTGGAGGTACCTGTCCCATGACTGAACATGTGTGAATGGTTGTCATGGCTGAGTGTGGTGGTAATGAGGCCAGACTTAGACATTGGGGTCTGAGTGAGGATCGGAAGAGACTTGGAAGCAGAGGACAGAAATTTAAACCAAACCTGATGGGGGAAAAAAAGGAGCGGTGAAAAGAGGTGATGGTGTCAGATACAGAAGATAGTGCTGGCACTCATGTGCCTGGTGATACTAGAGTGGAAGTGCAGAGGATTTGAGGCTGTGCCAGGAGAGCGGTGATGGATTGGGAGGGAGCTGCAGGGTAGGAACTTGCAGAACTTGTTGTGCTGGCAGAGAAGGGAAGAATTTTTCTGGAGACCACCTGTATCTCCATCCTTCTGTGTCCTCCGGCTGCCTGGCTGTGTTGATGAAGGATGCGCAAGCACCTTCTAATAACCAGGCGAAGCCAAGTGAGCAGTGGGTTGTCTCCTGAGCTGGAGAGTGCTCTGTTTAATAGCAATATAATGTCCTATAATTAGCAGGCAAAGGACTTGCCTCCCAGCTGGCCCGGAGCAGAAGTATATAATTACAATCCCAAGGAGTGATGTTCCTCTGACCTGCAGCCAGCTTGCAGCAGGGAGGAGAAATCTACTTCTCTCTGTTCAGCCCAGGAAGAGAGGCAATGGTGGCAGTGCCACAGGAAGAGCTGCCAAAGCATCAGGAGAGCGGGTGATTCCCAGCGATGCTGTGGAGTGATGTTCCTCTGACCTGCAGCCAGCTTGCAGCAGGGAGGAGAAATCTACTTCTCTCTGTTCAGCCCAGGAAGAGAGGCAATGGTGGCAGTGCCACAGGAAGAGCTGCCAAAGCATCAGGAGAGCGGGTGATTCCCAGCGATGCTGTGGAGAAGTGCTGGATTCCTGTAGGTGGGAGGGAGGAGATATCCCTTCTAGGGGCATCATGTGTTTCTGCTGAGCTTGGGACGGGTGGCTTGTAGAGGGAAAGGTGGTGGCTGTCTGTAGCCATGTGGATTGCTGCTCAGCCAGGACCAGTACAGGCTTTTACTGGTTGCTCAGTAAATCTGGATTGGCACGAAACAAAGGTTCTGGTTTAGGATATAGCTTAGTTGCAGTGTTGTCCCTTCCAGGCAGCAGTGTGAAAACATGCCAAGTCTAGGAGGGCAAGCGCAGGCGTGAGGAGGGATTTTGCCAGCCTGTCTGGCGGGCTGCCTGGGGCCTGTGCAGGCAGAGGGGAGCCAGGAGAGCCACATCCTCCAGAAATCCAGCCCCAGGCGAGGCATGTGCGTCTGGTGGGGACAAGACTGGCCAGAAAGAAGTTCACAGTCTTCTGGAAAGTTAAACTAGGCTGATGGCAAACAAGTCAATGTCTAAAGAAGGAAAGAGCTTTTCTTGCACAACTGTCAGGTCCTTCAGTGTTAGTGCTGTGGCTGAGCTCTGGTGCTGGTGCTCAGGAGCACTTGGAGAAGGCACAGATGCCAGTGGGTACAGAATCCGCTCAGGTTTCACGCTCATGTTAACTCCAGACACTTCCCTGTAAAGCATCGCATGCGGGGCGAGGAGCCTGGCCCAGTGCTGCACTGGCAGCGGGGTTTGGTGCCAGCGCTTTCTGATCTCTCTCCACTTTGCCAGAGAGAGGTTTGCTGTGAGGCCTCTGCAGGCATCCCCACCCCAGGGAAGCTCGTGTTTTAAAGCACCTCAGTAGGATCTTACGGACAAGCTGCAGTTTAGCAGCCTGTATAAAAGCTGCTTGCGTCCCTCCCGTTGTTTTGCTTGGATTTCCCCCTGGGCGATGAGCTGCATCGCTTCTTCCATCCCCACTCCTGTGGATTTGCCCATGGCAGCAGCGGCATGATCCATGCATGGCCATTCTGGAGTTGGAAGGCTGCAGCATCAATGCAGAATGTGCTTTTCCGGAGAAAGGTTGGACCAGATGATCCTTGAGGTCCCTTTCAACCTGGTGTTCTATGAGTCTATGATTGATGCAGCCAACATGGGAGCAAACACGGCAGCACTTGGCTTCCCTGGGTACCGGGAGCCTGGCACTGCAGGGGGTAATTGGGTTCCCTCCACCTCTGCCTCTCTCCCCCGAGATCTGGAGGAAATAATTGGAAGAGAGAGGTGTGAGTCTCTGCCTGGCGCTGGGGGAAGAACATTAAAGACCCGAGCTCTCTGCTTCATTCGCAGCTCTCGGGATGGTAATTGCTGTGTTGTGGTTTCTAATTAGCGCCACAGTGGGGGGGAAGGTCCCCATCCTCGATGGGGTCAGCCCCGTCTCTGCCGTGCCCCTCGGCTTCCCTCACCTCCCCCACTTTGTCTTCTCCCATTGGGAGCCGCACCGCAGCTTCTTCTGATGGAACCATCTCTCTGGGAGCCGCTAACAGGTACCACTGTCCTTCCAACCAGGCGATCCCTTGCTCCGGATCAGGTTCTCACCGCCTTGGCACATCTGCCAGCATTGGGTGGCTCGGGACTCTCGGAGCTGGAGAGGAAGGAAGAGCCAGTTTCTTCCATCTCTGCCCAGGCTGATGTGGGTCACCCCATTTTCCACTGGGACCCTGAGCCCTGGGTTCTGCAGCCATCCTGCTCCTGCTGGATGCCATTTTGCCCATTCTGTGTGTTGTATCTCAGTGTCAAAGGGAGACATGTGGTGTTTTTAGTGTATGGAGTGAGTTTTAAACAGAGTGTTGTCTGAGACCTCCTCCCTTTTCACAAATCTTCTACTCGTATTGTTTTCACAAATACCCAGCTCCCCCCAGGCAATGCCCATGATGTTTTCCATGGAGTGATAGAGTGGAGCAAGCACTTCCCTGCCCATGCCACCCACCAGCTGCCTCTCCTAGCTAGGTGACCATCTCCTTGGGCCAGGAGCTCTCTCCTTACTTCTCTCTTAATCCCGCTGGAGCATTTGAGATCCTACAGGGATGCTGCAAACGAGAGGAGCCACCCACAGAGCTCCTGAGGCCCTCATCACCCACTCCCCATAGCAGGAGGACCTTCCTCCTTCTGGAAACCACAGTGGGGCTGCTGCTCCTGGAGCCGCACAGACCAAGGCTGGTCCTTCGCTTCTATTTCACTCCAGTTTGTTTGTTTGTTTGCGTAGCGCTGGCTCGAGGTGGGCAGGAGAGGGAGAGGGAGGGAAAACACCGAGGAGGAGACGTGCGGATTCATTTTGAGGCTTCATAATGGTACATTTACACACCACGTTGCCGAAAGAAATTGGGTAGATGAATGCCTGGTCATGCTGCCAGTGCACCAGGTTAACTCCCAGGATTTAGCTTATATCATTTCACAAGAGCGTTTATGGCCTTTACTGTGTTTATTCCCAGGTGCGCTTTGGCACTGCTGCATCCCAGGCTCCTTTTGTGCCTGCACGTCTGTGTGTAGATTTTCAAATGAAATAACGCATCTATTCAGACCCGGTCCACATTAAATATTTATTGCCTGCAGTTTGTGCATATGTGTTTGATAAATGGGCAGGAGGGAAGGAGAAGGGGAAATGGGAGCTAGGATGCAGAGAAGGAATTGGCTTTGTCCTGGAATTTCTCCAGGGGACAGCGCTGCAGAAGGGTGTCCTGTGAGCGCTGCCTTTGGATCTTGTTTTAGGCATTTTGGGACAAGGTCCAGGCTGGTGAGATAGCTTCATGCTTTGGTGCTCCAAAGAAGTTCCTTCTCTGGGGACAGGCTTGTCATAATAGGCTTTTGTCTGGGCTGTGGCCAAGTGCCGATGCTGCCAGCTCTGCCCCACACCCTCCAACTAAACAAGACCCTCCTTATCTCCCCACTCCTGACTTTGCATCCCATTGGCACTCAGAAACTTATCTGAAACACTGCTGGATTTGGGGTTATTGTGCAGGACTCAGGTCTGTCGACTTCGCCTCTTTCTCTGTATACATTCAGCAAGCTTAGATAAAACCAGTTTATCCCAGCCTGCATAAGGACCTGGCTGGCTGGCTGTAGAATGGGAAGTGCAGGTACCCAAGGGAAGTGTTAGAGCAAGGAAATCCAATCTTAGAAATGATGCCCAGCATGCACGGAACCGCAGGGGTGACTCCTTTGCAAATAACAGGCCCTAGAGATAGAGGAACTGTTCTGGAAAGAAAACAGTCCTCTGGCTCATGCCTGTATCCTGCGTGCTCCAGCACCTTCAGAGGTGCAAATAAATCTGTTTCAATGGTGATTTGGAGCAGCTCTGCCTCCCAGTAACCTGGAAATGCTCTTTGCCCCCACCCCAAGCAAGGCATGACATGGCATACAGGCTGAGTCCTTGTTTTGTGCAGATCTCTGAGAGGGAGGGAGAACCACTTCTGTTAAAGAAGTTTCTTGCTTTGTTAAGTTTTGCAACTGGAAGGGATGACCTCTGAAATCCAAGCTGAGTTTTCAGCTGTTACTAGGTGCTTTGGACACGGGGCTTACCAGGGAGCTGAGTGGCTGCAGGGCACCGCTTGCCTTAGTCCTCAGCACTGGTAAGGCTGCAACGTGCGTCTCCAGCTGGTAGTGACGCCATTTGTGGTAAAATGATGGTTCTTTCCTTAATCTCACAGTGTCTTTGCTTCCCCCTCTCTCATTTGCAGCACGTTTGGAGAGCTGAAGACCGTCCGGCTGCCCAAAAAAATGGCAGGAACGGGATCCCACCGAGGCTTTGGGTTTGTGGATTTCCTCACCAAGCAGGATGCCAAGGTGAGATGTAGTCCTCCCTGTCCAGCATCCTCCCAGCTTAGTATCAGAGCAGAAGGTGAATGCTCTATCCCTGGAAACATTCCAGGTGAGGTTGGATGGAGCAGATGTCCCTGCTCGCGACAGGAAGGTTGTACTAGATGACTTTGAAAGGTCGTTTCCCACCCAAACCATTCTGTGATTCTAAGGGAGCCTGGAGGCTCTGTCCCACAGAGCCTTAGCCCAGGTTTGGGGCAGGCCATTACCATCCACCAGCAAAGCTGCACTGAGGCTAAAACCCCAATGCGGGCACTCACTGGAGGTTACAGGACAGAAACCACAACCTGAGCCCTAATGGGCATAAGTTTGCTACAACTGATGAATGGCTAAAAATTCTCTAATGTGGAAGGACAGAGGCTTATTTTTCTGGTTTGTCAGAGGCAAAGTGAGAAGGGACGGTTCTGACTCAATGCTAAGACATGAGGAAACCTAAATACCTGTCCCACCTTCACCACTGCCTTGGTTTTAGTGGCGTTTTGGATATTGCATCTGTTTATTGATTTGTAAACTGCTCAAAGCCCATGTTCATTGGTTTCTCCGTGTGTTTTGAGACCCGCTGTGAGCAGCTGTACCCTGGTGATTTTCAGATCGTGTAACAAAAAAGCAGTAGTTTGAAGTGGTCAAAACAAAGGGTAAGCGAAGAGGAAGGTCTGTGTCTGCTTTGCTGAACACAAGAACAAAGATCAAGTTCTCTAACAGAATCTCAACATGATCTCCAGATGTCCCTTCCAAGCCCCACCATCTTATCCAACTCCCCTGCTCCATTAGGGTCACCCAGAGCAGACTGTCCAGGATCTCGTTATGCACATGGGTTTAGAATCTCTCCAGAGAAGGAGACTCCACAACCTCTCTGGGAAGCCTGGGCCAGGCTCTGGCACCCTCACAGCAAAGTTTTTCCTCCTGTTCAGATGGAACCTCCTGGGTTCCAGTTTGTACCTATTGTCCCTTGTCCTGTACTTTATGCTGCAAGATACTCCGTAGTATTTTAAACCAGGTTGTAGCTTGTCTGATAGTATTCTGCTTTTACCCATTGCCAGAGGTTGAGGAGGAGGCTGGACCAGGCGTGGTATGTGCCACACAGGGCAGAAGAGGGTCCTCAGCCCTGCCATAAGCTGCTGTGTGGGTACTCCCAGCACTGGAGCAGTGTGGGTTTTGTCCCTGCCGCTGGTCCTGGCGATTTGTGCAGTATCTGGAAGAAGAACAGGTGTGGACACAAGCCAAGGCATGTCATTGCTGAAGGGAAGGGATCATGTGGCTCCAAATGACTGCCCGAGACCAATTTTTCAAGACAGTGAATGGAGATGAAGGGAGGGGAGAGGGAAGTGTAGCCTGTGTTTATGTTTTTAGACAGGATTCATTGATCTGGGATCACAAGGGACTGTTAGATCATCAGTTCCAGTCTGACCTCCCATATAACACAGTACATGGAGTTTCTTTGTTAGTCCTGTATTGATCCTAATTCAAACTTCCTTCTGCTCACCACTTGTCCTCCCACTGGGGCCCAGCTCACTGGGCAGCATGGGGTGCACTGAGCCCACAAGGAGCCTGGTCGTCCTCCCAGCACTGTGAGCTGTGCCCACAGCTCTGGGCAGCTTTGCTTTAACCTCTGCTTCACTCCAGTCATTCGGGCTTTGTTCCTGCTTTTTGAATTAATCTTTTCCTAAGGACGCTTTAAGCGTTTGGTGGAAAGGTGCGTATAGGGACCTGGCTGGTTCTTTACTGCTGCTTAGCCACTGTTTTAGGGCTGAATAAGGCAGCACTCACTTTTCTACTTCATTTCTGAAGGAAAAAGGAAAAAATTCTTTCCTGTGAGGCTGCCCAGAGAGATTGTGGAGTCTCCTTCTCTGGAGAGATTCCAGTTCTTCCTGGACAATGTGATCCTGGGCACCCTGCTCTGGGTGACCCTGATTTGGCAGCGGGGTTGGATGAGATGATCTCTAGAGGTCCTTTCCAACCTCCACCATGCTGGGATTCTGGGATTCTGTGGCTCAGGGCACAGACTCTGGGTCTGCCTCTCGTCCCTCTTCATCTGACTGGGAACCCAGTGGCTGATTCCAACTGCACTGGACAAGTAGAGATGGCAGTGGTAGGAAACATCTGTCGCTGAGGGCTCTCAAAAAGCTCACAGAGGCTGCAGGAGGTGAGCATAGAAGGAGTGAGATTGTGTATGGAAGAGTGCTCAGAGAGGGGTGGTTCTTCTTTTCCAGCAAAGCAGCTCCTCTTCCTCCTATTTTTCTTTTCCGCCCTCATCTCTTTGAGGGATTTAATTGTCTCACAAGTGGCACATCAAGTACACTCCATTGGCTGTCTGGAAAAGGATGTGCTGTGTATTGATGAATAGGATTCTGAATATTGTAAACAGGGACGTAATTGGCTTAGAGTTTATTGCTAAGTGAAATGAGAGAGGAGGGGAGTGGGCCTGGAGACCTCAGAGCTGAATAGCTGGGACTATCAATGACGTTGTTACTCAGAGTGGTAATCTGGAAATCGCTTATAAGCATCTTAGAAAACATGATGGGTTTGTGCTAGAACAGTTAGGGTGGCTTTGTTGAACATTTGAAGCCTGCGACCTCCCATGTTTGTCTTTTTCTCTGAGCAGTCACAGCTGCCGTGGGAGCACATGCAGAGATTTTCCAAAGCCGGGACAGGGATGTGGGGCTTCCTCTTGGATCTCCCTGATGCTGTGCCTGCACACCTGTTCCAGCAGGCTGGCTTTTGTCCCCTCGACCTCCCCTGATGCTCTACCTCCCACTCAAGGAGAGCCAGCCCTGCCAAAAGGTGCTGCTGTGGGAAGGATGAGCGCCTGAGCCTCACTCATCAGGCAGCTTTGCCTGCAGGGGAGGTGATGTCCAAGCAGACATGGGATGCTGCTGGTGGTAGCATCTTCTCCCCATCACCTGCTTGTCCTTCAGAGCCCCAGTCTCACGCCTGACTTTCCCACGGTGATGTCTGCAGCCAGGCCTGTCTATTGGGTCGTTTGATGGCTCCTAGGGTGATGGATGGACCTCAGCTGGGAGTGTTACACCACCATCAGGTGAAATTAGCAGCCCTCGCTCTTCTGTGTTGCGAATATTTAACAAATCACAGCACGCACACACACGGAGCCGGGAAACGGGGAGGAACTCATCTCAAAGACAGCAACAGGAGGGACAAAGTGGTATTCACAAAGGCAGTTTGTGTGCCACTCATCAAGCTTTTGGTTTTAAATCTCCAGTGCCAGCTGACCACTAGCTAGGAGCGCACGGGAGTTAGAGGCTAAGAAGGGGAACTTTAATCTGCTGGCAATAACAAATTCACTCTGGTTAAGGAAGCATTAACCATTTGACATGTTTCCTGATGTTCCCTGTGCAGAATTGTTATGGGATTGTTTTTATTTTTGAACTATTAACTGGAAGCCGAGTTTCCACTTTTCTCCTCTGTTGATATAAAGATACATCTGGTCTCCAACTAGAAATTGCCCACTCGGGAAAGACAATCAGCCCTTTAAAAATGCACAAATGCAGAAGAAAAAAATCCTTGTGTGCAGCTGGTATTGCAGAGAGCACCCTCAGTTGGGACTGATTCTTTCAAGGAAGGGGAATTTATCAATCTCCTAATGTTGTTGACCCTTTGTCCCTCCAGCCCAGAGGCTCTTCAGCTTGAGTACTTAATAGGGCAAGGGGGAATCTATAGGCAGAGCAGCACTGTCCTCCGAATTAATCCAGCATTTAGGGGTGGAGCCGTGGCACTCAGGGGTGACAGACGCAGTGGTCGGGTCTCTTGATCTCTGCCTTTCCAATGCCTCAGCACAGCAGGCTCTGCTCCAAAGCGATGTCTCTCTTGTCCCAGCAGCAAGAGCTTCATGTGGGTTTATAGGCCACCCTTTCAATTTTGAAATTCCTTTTCTGTATCCCACAAACATTTTTAAGCTGCTGAACCAGCATCTCCCCTTCCTCTCTCTGCTTTTCCCTTCTCTGTTCACCTCTCCATCCGTCACCTGAGCTCTAGCTCAGCTGTACTCAAGCCAGTGACAAAATCCTGCCACAGTGAGCCAGGATGTTAAGCTCGAACTAGACTCTACAAAATCAGAAAGGACATTTTTAAGCACACTCGCATCCTGTTTTCTAGGGAGAGAAGGCCATGGGGTTTTCATGCAACCCCTAAAGCATTTGGAAGGCAACATAGGTTTGCCAACGCTCCTGAGCTTTCAGTGTTACCTGGCTGTGGATGTTATTACCAAAAGCAGCACCTTTAATAAAATCTCTCTAGAGAAGGAGACTCCACAACCTCTCAGGGCAGCCTGCTCCAGGCTCTGGCACCCTCACAGCAAAGAATTTTTTTCCTCCTGTCCCGATGGAACCTCCTGGGTTCCAGTTTGTGCCTGTTGCCCCTTGTCCTGTCACTAGGCACCACTGACAAGAGTCTGGCCCCATCCTCTTGCCCCCCCACCCCTTACCTATTGATCAGCATTGGTCAGATCCCCTCTCAGGCTTCTCTTCTCCAACTAAACAGCCCCAGGACTCTCAGTCTTTCCTCAGCACAGAGATGTTCCAGTCCCCTCAGCATCTTTGGAGCCTCTGCTGGACCCTCTCCAGCAGTTACCTGAAAGTGGGACCTCCAACCTCACTTTCTCTGAAAGCCAATCTGCTTGTCCTCATTTCATGTTTCTTATGTAATTAAAATAGTATTTTTTCCTACCTATTTTTTTCATTTGGAATAGCAGTAGTGGCAAATTTCTTCCTCTGTCTGGAAGATTTCCAGCAATGCAGATCTATTGGGGTGGCATTTCTCCCCATCATCCCTTTGTCTTTTAAACCATCGGTGATTTCTAATTTTTCTTCCTGAAAAGTCTTAATTCCTCTCAGAGCAGTGAAGAGCTAAATTTTGTATTTTAGCTCATTTCCAAAGGAAGCGACATTCACACATTTTTTACCTGAAATCATAGACTCGTAGACTGATTTGGGTTGGAAGGGACCTTGAAAGGTCATCTAGTCCAACTCCTCTACATCTGTAACCAGAGCAGGTTTCTCAGAGCCCCTTCCAGCCTGACCTGGAATGTTTCCATGGATGGTACATTGATCACCTCTCTGGGCAACCTGGGCCAGGGTCTCACCACCCTCAGCATCAAAAATTTCTTCCTTAGATCTGTATCTCCATCTTCTTGTTTGGAATCAAATGTGCAGCTTCCCTTCTTCAGCCCCAGCTCTGGGAGCCCATCTGGAAGCCAGGGCTATGAGAAGCAGAGGTCCCAGCACACCCTTTCCAGCACGGGCTGGAGCAGCAGTGGACTGAATGGCTCCCTGCCATCTTCCCCCAGCACTCTGAGCTTTGCTTCGTCCTGGGTGTGAAACAGCTCACTTTGGGAGTATGTTCGGCTGTGAAGGGCCAATGTCACCAGGTTGCTGACAGATATGTCTCTCCCAGCAGGTGTCTTTCATGCAGCACAACTTGATGGCAGCATCTTGTTCCATGACCTTTCCTGCTGCTGCTTGCAGAACTTAGACTGGACTGGGCTGAGCATTTGTGTGTCCATGTTGGGGTATGGAACAATCCCGCAATGAGGAGGACATGGCAGAGCAAGTGGCTTGGAGAAGGAGAGCCCACCAAGCACCATGATGGTGGCTACGTTGGACATGGTCTGCCCTGCCCTCCTCTGTGACCTGCTGCACAGCGCAGCGAGGTTGCTGAGGCCGAATACTGCCTGCCAACCTTCCTCTTCCTTGTGCTGCGGGAAGTGAGAAATTAAAAAGTATAAATGAACAAACGAGACCCAGCAATGAGAGCGGCAGTTGCCAGGCTTTTGAAATGGCTCTTTGTGCCAATGTAAACAGCCATCACAACTCCCTCCCGCCACCTCCCCCTGAGTGTTTATTTAAGCCAACACATTGCTCTGCTAATTGGATACCATTCCAAAGGAAAATAGGCCTTTAAAACAACAGCAGCAGCAAATAAAAACAGCTGTAGCTGCAAAAGCAGCAGCCAGGCTTGCAGCCCTTCAGAGGGTGACGCGACCCCCGAAAAGGAGGCACATGGCCCTACTGGGGCCGACCCCGGAGAGCAGGAGAAGGTGGGAATGTGGGGAATCGAAGCGATGCTGCGGAGCGGGTGGTGCTGGTGCTTCTCACTTCTCCTTTTTTGTAGTGAACGAGAGTTACATGAGTGAAAGGGAGTTAGAAGGAGGGGAAAACACAGGTTACTGAGCACTGGTCACTGGAAATGAGTTGGAGTTTATTTTGAGTTTTGTAGCCTGGTGGCTCAGGCAGGGTCCTGACTGCTGAGGACTGGTGATGGATAACCAGAGCCTCCTGAAGGAGGAGCCTCTGCCCAGAGGCATGACATCTGGGGACAACTGCTGTGGTTCAGAATTACTGTTCAGCAAATGGCTCAGGGAAGAGGTCTGAGCTTCTCAGGACAACTTCAGTCCTGTTTTGAGGACTTTCAGATGAGAGGACATGTCCCTGTTGGACAGCAGGATGTGCTTCTGTGCTCCTACAGCTCTTGTATTTGTTCCAGGGATGTGAGTTTGCAGAGTTTATAACATGACTTAGTCCCAGCCTTAGCTAAGGTTTTTAAAAGGGCATTTGGGGCTCCTTTTCTCTATCGCTGTGCCCAGCCATGTGTCTCATGGCTGTGGAGCACTTTGTGGGGTTGAAAATATTTGACCAGCATGTTTATGTATTTGCATGATGGGTCCAATCCTGCTCAGTTCTGAATTTCTTTGAAAGTCCATGGGAAATGAAGAAAAAACCAACCTTCCCTGGATCGTGTCACTGTTTCCTGAAGGCCCCTCTGGTTATCTACAGTCATGGAAAGCCACCTGAGCCACTGTCCTGGCTGGCGCATTTGTGTTCAACATCAGGAAGAGATTATAGCAGATATTAACCAGGATTTAATGATAAGGAAACTTCTGGATTTCTATAGCACGGCAAACTACTGTAGGTAAAAAGAGGAATTCTATGTTGGCTTCTGGCTCTGCCACATTTGGTGCCACCATGGTCAATATCACCAAATTGTTGGCAAGAGAAAGGCGGCTTTCCCTGTCAGGCTTGTGCTTCTGTGAACAGGTTGCCCCTGAGCAGAAAGCAGATGTGAAAAAAACTCACATTTAAGCTGCTGGGCTTCGCTGCACACCAACAGAGCAGGGTGGGTGGAGAGCTGCGAGGTTGCTCTGCCCGTGTTCATCCAGCACTGCCCATGAGGGCTCTGGGTCACAGTTGACCCACCCAAGTGCTGCCCCAAGTCTCCGCAGCTTTTCCAGGGCTGCAGCTTTCCCGGCTCATCTCAGGGCAATGGACCAACCTTGTGCTGCTTGCCATGCTGGATTTCAGCTGCTCCCCAGCCAGCAGCAGCAGCCAGTGGGAATGGTGATGGGTATTTGCTCGATTTCAAGCATCTAGAAGATAAATGATCAAGGCAAAGCCACTGATGGAGATGAATCCTGCCCCAGCAGAGCAAAATGCTCAAAATAGGATGTTCTCTGGTGGCCTTTTAGATTGATGGTAGTGAGAGGGAGATCTTTGCTTTACCTCATGTGAGCCTGGTTTTATTTTCTTACTTTTTCTTTTTTTTTTTTTCTCTTAATTCTGCAGAAAGCATTCGATGCCCTGTGCCACAGCACACATTTGTACGGCCGGAGGCTGGTCTTAGAGTGGGCAGACACAGAGGAGACACTGGAGGCCCTGAGACGGAAAACAGCAGATCATTTCCACGGTAACGTAGCAGCATCTTTCTGGCCTGTCAGTACAGCCCTGGCTGGCACCGTCCCATCTGGCACATGGTGCCAGGCCACGCCAGCCCTTTCCCCAGCTTGCTGGGGATGCTGGAGCCTGACGAGGCAAGCACAGGGGAAAGCAGGAGGCATCCAGGCCGAGGCTTTGTCTGGCAGCTCGCTGTGTGAGCCGGTTTAACTCTCCATGTGCTGGCACTGCTGAGGCACCGCGTTGGCACCTGCCTGCTGCGATGCCTCTGCTCTGCCCGTCGGCGCCCCTGAGCACTCCCTCGCTGGGGACAGGCTCTGCACGCACAGATTAAACACGACAAATAATTCGGCTGTCTGTTGAGATGCAGAGAGGGCTGTTTGGATCAGGTTCCAAAGAATGACAGCTCCGCAGATAACATCACTGCAGGCTCCTATTGACAGCCATCGACAGGCACAAATGCATTGCTTGGCAAATATTTATGTAGGAAGGGCTCCCCTGGGCTGGAGGGCTAAGCTGGAGATCAATGCTCTTCCTCCTGCACCCCCTCCCAGCCTCCCTTCTCCATCATGCACATACCCACCACTCGGAGGGTTGACATAAACAGTTCTGGGGCTGCGTGTCACAACCCCAGCGGTGGAAAAGCAATGAGCCTGACCTGGCTTCGTGTTGGTGAAACAGTGTGCACGGCGCTGATCAGTGCAGGCATGGTGGCCGCAGTTTGGTGGAGGAAGGGCTGAGGGTGAATATGGCTGGAGAGACATGGAGCAGAGGGACGTGCTGGAAGGCACAGGCCAGTCTCCAAAAAAAGAGACCAAAAGGAGCACAGTGGTGTCTAGGTGCGTGTAACAGCCTGGACACAGAGCTGTGCTGCTGGAGACAGACACTGCTGGGGATGGATGGGCCCACCCAGAACCCCGTGCTGGAGTGGGGACACATCATGTTTGGTCACAGTAGCATGAGTCTCCACCTGGGTGGAGAAGACAGCAAGTGTGATATTTCATGTACCCCCATTTTGAGGGTAAATTTAGACTAGATCTAATGAAGAAATTTTTGACACTGAGAGTGGTGAAACCGTGGGCCAGGTTGCCTCGAGATGTTGTCGATGCTCCATCTCTGGAAACATTCCAGGTGTGGTTGGATGGGACTCTGAGCAACCTGCTCCAGTTGCAGATATTCCTGCTTCCTGCGAGGAGTTGAACTAGATGAGCTTTCAGTGTCCCTTTGCACCCAGACTATTCTATGATTCTATGAATCTATGGTTTTATGTTCAGGATCTCTGCTCAGTCTAGGGAGAAAAAATGGTCTTGGCTTTATGGTAGCTGCAGACTTGTAGCAGATGCTCATTGCTTGTTCACTTCCCTGTTTCCCCCGGCCTCAGCATGCTTCCTGATTTCTGTCTGCATTTGCTCCCACCCACTTGTCCGGGGTCTTCCTCACCAAGGTGAGGACTCGGAGAGAGCAGCAGAAAAGTGTTTTCGCATTCCAGGAGGGATTCAGCCTTACAGCTGTGGTTGCTCCAGGGGCTTGACTGAAAAACAGGAGCTAGATTCTCACTGCCCATCTTTAGGGACTGGAGATGTGATTGAAGGCAGCCATCATCACTGGGCTCCAGCCTGGCTCAAGAAGAGAGAAAAAACACCCAATGACTTCATCCCTGTCTGGTGCACACGCGCGGCCTCTGTCGCAAAACTGCTGGTGGCTAATTCTGCGGCAGAGCGTAGCGGGATCTGCCGGGAGTGGATCTCCATAACAAAGCCCATCTGGGGCACACCAGCGGGCACTGGGAGCTGGCCGGTGCCTGGAGCCAGGTATCAGCCTCTGCACTGCACTGGCAGGCTGGAGTTTCGTGGGTGGGATTTTATTTCCGTAGGAAGTACCCTGTCCTAATTTTGAGGCGAGCTGGCCACGGGGTTTCTGGCAGCACTGCCCAGTGGCCCCAAGGAGGTGCAGGAGCCGTGCCCCATCCCTTTAGCTGGGGGTGTGCAGAGGGTGATAGTGATAAAGAGGGAAAAGCTGCAGCTTTCACTCTGCCTTGAGCCTTTGTGGGGATGCTCCTTTGCTTTGCAGCATTGCCATCCCATGGGAGAATCAGTCTTTTTTTCTCTTTCTCTGATAGTCTTCTGTGATCCTTTTGGACATGGAGACCTCCAAGACCACAAGCCACCCATGCTGTTTGGAGAGGCTAGTCTTGCCGTAGCAGTGTCATTTGTTTGCATCACGCTGTGTTGGCAGTGCTGTGCCATCGGTGCAGGGTGACGTGTGGCCTCAGCAGCTCCTGGCCCTTTTTTTTTGTTATTGCAGAGAAATAAAAGCAACCAGGGAGCGTGCCAAGGACTTTGCACATACCAGAAGAGGTGAAAGTGTTAAAGCAGGTCAAAGGACTGAGATTGGCCATCTCACGGGGCTTTCAAACACAATTCTCCCAAGTTTCATGCAGCTGGAATAGAAGTATTTCAAAAAGCTCCTTCTTTTTCTTCTTCCATTTCCTCTTTTCTGTGCAGTTTTTGGTTTGCTGTGGGCAGAACTGTGGCCCTCGGATATTTCCACAGTCAGCCCACAGTGGATTTGTGTGTAGAAGAGGCTGCAGAGTCCTGATAGAGGATGAGAAGCTGGCCATAAGGCCTGGGAAACTTGTTGTCACCTAGGTCCAGTGAGACAACACAGTGACCTGCACTCCCCTGGATTTGATGGTGAGTTTGACTTGATCGGTGAGCTCATCCTGCTCCGTCTCACTGCCATCACAGCAGATTGCTGCATCTCCAGCTTTGAAAGAGCCTTCTTGATCTCACAGGCTGGTGGCTTGAGTAGCAGCAGCCAAAACCTCCTCACCCAGCAGCTCCGGTGTCAGCACTGTCCTTTTTCTCTTACCAGGGAAGTAATTTGTAAAGTCTAGACCTGGGCTGCGAGAAACACATCCCACCACTGGCTGCTCTCTGCTACAATTATGCACCTTATTTCTAGACACCATTTATAGAGATTTGGCTTCCAGTTCCCAGGTCTCACTCTGCTGTTATTTGTTAGGTTAAAGAGAGGTCTACTCTCCTAAATCTTTTCTCGGTGCAGACGTTTGTCACCGCAATCAAGCCACTTCTGAGCTGCCTTTTCAATAGGTCTAATAGATGCAATAAAATGGAATAGACTTCCTTCCCATTTCGGGTAGTTTTCAGGTCATTCTTTATGGCTCGTTCTGAGTCTTCATAATGTTCCAGGGGAAAGTGAGGACCCCAGAAGTGTTCTCTGGCTGCCGGAGCTGCTTTCAGTAACTCTGTCAGGAGTGAAGCTGCAGCCCAGCCCTGACGGCTGGCACTGCAGCTCAACACCCTGCATTTGCTCTCCTGCCTCCAAGCACAGTCTGTAAGAGGTTTAAGTCTTTTTCCTCATTTCTTAGTGTACCTTCTCTTCGTCCTGAGGCAGGAGGGTCTTACATTAGCAAAAAAACTAACACACTTTTTTTGAGTTTTAATTGCACCCCGCCAGGCGTTACTAATCTATGGGACCTGCTGCTGCCAGGTGGCTAGAGAGCCCAGGAGCTTTGCCAGCTGCAGGGGAGCTGCTGTGGATAAAGAGACTTATCTGCTCTAAGGTGGTAAGGAGCAGCTGTGGAAAGGTTGGCCAATGGTTGGCTTTGGGGCCTCTAATCCAGCCCATAATGTGGAGGGCGGTTGTGGCAAAGGCTACATCAGGGCAGTGAGGGATGCGCGAACCCTGCCACCAGTGACATCGTGGCCCTCATCTGGGGACAGGGATCATGGACACTTTCAAAACCAGCAGGAAAAATATCTTGGCTCTGTTGAAACAGTGACGAAAGGATCCCAATGCCCAGCAGCTGAATTTGCCAGTCCTGAGACAAGGGGTGGATTTGGCCTCAAGTTGTGCCACGGGAGATTTAGGTTGAACACGAGAAAAAATGTCTGTCCCACAAGGATTGTCAAGGCGTGGCCCAGGCTGCCCAGGACAGTGGTGGAGTCCCTGTCTCTGGAGGGGTTTCAAAGCCATGGAGATGTGGTGCTGAGGGACATGGCTTAGTGGTGGCCATGGCAGTTCTGGGTGAACAGTTGGACTTAATGATCTTGAAGGTCTTTTTCAACCAAAACAATTCTATAATTCTATGAATCTGTCCCCTGCACAGGAGGGAGCAGTCTGGGGTCACATCCAGAGCCCTGATGCAGACCTGCACGGATCCTGCATCCCTGCGATCACATAACTGCAGCCCACAGAATGTCTGTGAACAGCTTGAGCCCCTTTTTCTTCCCTCGCTTGCCCAGCATGGGGCTGACAGTTGCTGACATGACTCCATCCCAGCAAACCTCGCTGGGGAAAGACGTGTGAGCAAGGCGGCGATGCCCTCAGCGTGTGCGCGCTCCCGCTCTCCCGGGAGCTCGCAGTCCGTGCAGGGAAGGTACTTGCTCCCAATCCAGCTAAATTACTATTGACTTGTGTTCTCTGCGCTTCACAAACATTGCGCTCAGCCGGCACCAGCGGGACTGACGATATCCTGCCAGGGCTAACTTGGGAAGCCAGCTGTGCTGGGCCGTTTTTTCCTGCTCTTTCCCATCGATCAAAGAATTAAATTGACAGATGGGGAATTTTGCGTGCAATGCGGGAAGGGGAAGGAATGACTTGGGAGGGGGCGCTTATAGGAAGGATTGGGGTGGAAAGAGGCGACGTGGAAGCCGGCAGATGGGGGAGGTGCGTGAGGAGGGGGCCTGATGTGTGTTTCAGTCATGTGAGTGTTTCCAGCCAGGCCCCTGCTTTCCACACAGGGCTAGGGGCGGGGGTAAAATGGCAGAGCCCCTCTGCCGCTTGCCCCTGCTTATTCACAGCTCTTTGCTGGAAGTGCAGGGTTCGCAGGACAAGCCGTGCTCTCTTCTGGACCCCATCCTCATGTCTTCCCCATCACCTTTCCCAGGTTGCTCCTCCTTTGGCTGCGCATCCCTGAGATGCTTCTTTTACCCCTTGACTGCATCACGGCCCCACCACTCTTGCCCTCACCTCCCAGCCTTTTGGATTCCCTTTTTTTTATTCTTTCTTCTTTCTTCCTTTTTT